>CM048852.1:62531145-63107237 GCA_026545225.1 Cornus controversa
CAAGAGCTAACCAGAGGACTTGGTGCAGGTGGAAACCCAGATATAGGCATGAATGCTGCCAAGGAAAGCAGAGAGGCAATAGAAGAGGCAGTTTATGGTGCAGACATGGTCTTTGTGACTGTAAGTTCAGCTTCTGTTCATCCAATGTAATTTCCAGCATAAATTGGTTTGTATAGTAATATTATATTTTTTGTAAAGGATGTGTGGATCTGAAACCATCTTCTATTTGTTTGGCTGGTTTCTGGTTCTTTTCTTCTGAAAATTTTAACTTAGGATTACCAATAAAGGTGGGAGAACTGCTTATAACTGTAAATGATCTCAGCCATATGCCAACAAAAATGGCAGATAAATGTTACAGTCATCAAGTGACTTACCTTCTCTTGGTGACCACTGATAAACTGAAGAGTCTGCTTCCTTATTCAAACTTCATAGTACGCAGATGAGTAATAGGTTTGATTAGAGTCATGGACCTATGTTTATTATGCGTACTCTTTAGCTGTGTACCATATTAGCTTTCTGGAGTAATTCATGTGTTTCCTCCTCTGTAATTTAGTCTATAATTATTGATTAGTTTGTTAATCTGCAGTCTTCTTTATCCACTTCTTGACTCTCAATAGCTACAAGACAAGTAGTGGATACTGTAGTTGCTATATACTTGAAGAATCTGGATCCTCAGATATTCACTGTCATCATTATAATTGCTCTCCTTACTATGATCTTGTTTATTCTTTTGTTGGCGGTGCTCCCATAATGTAGAGAGAGTATAGAATACCCCTGGGGTATCATACCCCCTAACACATCCAACCAT
This sequence comes from Cornus controversa, assembly GCA_026545225.1. Classification (NCBI taxonomy): domain Eukaryota; kingdom Viridiplantae; phylum Streptophyta; class Magnoliopsida; order Cornales; family Cornaceae; genus Cornus; species Cornus controversa. The sequence continues at coordinate 62,531,954 of CM048852.1, forward strand.
TGGTGGGTTGATATTTCCTATTTTCAAGGGAAATTGATGGTTGGATGTGTTAGGGGGTATGACACCCCAGGGGTATTCTAGACTTTCTTCATAATGTAATAGCATAACTTGGGTTGAGGCTTCTTCCTTCCATAATCAATTCTAGACTTTCTAGTTATGCTGGTGTTCGCTTGATCCTGGTGACAGTCGGCTTCATGAATTCTTGATTTTTCATCATTTTTAAAAGTGTTTGAAACTTAATTTTACTGAATTATGGGTAGGTTCAATTCAAATTCCTTGTGGTAATTATGCATTTCTAGGTTGATTAGGCGAACACTGATCGTGCTGGCAGCTGATATTTACAGTACCATACTAGCTGCAAGGTCCTGACTTTAGATGGTAATCAGCACTGTTGCTGATGTGCAGGAAAAGTTACCAGATTTTCTTTTATACTTGTAGTGAAATTAAAAAACTTTTCGTGAGACGTGTTTATTATTTTAAATTAGTATTCTGATATTATTCATAACTCCCAAAACTAATACAATTATCAAGATAAACAATCTAATTATGCCATAACATGGCATGGATTTTCTGCTAAGTAGGGATAATCGAGTGCTTGGCCTGTCAATATTTTAGAATTTACATATGTCTAGTATGGTAGAACCCACTGCTCTACTTGCCACACACTTGATGCTTAAAAGAAAAACAACAATATTGAATTTATATCTTGTTCACGAGCTTGCAAATAAACAATGAATATTCACTGGGTAAAATCTAATACATCTACAAATTTATGTGGTATGAAACCAGCAACTGCCTGATGGTTTTGTTTAAATGGTAACTCAGTAGTGCAAAGCATGGCAAGCATTCATCTTTCTATATGATGTGCAGGCTGGAATGGGTGGAGGAACTGGCACTGGTGGTGCTCCTGTAATTGCAGGGGTTGCGAAATCAATGGGTATCTTGACTGTTGGTATTGTCACAACTCCTTTCTCTTTTGAAGGACGAAGGAGGGCAGTCCAGGCCCAGGAAGGAATTGCAGCTTTGAGAGACAACGTTGACACGCTGATTGTCATTCCAAATGACAAATTATTGACTGCAGTTTCTCCTTCTACCCCAGTAACAGAAGCATTTAACCTAGCTGATGATATTCTTCGACAAGGCGTTCGTGGGATCTCTGATATAATTACAGTACGGAATGCCTAATATCTTGTCATTGGAACTCTCATTCTTATCTCTGCCATTATGTTAATTGAAAGTAGAGGAACCTCAAACCTGTAAAGTGTTTGAAATTTTCATTTCCTTTAGGGTTTTTTCTAGGTAGGCTGTAGGTAATAGGTGCATAAAGGCACTAAAGCCCGTAACATAATAAGAGTAGCCTACTCCGAGCCCTTTCCTGTTTGGTTGAGAAGAGAGGTGAGGTTTATGCATATGTATAAATGGTAATGCTAACATCTATACCTTTAGTTTACACTTCCTTCTGGACCCAAATGATTGGTCAGTTATACTAAAAGCTATCGCTCCATTTAAAACAGGGAAGAAAAACTCATAATTTAACACTACTATATGGGTGGTTTAGAACGTTGAATGTCAATACTGCAGCATATCTGTGAATACCTCTACAATTTTGAAACTAGCTGTCTGTGTATCTAAATTTTGTATGCGTATGCAGTCATCAGATTCATCCATTTTTTTGGGTATTTGAATTCACTGAATTTCCTTTCTTGAAAAAGGTGACCTTTATGGGTTACTTTAGTTTTCATTCATCTAAAATGAGTTAACTGCAGATTCCCGGACTGGTGAATGTGGATTTTGCTGATGTGCGAGCTATTATGGCAAATGCTGGTTCTTCATTAATGGGGATAGGAACTGCAACTGGTAATCTTAAGAAGCTACCTTGGTTAAATAAAACAATGTATGTCTGAATGTGTGGAGTCTAGTTGGCTATAACTGAAGCACTGGATAGTTCTCTCTTCTTTTCCTATAGTTTATTATTTCTTTTCTTTTTTTACAAGTAAAAGATGATTATTCTTTCTCAGTCTGCTTTCTGGTGGGTTTCTACAAGAAAATGTACGCTTTATGTGGAAGTTTTCATGGGGTGTAGTTTCTCAACAGCCTTGTTTTCTATAATCATCAGTCATCACTAATTTGTTGCCACCAGTTGACCCTAATTTGATGAAGCAACGGCCAGATGGCTTGGTTATTTTGTTCTTCCTAGTTGGGGAGTGGGGGGGACTCGTACACACTTTTTTGCCCACGCTGGGGCTCGAACCCCTCCCCTTCTCTTTGAGAATGGGGAGGTTATACCATTGGGTTACAAGCCCTTTGGTAATGGCTTGGTTATTGCAATAGTTTAAGACAAGTGGATGTAGTTGAGGTAACCCATTTAAAGTAAAGTGACCTTCCACGAACATATCCTCCTTGGACTTGTACTTTCCTGGCCCCAATTTGACTTGATTTGTCTTGTGGCATTGCTAGATGTGCCACATGGCAAAAAAAAAAAAAAGGCAAAAAAAAAGAAATGGATTTTTATTTTATTTTTTAATATTTGATGAATCTTATGTGTCATAGCAGATCTAGAAGGAATCAAGTTAATTACACTCCTGGCATATTATGGGTTGTGATGATCTCCCATAGTGCCATTTCCTGAAGGCACCTCTTCATTAAGCTAATTGGCTCATTATTAATCATTGCAATCTGATCAAGTGATCATGCTTCTAATATGAGTTATATCATGTACTTCTTGCTGTGTAGGGAAAACCAGGGCAAGAGATGCTGCATTGAATGCAATTCAATCACCTTTATTAGATATTGGCATAGAGAGGGCTACTGGAATTGTGTGGAACATAACTGGTGGTAGTGATTTAACTTTGTTTGAGGTAGCATTCTCTGTCTCTGTGATGTGTGTTTTACATGTTATTTTCCTATTAACCTTGTCTTCACTTGGGTATTTGCTAAACATAACCCTATGTGTTTTAAACTATTAGACAATTAAGAGGCAACTGCTGAGATATTCCAAAGAATGTCGCAGCCTACAGCCTGCTCGACCATAATTTTATAATTTTTGAGGAAAATATTTATCCAACGAAGAAAGCTTTCATCTTAAAAAAGTTCCATCCACCTTTTTACCTTGAGGATTTTCTCAGTATTAGTGCCCTTTTTCACATTAAGGAAAGAAAAGGACAAATTCCTTGTTTCATCTTTTCATGCCATGATTGCTTATCATGGCAGCAGTGATGACATTTGTTTTGCATCCACAAACATGTTTCTGTCTTTCTTCATGTTCCTCCCTATGCTTATTCCTACATTTTTTTTTTCACCTATAATCATTATTATTTTTGAGATACTTCTAAGGAAGCCTTAAAAACAAAATTGGAAATATGGAGAAAGGCATTAAAAGCAAGGGGCCTAAGAATTAGTAAAACTAAAATGGAATATATGGCATGTAAATATGATAAAGTAGAAAACGATGACAATATAAATATTACACTACAAGACCAAAGAGTTACTCAAAAGAATTATTTCCGTTACCTAGGGTCAATACTGCAAAAAGTTGGGGAGATAGATGGTGATGTAATGTAGTAAGTAGGATTGGAGCTGGGTGGACAAAATGGAGGCAAGCTAGTGGTATCCTTTGTGACAAAAGAATACCAAATAAATTAAAAGAAAATTCTATAGAACGGTTATTAGGCCAGCCGCCGGCCATATTGTATAGAGCAGAGTGTTGGGCGTCAAAAAAGATACAAATACAACGCATTCATGTAGCGGAAATGAATTTGCTATGTTGGATGATAGGAATCACTAAAAGAGATAAGATAAATAATGAACGCGTGAAGGGAACATTAGGTATATCACCTATAAATGATAAAATTAGGAAAAGTTTACTTAGGTGGTATGGTCATATTCAACATAGACCCGATGATGCACCTATTAAAAGAGGCATTGTTTGTCTAGAAGGTAAGCGACCAATAGGCCGACCAAAGCTTACATGGAATGAAGTAATTAAAAATGACTTAAAAAACTTAAATTTAAGAGAAGACATGGTGTATAAAAAGAAATTCATGTGGCCGACCCCATCCATTTGAGATAAAGCCAAGGATGATGATGATGAGTCAATATTATTTTTGAAGGCTGTTGCGAGGCATATATTGATGGGGATTCGACTGAGACAGTACAATAGCAATCGAATATGGAGTATGCAAGAATTGTTCTGATCTAATAGACTGGTGTGAATAGGTCTTGTCAACCAATATGGATATTTTTAATTTTCTTCCTATTAATCTCAAGTTACCAATTAATAAATACCTTTACACTTGTGAAAATAATCATATACAAGTTAATATCAATTCACAAATATAATTTAAGCAATAACTAAACAAAATAAGGTAAAGAGATAATAAGAGATAGTAGATATACGTGGAAAACCCTCAAAAGAGAGTAAAAAACTTTTAATACACCTCTACTTCTAAAAAAAAAGAGTCACGAGACTTCTGCAAGGCCAGGAACAATCCACTATGGTGAAAGAGATGTGCATTCAGGTCACAGTTCAATACTTAATTCTTAACTGATCTGTAGACCATAGTTGTCAAAGGCACGCTCTAGGCTCAAGGCTCAGTAGTTGCTCCTGAACCAAGGCCTTTGCATCTGAGGCCCCAGGCGCAAGTCGCGCCTAATATAAAACACTTATTTTTTTTTCCCTACTTGGTAGCATGTGATGTATTTTTGTGTTACGGTGGACTTTAACCATATAATACAATCCCTAACAGTAAAAGAAATAATAAGGGTCGATCGATAGATTCAATACAATCAGTCGATTTAGGACTTTTTGAAAGTTAATACACAGTGGGACGAGTTCTCCAGCAACTTCTTCTTTGTTTTTTTTTTCATCCTTATTGCTTTGTTTTTTTATTCTCTGTTCACTTTTTTTCTTTTCTTTTTATGGTCTTCATGTTCTTTTCTCTCTCTCTTTTTTTATTTTTTTTTATGAACTCTTAATTTGTTTTTGTTTTGTAGTTTGTTTCTTTAATGCGTATAACAGTTGCTAAAGCATATTATCACAAAAAGACACTGGAAATCTTGGAGTTGGAATATTATGTATTCTCATTTTGTGGTTTGATGTTCTCATACTTTTGGCTCAACAGTAGTTTGAGACTATTGAGCAATTGTTGCTACCAACTTTGTATTATTGGCTACAAAATTTATTTTATTTTCAACTTGTGCCTCGCCTTACGCCTTAGGCTCCAGGAGGCCTTAGTGCCTTTATGCGCCTTGAGCCTTTAAAAACTATGCTCTAGACACAACTAACATCAAACCTTAAGTTCTTTGAAGATTTCTAGGTCATCAACCGATTTGTCTATGACATTCAATACACTCAAACCCGCTTCTCCAATGATTGCTCTTCGTCTCTTAACTTTGATGCATCGGTTGATGTAAATCACCACTTCCTCAATGAATATTCAGTCACCCAAGCATAAATTATATGTAGGCTTGGCAAAATGGGCGGGTTTGGACCGGGTCGAATATAAGCAGGTCAAATATGGGTTGTGACTCATATTCAATCCATTTATAACGGGTCAAGTATGGGTCGGGTCAACCCCGCCACCCTATTGACCCGTTTTTAAATTTTAAAAATGTAAATGTTATTTTTAATTTGGGCTAATTCCGTCATCATATTCAGATAGAAAAAAAAAAATGAACGAAGAAAAACACAAACCCATATTGATTGTGTAGGTTGAAATGAAGAAATTTGCTTGATCACTTAAATTCTTAAATTTTATACTATTTTATAAAATTTGAAGCTAACAGAACAAGTTTGTATGAACTGATCCATTTATATAAACTCCAATATGTTTACAAGAATCCAACCCATTTATGTATGGGCCTTTTGCATATATATATATAGAGAATCTTAGAGAGGGGGGTCGGGAAAGAGCCGAAGAGAGAGAAATTATATATATAGAGAGAGGGGATCATGATATAGAGAGAATCTTTTAGAGAGAGAGATGAGATTGTGAAATAGAGAGAGAATTTTAGAGAGAGAGCGGATAGAGAGAGGGGATTGTGATATACAAAGAGAGAATCCTACTTGCTTAATATAATGTATAAATTTTTACTTTTCTAGAATGCTTTGGGTCTCTTATAGCATGGGTGAAATATGGGTTGAATATGGGCCCATATTCAACCCATTTAAACCTCTATAAAAATGGGTTTGATTTATCCAACTCGTTTTTGACCCGTATTTTAAAATGGTTCACTCATATCCATTAAAAAGTGGGAGGATATGGGCGGGTTGGCGGGTTTGCACCCATTTTGCCACCCCTTTATATGGTTCCTAGATTGAATATATATAAAAACAAAAACCCAAAAGTGTAAAGATATGTAAAACCCAATTCCCACTCATGATCTTCACACAAATCTCTCATCAAGCATAAATATTTTGAAACCCTAAGAGATTTTATAAAAGTTTCTCTCCCCTCGTGTATGTATCCTCTCTATATTCTCTCTTTCTCCTGTTTATTATGACCTAAACTCATATTTATAGACAACTAATAAGTTTAACACGTTTTAGGTCTTTTAAACCATGTAAAATTCTATTTTACAAAATTCTGATCGCACCAGAAACTGTCCGCCAATTGAAGTTCCATGTACGTCGATCGATTGATACAATCTTCCAATTCGATCGAACCCTACTGGACTGCGTCAATCGATGCCTGCTTTAATCTCGATCGAACCTTACTGGACAGTGACGAATTCAAATAAGAACATACTTTAACTATGTTTTGAAAACTTTAAAAACATTTCAAAACATTTTTAAGCTTCAAAATCATATTTCTAACTCAACCCATAACCAAGAAAGGCTAACCTAAGGTCAAACTAAGTTCATTACCTGTAACCTATTCAAGTGATTGAATATGCATCATCTCTGCATGTTGTGTCTGCCATGTTTTCTCTGAAGTTCTCTGATGAACTCAACGACACTATAACACAATTACATTCATGTTTTGATGAGGAATATGCTAACACATGACTTAACTTCCTAACATATATGGCCCCATCATCAATATTGCTTCACCATAACATGCTATTGTGAGGTCCAATTTGCAGGTTTTATCTTAATACAGTCAGACATTAAAAATTAACGTGACAAATAATTATTTGTTTGGATTAAACTATCTTATTAACTTGTTTGCTGTGAAGCCTGTGATGGAATACTAAAATTTCCTTAATGAATACCTTTGTTCCTTTTTGATAAATCCTTATTGGATATCTAATAATGCTCTTTTGTAGACTGATTATGATCATGTTATTTTATAGTCCTGTCTATCATGATGCCAATCTCACTATGTGCTCATGCCCTCAGCCATTGAATCGAGAAATGCTTCCTCACAACCTTTCGATCCAATGGCTGAGGATGCAAGCTCACATAAAAGTGTCCTTAAGATAGCTTTTTTCCTTTATAGTGTATCTGCTCCTTGATGTCTCTTCTCAATCTACTCGATTTGTTTATGTGATTTTTACAGGTAAATGCTGCAGCAGAGGTTATCTATGACCTTGTAGATCCTAGTGCCAATTTAATATTTGGAGCAGTGATAGATCCAACACTCAGTGGTCAGGTAAGTTACTACTGATTCAAACATGAACTAGATAATCTCTTAGTATATGTAATAATGACTGCAATAAATCAAGCTTTAGATTGAGTGGCATATCCTCCACCTCCAAAAGGATTGCGGCTGAGGATTCAAGACCTAGTTGTTTAAAAAGTGTGTTTGTGTGTATGTGTTATCTATCTACAAAAAGAAATAAATAAATAATAAAACTGTTATACTATGAAGCATTGACATGGATCACAGATACATATATGACATGGTATGTACACGCCGATACAACAAATTCTACAGAACAAGATACTCTATGGCAAGGACACGAGTGTTTATATATGTTGTGTATATATAATTGAAAGAGGGCAACTTTTAGAAATACAATCTATGCAGTAATCTGATTGTGTTCGACGACTAGTAGAGATATTGGAGCTTTGTTGATTGTCGAAAAACCAATATTTTCTCCAAGGACGCGTAGTGCTTCAGAAAAATATAATGTTATTATGTGAATCAATTGATGAGTTGACTCCAGTATTCCATTTGATTTTCATTATGTATTCCTCTGAAATATTTTTTACCGGCACAAATATGTCTGCTTTGTTTGTATTGGTTTTACCAAGAGCTGAATATGGATTGCATTTCCACCTTTGGAAGTCTCAGTTTTCCCCAAGTTTAGCCTTTCAAACGAAAAGATTGTGTACCTTGAACTAACATGTTGACACTGCCTTTCAGATAAGCATAACCCTAATTGCTACGGGGTTCAAACGCCAAGAAGAAAGTGATGGAAGATTCCTCCAGGTATCAGTCGGAACCACTTGCCACCCCTCCCATGCACACACCTATCCACCCTGCTACACGTAATCTGCTTTTAAATCCTAAGTTTGCTGGCTTCTGGTCAAAATGCAGGCAGGTCAGCTTGCACAGGGAGAGGTCACCCTTGGAATCAACCGGCGACCTTCCTCTTTCACTGAAGGTGGTTCAGTGGAGATCCCCGAGTTCCTGAGAAAGAAAGGGCGCTCACGCTATCCAAGAGCTTGAATTATTCTATATTTTCCTACTGTAATATACTTTTTCCAACCCCATCCAATTCCCATCAAACTTGACTTTGCTTTTTAGGGAACTAAAGCATGCCTCTGTACAGGATTTAATTATGCCATCAAATGTTGTTTTCACTGAGAGAACACAGTGCATCATGCCTTTCCTAATAAATAGTTGTAGAGGTGTTTTTTGCCTTTAAATGTTAAAGACAATAGCATAACTTTATTGAGAATTCTTAGGAGTTTGGTTATACAAGCATATTGGACTTGCCTTGATTGGTTTGTACTGAATGAATTCCCTAGCATTTGTTCATGGTTAATGACGAACTATATAGTTTCATCTATCCATATGTAGATGTGTATGTGTGTATTATTTATTTTTCTGGTCATAATGTGACAAAAAGTAAAGCTGTTTTGCGACACAAAAAAGTTGTCACAATGGCAATGACTGGTGGAAGGCTAGACTCCAATCCAGAAAATTGTTTGGCAGGGTCTTTCTTTTGAACTGGGACAAGACTCAAAAGCTTGGAAAGGCAATCAACCATGAACAGTGGAGTGAGTGGTGGTGTTATCTCTGCATCTCCCTCCTTACTTTTGTCTACAACCTCTCCTCTAAGGTTCAAAATGGAGTTAAATCTGAACGAACTTAGTGTGATGCTGGTAACCCTAATATTCGATTAATATGGGAATATGTATATTAGAATCTGTGTTACTTTGATGCAGCGTGCTTCTTAATCTTGGGTATGGTCTTGCAGTTTTAATGATGTTTTCCCCTATGCATTTTACTAATTAATCAAATATCAGTAACATATACTACTATATTAACCAAAATATGACATATATCGATCACTTTATTTTGCTATGAACGTCTTGCAGTTCATCTGTAAATACTACTACTTTATCATGCATTCATGAAATTAAGAACAAACCACCAGAATTTTTAAGAGGCTGGCCGTGCCCAACAGGTGACGTGGTGACCTGTATCAGTTCCATCAGATTGAGTTCAAGATAACTAGTTCATCATGATCAAAAGGTAATACGTACTATACGATCTTATCTTTTTGTTTCCAAAGATAATTCTAAAGCACCCAATTGAGCGTACTATACGATCTTATCTTTTTGTTTCCAAAGATGAATTCTCAAACACCCAATTGAGTACGGTTTCACGACGACAACAAGGAATTAGCTGCAATAATACAAACTAGGCCCTTCTAATGCTAATTAAAACCCCATCCGAGTGAATAATGCATATATATGCCACTACAAGTGATCAATTCATTGACAGCAAAGCCTGAAACTTAACCAATGTCAGTTTTGTATAGACTCTCGGATTAGTAGTCCGTAAAGTAGAATATTTTGGATCATTAATCAGGTAACCATCTGGTGGATCTACGAATACTCCCATTTTATTTGATTTTGAGATTTATGTAACTTGGTGTTTAAGTCTTGCTATTGAATTGTGATATTGATGTTAATACTTGTGTGATTTTTCGTGAATTAAGCATTGTTAAACATATGATTCAATTATGTTTTACATTGAGATTCATGGGCATGAGCGTTGAAAGCATGCTATATAGTATATAGGAATGTTATGATTGTATTTCATGTATGTTGTGTCGAGTCGATGTATAAGTTGGTTTGAGTATTTCTACTAGGTATGTTGGCACTCACCACACACCCCTCTCCCCAAAATTTTTTTTTTGTTTTACAGATAAGACACCAGGGATCGACAGGATCAATGCACTCGGTCTATTATTAAAATTATATATGTTACGTTTATCCATGTCATGTTTGGGCATCTATCAAAGTTTTATAATTTGATTATGGGATAGACAAAGTCGTTATTCGTGGACATATGTAATTTGTTATTTCGGACATTATTGCAATGAATTTTCTTATATTTGAATTTTAAAGATGTTTACGTTTAAGGGTTGAATAAGTTGTATAATGGATTCGATGTATACACTTTAGTTATTTCACGTTTGAAATGATAAAACTATGTATTGGTTGTATTAATGTATGTTATGATTATTGTTGGGTTTGCATGTGTATATTGGAGATGTATGCATATTAAAGATTGAGAATTGACATGATATAGAAAATTAGAGAACCCAAGAATTCACTTAGGAGGATTTACGATTGATCGTAATCCCCATCATGATTGATCGTAATTCCAAGTTTAAAACGGAAGCCAATTCCAGTGTGATTATGCTGATACTAAGAGACCTCTACGATTAATCACAATTACGATTGATTGTAAACTCAATTACTATTGATCGTATCTCAAGGTACGATTGATCGCATTGAGCAGTTGCTTATGAAATTGAGGTTGGAGCTTAAGTACACATATTCTCTAATGAGGGATCCACTTGTAGGAGTTGATATATATATATATATATATATATATATATATATATACACACACACACACACACACACACATACACATTGTATGTGTAATTATGACTATGCTTCTGTGGTTATAAAATTTTGAATTGATTAAGAGTTTAGGTGATGGATCACATTCAATAATCACCCCCATTTTCCTTTCTTTTAACTGGGTGTCAGAAATCGAGGCGTGACAAAAAGATTCTCTTGGAATTGGTAGCTTAGGAAAGTTTTGTAAGGGTTCTCTCTAAGCCCGAAAAAGAGAGAGGTTTCACTCAACCTAATAATGAGCGAATTGGGTAGTGATCTTCGTCCATTAGAGTGAGCAATGGTTATTTCTTAGTCGTTAAAAGAGAAATGAAGCCTAAATTGTGCACTTGGCAAAGAAGTCTTGGTGAATTGTTCATAGAGCAAAGAAGATCAAGTGGTGCATTTGGCAATTGTAAATATTTGCTTTCCACCCTTAAGGGAAGCTCTATAGTGGAAACCTCAAGAGGTACTTTGAGGCATGGATGTAGGCTGGAGGTGCCGAATCATGTAAAAATTGTGGTGTCGCTTTGTTTGCATTTCTCTATCCTTAAACTCATTTACATGATAACTGTAAAGATGTGTATGTCAAAAATATAAAGAGTAAAATTCAGAAAGCATTACGAAAACCTGAAAGTAGAATAATAGGCCCTTGTCCCTAGGCCCGCGACCCACGGGTCACAAGTGGACCTCGCCCGCGACCCACGGGTCACGAGTGGACCTCGCCCGCGACCCATGGGTCGCGAGTAGACCTTTTGTATGTCCCGGCAAGTGGCGGATGGGCTGGATTTGGTAACAAGCAAAGTGGTTTCAAGAGTTGTATAGCGGTCGTGGATGCTATAATTCATGAAGCGGTCGCGAGTGACTTTAACCCGCGGAGGTGTGGCAAGCGGTCATAAGTGTTCTAACTTATGAAGCGGTCGCGGGTGACTTTAACCCACGAGGGATAGGGGATGATTGGGGGCAACTTCCTCTCAAGGGTATGTTTTGGATTAACACCTTGGCATACCCCAGGGCTGTGAGAAATCATGGAAGAATGGGCGATCATGTAGCTCCGAGCTCATGACCTCGAGTGATAGCTCTCATCAGCAGGGACCATATGGAGGACTACCAGCTCTTCTCTTCAAGATGGAAAGTAGCTTGTCGCGACGTTACTTCTAATCTTGATGGGATGGAGCTCGTATGAAGCCATAGGGATCCGCGGGTCATTTCTGGCACAGAGGCGCACTGTGATATGACCCAGGCGGTTATGGTGTCATAACGGAACATATGGCGTCATAACTCCAGTCGGGAAGATGGGTCGAGTGTGGAATGGAGGATTGAGAGAAAGGCTCGTTGAGGTCTAAAGCATGACTGTATGACTCGCAAAGGGTATTATGTATTGTGCTGTAAATAGGACAGTGCATAATACTTACCCGCGATCATGGAAGGGATGCCCATGGCTTCAACCAAGTATGACAAAGGAAGGGACACGTGGCATGATGAGCTCGTGCCACGTAGGATGACAGTTGTCAAAGGCTCATACCTAAGGTCTATAAATACCCCATGGTGTGAAGACAGTTAGTCAACTCTGACCCCCCTCCCTCTCTCAGTCATACTTGCTTTCTCTCTTTCCCATCTCCTCCTCAGCTCTTTCTTCTACACATCTTAAAATTGTTTCTACATACTGATGCTTTTTCATCATTTGCTCAGATTGTTTCTTCAATATAGCTACTTCATTCCAGCGTATTCATTCTGATCCAGCCAAGTGTTAGTCACTCCTCTTAGCAGAACCCCACCTTTACAATAACATTTAAATTTATATACTTTAATTTATATGAGAAGGATGGAATAAATGCTTGGAGTATGTTGATTGATTGAGTATTAATTTGATGATCCATTTACTAATCAAGTTACATGTCATGTGTTTGGTAAAATGCGCAATCAACATTTTCACACACTACAAGCATCATATGTTGCACTTACACTTGTTGTATCCACTAGATCATTTAAGTGCATAAGAGCCTTATAGATAGAGCATTCTCATTCCCACTTGTTGAATATATAAGCTCAACAAGTGTTTGACAAAAATCCAATCAAGCTAACTTTTATCAAAACAAGTTAAATTGAAAAAGTTCCATCATTTACTTAAAGTCCCCCCCCCCCCTCTTTTCTAAAGATAATTGTTAGGTAACACCCCTTAATCATCATTTCATCTTAACCTTAGCCGTAGTTTCCACTGCTCCTCTCTCCATTGCTAACTTATGTTTCTGTCAATCCTCTACGAAATCTCTCTCGTGGCATGAGAGGATAGCAACAATGGTTATAATCACATCTAAATGGTGGCTTCAGCAACATCGCAGTGGTGGCTTCTCCCATTTATAGTGGGAAAATGTTGATGACCGTGACGAATACTAGTGATTTTTACAGGTATCTCTACTTTTATAGTTGTATGATTTTTTTTATGGATCTCTAGTTTGTTGATATATTTATGCACATATATGTGGGTTTGTAAAAGAGTTTCGAGCCAAGCTCGAGTAACTCGTGAATGCTGCCGAATCGAGTTCGAACAATATGGTGGGAGTTCAATTCGAGCTCAAACACCTTGTTGCACTACTGAGCAGAGCTCAAACATGCTACTACTCGGCTCGATTCATTTGTAGTCCTAACTATCTTCTTAAAAATTAATAGGGTTCACAAAAAATTGATAGAATTGATTGATTTTATTTAGCTTCAAGTGAAGAAGAACTTTTTACACTCATAGATTGAGGGATTGACATGACAATCTGTGGCCTATATATATATAAAATAGGACAATGTTTATGCTGGAAATTAATGCCCCTTCATTTGGAACAACGGAAGCATCATCATTACATCAAAAATCACACAAACATATATAGATATAACAATCAAACACATCCACGCACAACACAATATTTTATACAGTTCATCCAACTCTAGGGCTATGTCCATGAAGCAAGATTTCATTGTAATTAATAAGAGAATATACAACATGCATAAAAAAATACCTACCACACACACTCTTTCACTTTTTTTCTTAGCATCCACCTCCCCCAAAATTACATATACTCTCCCATCTCTTCACAACACTCACCAACACTTACATCTTTCCTCTCTTTCTCTACGTTTTCTCTTTAACCATACTTTTATTATAGAGTCTCCAAACTCATTCCTTATTGCACAAGGATTATAATTCTTTAGAGCCTAAAACAACTTGTCTTCCAAGAATTACCTATTAAAAATACAACTCTATATAAAAACCCAATTATAATAGGAAAATAAGCCACAATTTCTAACAATCTCGACCTTGACTCAAATTTCATCAACACGCTCTTTCATATATAGCTCCACCTCGAACCAAACTCTATCACATCTTTATTGTTGCTTATTTTAGGGCCAAAAGCAATAAATCACACCATCCAACTCTTTTTAGGGAAAAAGCAAATCTCTCTTTTTCTACCATCATCTTGCCCCATTTTAAAAATGAGCAACCTTCGGCTTATCCCAAGACTTCTTCCTCATGGGCTTCACACTATCATCATCCTCGTGTCTTCATCAACTCTGATTATATCTGCATAACTTTTCACAATCAACCTTCTGCCTTGACACATCACCAATCTTCAGCTCTGATCTGCATGACCAACTACAGGCTTTGTCCCACCAATGGCTCTGATACTAGTTGTTGGGAATTAATCCCCCTTAGTTCGGTACAAAGGAAGCAAAATCATTACGTCAACAATCACACAAGCATATATGGAGATAACAATCATACACATCCACACACAACACAATATTTCAAATGGTTCACTCAAATTTAGGGCTACGTCCATGAAGAGAAAGATCTCAATGTAATTGAAAAGAGAATATACAATACGCGAAAAATATGCCCACCACACACATTCTTTCTGTGACATCTCATATCACCTGGGTGTAATGAAAGAAAGGTGTTTATATATAGTGTGTTCTCTCCAAATGGTGTGAGGTCATTTGGGGGTAAAACTCAATAACAAAATCGTGCGGGTTTGGCCCAAAGCAGACAATATCATACTATGTGTTGGAATGGATCGTTACAAATAGTATTAGAGCTAGACCCAATCGGAGATCAGAGACATTGAACAGGCCTAGACGGGCTCCTTATCGAGGACGCTGAGTCCTTAAGGAGGGTGACTGTGGCATCCCACATCCCTGAGTATGAAAAGTGAAAGTGCTATATATGTATGGTTCTATCTCCAAATGGTATAAGGCCTTTTAGGATAAAACCAAATAACAAAACCATGCGAACTTGGCCCAAAGTGGACAATATCATATCATGTGGTGGAGTGCATTGTTACAGACGGTATCAAAGCCTGAGTCCAGCCGGATATGTGGCGGATGGCGTGCGCAAGCCCACAAGGGAAACGTCACTGAGGACATTGACTCCTAAGAGGGGGTGATTGTGATGTCCCACATTGCTTGGGTATGGTGAAGGGAATGTGCTTAGATGTGATGGGTTCTCTCCAAATGGTATGAGGCATTTTGGGATAAAACTCAAAAATAAAACCATACAGACTTGGCCCAAAGTGGACAATATCATACCATGTGGTGGATAGGGATGGCAACGGGGCGGGTATGCCAAAACCCTACCCCGCCCCGTCAAGGAAATATTCAATCCATCTCCCGTTAAAAACCCTAACGGGTTTGTGGTAAACATACCACCACCGTCCCATTTAGAGAAAAAGAAAAATAACAAAATCCTTAAAATCATTTGCTTTATTTACTTTGAATTCGATGTTTGGGCTAAATGTACCCAAAAGATGATACAACACTCCTACAGTCAAAACCCTAATATATAAGACCAAAGAAAATGACACAAACATGCATACATATGTAGATGGAGATAGAAACAGTTTTGGTCTTCAAGAATTTTTTTATTATAGATCTATTATATACACAAGATAGAGAGAGTTCTCTTTTAGTCATAAGATAAAAAGAGGAATAGAGCATAACAAGGTAAACTCCAGTGGCTGCTATATATCTAGTATACTATATTTATATAAGTAATATAATAATATAAGAAATGACACACTTCATATAATTATGTCACTATTTTACATATATATATATATATGTATGTATATATATATATATATGTATGTATATAATCGGGGCGGGGCGGGTACTAAGCGGGTTTTCTTAAAAAAACCATACCCGCCCCTACTCCTATTAGGGGCGGAGCGGGGAGAAAACCCGCCGGGGCGGAGGAAATTGCCACCCCTAGTGGTGGAGTGAGTTGTTATAAATGGTACATATTAGAGCTAAACCCAATCGAAGATAGAGAATGTTGAACTGGCCCAGGCGGGCTCCTTAGCAAGGACGCTGAGTCCCTAGGGAGGGTAACTGTGGCATCTTACATCGTCTGGGTATGAAAAGTGAAAGTGTTATATATATGTATGGTTCTATATCCAAATGGCATGAGGCCTTTTGGGATAAAACACAATAATAAAATCATGCGGGTTTAGCCCAAAGTGGACAATATCATAAAATATGGTGGAGTGAGTCGTTCACTCTTTCTCTTGGCATCTTTTCTTCGGAATTACATATACTCTCTCATCTTCTAAAAATTCTACAATATTCTGGATGTATTTTGACACATGGTATCTCCTCCATACAATGCTTTTCATTTCTTTTAAAAATCGTACAGTTTTCTATTATCAAGGATAATGGAGAGTATTGTATGGAGGGGGTACCACGTGTCAAAATACATTTGGGGTATTATAGACTTTCTCACCCTCTCCTCACAACACTCACCAACCCCTTACATATTTTCTCTCTCTATCTTTTCTTTTTAACCATACCTCTATTAATATAGTCTCCAACTTTATTCCTTGTTGCATGATGATTACAATTGCTTATAGTCCAATACAACTTCTCCTCAAAGAATTACCTATTAAAAATACAACTTTATACAGAAATTCAACTATAATAGCTATATATAAAAACTCAACTATAATGAAAATATGAGTCACAATTTCTAATAATTTATTTGTTTACTGGTGAGTAAGAATCTTTTTATCACTATTAATATGACATAATGATAAAATAACGCAAGTCTATTTTAAATTTTAAAATATAAAAGAGAGAACTTAATATACCATAAATTTAGTAACATCGGCTTAAAAGTTCCAAAGACGCAGGAACAATTACTCATCCAAAAGGAAAAGGGAAATATTATGACACTACGCTGCTAGGGGTCAGCAGCACAAATAAGAAAAGAAAAAATAAATAAATTCATACTAACTTTTTCGATAATGCTTCTTCCAAAAAAAGACAAAAAATTTGCTTTCTTTGAAAAATTAAAAGTGAACTAATTTGTTTTAATCTTATGCATTGTATAATCAATAATGGTCCATACATATTCTCTGAATATTTAAGAAAATTTATTTATTTAGATTTATATATTACTTTTTTTTTGTAAAAAAAATACTGAAAAAGATATATTCAATAGAAAGTTATTCAGACTTATTATCCAATTTAATTTAATAAAAGAAAAGAATTATTTAAAAATTTTAAAATATTTTCTTATAATTTTTATGGTATCAAAATCATTAAATGAAATTACTCCACAATTTTTTTACAAAAATTTCATTCTAATAAAATAGATATTGAATGACTTTTTTGTTCTCCGGATCAAACTAACGTCTACGAGTTCTTGCATTATGATCCTTTTGGTAAGAATGAAGGGATAAACTTTATTTGTTTGGTAGAAAAGAAACAAGTAGGAAAGAGAAACAGGATGGTCATACTTCCTCCTTCACAAATTGTTATTCTTTCAAATATATTTTTTTATTTAGCAAATATGGACGGAAGATAAGAATAAAAGTTGGTCTGTTATGAAAATTTTAAATTACAATACTATCTTTCATAATTATTAAATAAATTCAATATTAACAATCTCTCTTCTTTTCTTTCCTAATAAACAAAGCTCATTTCCTTTTCTTCCAATCAACCAAACAAAAACAAAAATAGAGGATAACATTATCTATATTTTTCTTTTCTCCCTTCCATTTAGGGATGGCAATTTGCCCCGCCCCGTCGAGCACCCGTCCCGTTTAAAACCCGTTTACGGAACCGTTTAAGGAAACGGAGTGGGATGGGGTTAGAAAAAATAACTCGCACTTAAACGGAGTGGGGACAGGGTAAGACCCTACCCCGACAGGTACCCGCCCCGTTTAAGTATATGTATATATTTATACTTATATATATATAATATAAAGAAAATATTAATAATATATGAAGGAAATATTAATATTATATATATCATACAACTATACAAATATTAATAATATATGAAGAAAATATTAATATTATATATATCATACAACTATACAAGTTTATTATATCAGTAATGGATGACTCGATATTAGCTATTGTATTGCATGTACCTAAATGTGTGTTTTTGGTGTATATATATCGAAATATCAGATTTATTATTATAAAAAAATTTGCATTAAAAAAAAAGTATAAACGGGGCGGGGAAAGGTAAACGGTTATGGGAATGGGGAAGTCAAAACCCGCCCCGCCCCATTCATATACGATTGCGGGGTGGGGATAGGGCGGGGAAAGTTAAACGGCTGCAGGGACGGGAAAGTCAAAACCTGCCCCGCCCTGCCCCGTTGCCATCCCTACTTCCATCCCACCAAATAATCGGTGCAATGCTATTACCTTTAACAACAATTAATTGTCTGGGCCTGGAGTTCCTAGGCGTGGGCCGATCTCCATTGTAAAAATTAAGTTGTTCTAGGCTTGGTTTGCATCCACGAGCCTAGATTCTGTTCAACATAGGCACACTTCTAGGGCGATAACTATCATCTTTCTTTCTCTCTCTCTCTCTCACTCTCTCTCTCTCTGTGTCGTGGTCTCCAGTCTCCAACCTCCACCGGGTTGTTCTCGCTTCTTCTCTCTCTCTGTGTGCAATCACCGAAACCGTGAATTTTAGGGTGATAACTTATGTGTGATTACCTCTGATAAGATATTGTTTCTTCATTTCTTCGACATTACTGATACATTTCTTCGACTTAGTAGACACTAGAGGCATCCATAGAGAATCTTTAGATAGAGAGGAGAAATCGTTCACCATGAGGTACTTATTTTACACTTTATAGCTTTTTTTGTTTTTATTTTCATTTGCTGATTTGATGTCATTGCTGTGAAATTAATGAACTATTGTTCTTAGTTATGTGTTGTTGACATTGTTGTATTGATGTTGTAGACTTCCTATAAAAATATTTCTTAAAGAAAAATGTTAGGACACTTCGAAATGTGTTGAAGGAGTGTCTGACAAGGTGTCCGAGTGTTCAACACCAGTACAGCACTGTTAATGAAATGCCCGTGCTTCCTAGCATGTCAGTGTCTTCTCCCTTCAACCATTTTCAAAATACAAAACCAATTCTTTCATTTCTCTCGATACATCTCAAAGTATAAAGAGTAGAGAAAGACAACTGCCATTAACATGGCTCTATGATGGAGCATCTCCCATAAGTATGTTATATATTAGGGGTGGCAAACTGGGCGGTTTGGACCGGGTCTAATATGGGCAAGTCAAATATGGGTTGTGACCCATATTCAACCCGTTTGTAGCGAGTTGAATATGGGTCAGGTGAACTCGTCAATCCATATTTGACCCGACTAAACACGACAGTGGCAAACGATACTAATATTAATTTAATGCACCACAACACCGACCTCCTCAAAGATTTATATGCGTATCATATATATTCACTTGTAATGTGTACAATCAAATTATATATAAACTTTTGCAAATTTGTCAGGATTCTTTTTATTTGGTTTTGAATCTCAACCTTCACAAATTTATATAATATATTTACACACTTCACTATATTATATACTACTTAAAACCTAGAAGTAGTTAATCGAATCACATAATAATATAATTTTTAAAAGTCCCTTTTTAAATCAAACAAGCTTTCAAATTTTCCATTCAAGTAAACTAGGATTTTCTTTAATTTTCAATTCAATTAAACATATTTTTCACAAAAAAAAAAGAAAAAAAAAATCAATTAAAGATTACAGTTTATTGTAGAGATTGGTTTACTTTCAATTTAATATTTTCTCTCAAATACTTTGATATAAAATTTTCTTCCAACTCAAATGCTTTTTATCTTAATCATATACTTTTTTATCCTTCAAGGTAAGCTTCCTATACTATGTAACTACTAATATGTTAAATTTTAAATAGAAAGGCAATTATAAGTATAAGAACCAAGCATTATATCATATAAAGACTCTTGTGTAATTTGTTTGTAAGGGAAAGAAGAATACCAGCTCCCCATTTAAATTGTAAATAATACTAACTTTTTATTTTACACATTCAATACAACTTGCTTAAACTTAAAAATCAAATAAAATTTCTATATTTTTGTGAACTTTTTTTTATTTTTGACTGGACTTGAAAACAGGGGTATGTTCTTTCATTGGGCGTAAATTGCTCCCAATGAAAGAACATATCCCCTTTATATATATATATACAGTAGTGTTCAAATGCTCCCTGGTGAGTAGGGAGTAGTCTACACACTTTTAACTCTAGCCTTCGGATTTAATCCTAAGACTATTAATTAAAATAAGGTTCTCTACTCTTATATTAGGAAACTTACCAAAATTTAATTTCTATTAAACACTAATAATGTAAAATGACAATAATAGACATTATTTAAAAAAAAAACTGTTATGGAAACCCAAGAAACTATGAAAATTATATTCAATATAATTGTGGTTATCTCTATTATATATGGTACATAGAGTTTAATATAAATAAAATTTAGATACAAGGTCTGGATGATTCTATGAAAAACTTTACTTCTAATATATATTATTTAAATTTTCAGGTAATAAATTTAAAGCGCCAGGAAGATGAAGTATTCTGCAAGACAATTTGTGAAAAAGGTTGTGTCAAAAAAAAAAAAAAGGTACAGTCAAACAAAGGAACTACATCACCATGAGGAACAGCCACCAATGTAAACCACTTTCGTACAAGGGCAAACAAATAAACCCAAAGTGGTCTGTGAACTTCAAAACTGTCTTCATCTTTAGGTTTCTTTTTTCTAGCTTTATACATATTGCAGTAAATCCGCAACAGAAGTAAAAAAGTTCTTTTTAATAATCACATCAAAAGTATTATACCAAGTCTTATCCAGTATTTATGGTTGAAAAGAAGGGGCAAAGCACAAGCATTTCTGGAACGTGACAGCTAGAATCAACAAATTATTTCAACAAAAGTAATCAATAAGATCATTTTCTTTTTCGTCTTTCTGAAGAATAAATTGTATGGGCAGACGCACCAAATGGGGCTTGTAATTTCTTTTTGCCCATTCAATTTCATTCAACTCCCAGTTGAAGAATATAAATTTCCGTGTTTGGCTCACAATATGTAGATAGAAAAACTTTGAAATTAAAGTTGATAGAAGATAGATTTTACATTTTTTAAAGTAATTGTAGAAGCTATATATTATTTCATATCCAAAAAACATTGTAAGCTTTCACTTCTAATAACTGGCTGAACTTCATCTTAAGGTTAATATTTAGTTACTTGAGTAAAATAATTTGTGTGAATTTAGAAACGTATAACAACTACAGGAATACAGAGAGGCTTTTATACTCACACTTCAGATTATACATCAATCATTAAAGAAGTGGAGTTGATTCCTGTAAGAAAACTTAAAATCATAACACAATTATATTGAAGCTTTCTTACAGGAATCAACTCCACTTCTTTAATGATTGATGTATAATCTGAAGTGTGAGTATAAAAGCCTCTCTGTATTCCTGTAGTTGTTATACGTTTCTAAATTCACACAAATTATTTTACTCAAGTAACTAAATATTAACCTTAAGATGAAGTTCAGCCAGTTATTAGAAGTGAAAGCTTACAATGTTTTTTGGATATGAAATAATATATATAGCTTCTACAATTACTTTAAAAAATGTAAAATCTATCTTCTATCAACTTTAATTTCAAAGTTTTTCTATCTACATATTGTGAGCCAAACACGGAAATTTATATTCTTCAACTGGGAGTTGAATGAAATTGAATGGGCAAAAAGAAATTACAAGCCCCATTTGGTGCGTCTGCCCATACAATTTATTCTTCAGAAAGACGGAAAAGAAAATGATCTTATTGATTACTTTTGTTGAAATAATTTGTTGATTCTAGCTGTCACGTTCCAGAAATGCTTGTGCTTTGCCCCTTCTTTTCAACCATAAATACTGGATAAGACTTGGTATAATACTTTTGATGTGATTATTAAAAAGAACTTTTTTACTTCTGTTGCGGATTTACTGCAATATGTATAAAGCTAGAAAAAAGAAACCTAAAGATGAAGACAGTTTTGAAGTTCACAGACCACTTTGGGTTTATTTGTTTGCCCTTGTACGAAAGTGGTTTACATTGGTGGCTGTTCCTCATGGTGATGTAGTTCCTTTGTTTGACTGTACCTTTTTTTTTTTTTTTGACACAACCTTTTTCACAAATTGTCTTGCAGAATACTTCATCTTCCTGGCGCTTTAAATTTATTACCTGAAAATTTAAATAATATATATTAGAAGTAAAGTTTTTCATAGAATCATCCAGACCTTGTATCTAAATTTTATTTATATTAAACTCTATGTACCATATATAATAGAGATAACCACAATTATATTGAATATAATTTTCATAGTTTCTTGGGTTTCCATAACAGTTTTTTTTTTAAATAATGTCTATTATTGTCATTTTACATTATTAGTGTTTAATAGAAATTAAATTTTGGTAAGTTTCCTAATATAAGAGTAGAGAACCTTATTTTAATTAATAGTCTTAGGATTAAATCCGAAGGCTAGAGTTAAAAGTGTGTAGACTACTCCCTACTCACCAGGGAGCATTTGAACACTACTGTATATATATATATGTATGTATATATGTATTATATATTGTATACTCAATAATAATATATCTTATGCAAAAAAAATTCAAAATGAAAATTAAAATCTCTTCTATAAGTACTAACATAATTTCTTATATCCTCAATTGGCTAGAGTCGTGCTGATAACATGCTATAAATGTAGGAGAGAGTACCACTAAAGGCACAACACACTGAGAGCAACTCACATAGCTTGGCTAAATTTGCTTCTCCAAATTCAAATTTTGTGCAATCATGTCAACATTTAAGTCAGCCACGTTAGCATGTCAAGATTTCTAGAATTTGACTCCATAACAGCTTCTCCAGATTCTGTTAGCCATAAATAATAATATTTTTTTAATTAAAATTTAATTTTATTAATTATTCTTTATCTATTTACTAACGGCTATATTCCTAACGACTATATTTCTCAATTTATATTAATACTCATTTGTTCATTTATAAAATCATAACTATATTCATCTCTTTTATTCTTGCAAAATTTCATTCGCCATCTCCTTCACTTTCGAATTTTCATTAGCTTTGTCATCACGACATTTGCTAGATTGTACTTCTCCACATTCTTTGTCATTCTCCTCATCAATAGATCTTTATACATTTTTTGAAGAGCATCTAGATGGCTACAGATCAAAATTTGAAATATGCGACACAGGAGATTGTAGCGCAAGTCTTTCAACCACCTCAGAGGCGGTTGGTTTATCGTGACCGAGAAGGAAGCCAACGTCGGCTAATGAAATACTACTTTGACGAGGATTGCACATATACACCCGAACAATTTCACAGATGATTCAGGATGCGACGAGAACTATTTCTTCATATCCTGAATGATGTGAAAGTTTATGACGACTTCTTCATCCAAAAAAATGATACGGTTGGTCGTTTAGGGTTATCTTCTATACATAATATGACAATTGCAGTACATATACTCGCATATGATTGTTCAACCAATTCAACTGACGAGTATATTAAAATCGGTGAGAGTACTGCCATACGATGCTTGATGAGATTTTGTAATGTTATTGTTGTTGTGTATGAGGTGGAGTATATGTGCAAATAGAACGAAGTTAACATAGCACAACTGCTTCAAGAATGAGAGGCTAGAGGATTCCCATGTATGTTTGGTTACATCGACTATATGCACTTGGAGTAGAAGAATTGCCCAGTGGTGTGCCATGGCATGACACGCATAATGGACTCTCCCATAAGGCTACTCTCCTATTGGAGGCGGTAGCGTCACAAGATTTGTGAATTTGGCATGCATTTTTTGAAATGTCGGGTTCACACAATGATCTAAATGTGTTGGATCAGTCCTCGGTATTTAATCGTATTGTCAATGGCCGATAGCCTCTAATTAATTATGTGGTGACATCACTATAGCATAGAGTATTATCTGTCTGATGGTATATACACTAAATGGACAACTTTGATGCAGACCATTCCAAATATAAGAATTGCAAAACATAAAATATTTGCTGAAAAACAAGAAGCATGCAAAAAAGATGTGGAGCGAGCATTTGGAGTCTTGTAAATCAAGTGGGCAATAACGCAAGGACCAGTGCATTATTAAGATAAGATGGACTTGTCTCTCATAATGAGAACGTGTAGCGTCACACCAATACTGGAATTTTGCCGCCGCCAGAAGAGAGGATCCCAAATCCCACTGAAAAATTAGACCCCAATATTTTTGCGACACACATCTGCACTCGCTAACTCCAGTACTACAACAAAGAAACAAATACGAATTAAGAAAAGATTTGATAGAACATTTGTGGAACCGAATTGGTGATGAAGACAAAGATGATTAAATTTATGTTACTTTTTTATGTATTAGAATCTTTAATTTGTGTTGCTTTTTTTATGTACTAGAATCTTTAAGTTATGTTGCATTTTTATGCTTTTAAGATATTATGAAATATTATAAAATAAAATGTTGATTATGAAATTATTTTTTGTACGAAAATATTATTCACCCAATACAACATAAGTTAAAACGATACATTATCCATTATGGATTAAACAAAAATAACAGAAATTAAAACAATACAATATCCATTATGGAATAAACAAAAATAATAAAATAATACAATTTGCACAAGTCCTATGGAGTGCTAGGTGGGCCAGCGTGTGCATCCATCTTCATCAGTATCTACTGTTATTTTTTGATAAGTTATGATCTCCCCGCTTCTATTGGCACTGAATTTAGATCTTTTAGCATTAGCTCCTTTTCTCGAATACTTGCTTTGTGTCTTACTAACTCCCGTTGTTTTTCAATCTCTTTCAGTTTTGCCTCTAAAATACAACATGTCCTACCTTCAAGTTTGAATGTTGTTTGCAGAAAACTGTCACAGAATGAAGCTTAAAAGTTGCCAAAATCTGGCTGTTTTTTCTTATTTCGACTCTACTTTGCTGTTTTGCATCCTGTTTGCTGGTTTAATGGTTGAGATTCAACAATACCGGGTGAATCTTCTAACATGCCAAACTATGTCGATCCTTCGCAAGAACTCGAATCATGCATGCATTACTTGATGGAGTTGATAGGTTTGAGCAAGCAACATGCTCGTTGATGTTGATTCTAGTACTCTTTTTTGCGAACGTAATTTTAGATTTGTTTTTCCTTGTTCGAGAGAATATGCATGTCATTTTGAACAATTTTTCAAAAAATCTCAATAATTATAAAGTTTAAAGTCCTCATTCATAGTGGAACGATAAAGATGTTGAACTAATATAATCTAAATTAAATCATTGCACAATAATTAGAACCGAATTATTTAAAATAATTACTCATTAAAAAATGATATAATAAAGAATTTAATTAAAATAACTAACTTACCATATCATGATTGTTAAAATCACGGGTCTGATTCATTTCGACTGCATTCAAGCATCCAGATCGGTTTGATTCATTTCGACTGCATTCAAGCATCCAGATCATTTGCTAATTTTTCCTTGGATAGTGGACCAACGATTACTCAAACCGTAGTCGTTTTGGACAGTTGGAGCTCGAAGTTGTTTTTGAAATTCAACGAGAATTTTTTTCATAACATCGACTTCGATTGGTCTGCACCGAATCATTGCTAACTTCCATCCACATATTGCACAGAGCCACATCTTCAGCAGTGGACCAATTAGGCTTCAAGGAATCGGTTATCCTCGGGAAGGTCCATTACTGGATTGTGGCAATTCAGACGAATAAATTGGTGTTGGTTGAGTAAATGAAAATTGGGAATCGCCACCATAATATTTATAAGATCAGTTGAATGACAAAAAATCATCATTTGATAAAGGGTTAAAATGTGGTGGTGTAGAATCCATGAAATTGGATTTTGTAACAAAAAAAAAAAAGCTAACATTGAAAAAATAATGGATTCTATGATTCATGGAGGAGAAAATATAGATAATTGGTTGTGAGATAAATAATGTAGGGGTTATTGTATTTATAGAAGTGAAAAAAGAGGGAAAAAATAATAAAAAAATAATTTTTTAAACATTTTTTCTTAATAGAGTTGATAGAGTGATTGACTAAAAGGATGAAACGTGTAGCGTAAGTGATGGGCCCAAGCTGATATGGACAGAAAGTCTATTTTTACCAGGACTGCCCTATCTCCAAGAGGCAGTTCCTTATTATGACACGGCTTCGTTCCCACTGCTATAAATACAGGGGCGATTCATATGCCAGGTACGAACAAAATACCCTCTGAGTTCCTCTACATTCTTTGAAACACCATTCCGATTTCTAACTTGGTCGTCGGAGCGTGTTCGGCCGGCACTGCACCGGTGCCCTTTTGATCACTCTTCTCTTGTCTTTTTCACAGGTTGGCGTTTGACTAGATCGGGGCGGATTTTTGCATCATCAGTTGGCGCCGTCTGTGGGAATCGAACCCACGATTTGTCCTATCCAAAGCATACACGAAGCATGATGCACCTTCGATCTGGATTGGAGACCGCGGCCATACAGGATCCCCCTGTTGGCCAAGATCCTCCGATACATGACCTACCTGGCCAAGGCGACCCCCCGGTCGCTCAGGATTTTCCCATTGGTACCGACCCCCCAAATGCACAGGATCCGGCAGCCGACCCGCCCGCAGGACAAGGAGGTACGCAGCCCCTTGGACAGACGGACTTCATGGGGACTCACCCCGAAGTCCCAAACGACCAAGGGCATGTCGCAGCGTTAGAGCACCAGGTCCAGAACTTAAACCAAAGTCTGGTCCAACTGCTCCAACAAATGCGGCGATTCTGCAACGCCTCCCTCCTACGGCGCCGATACCGCCACCAAGTTACGAAAGGACTGTTGATCCCGAGGAGAATGGCGGTCGGAGAGAAAGTGAAGTACCAACGGAAGACGCGGCTCAGAGTCACGTAAGAGGCGGGACGAATCAAGACCGTTCGGTCCCTCCTGAGAGAAGCCAACCCCATGGGGATTCAGCATCCCTTGCTTACCACGATATGGAAATACAAGACCTGAGAGCCAGGGTAGAAAGTATGGCCCATGCCATAAGAGGAAAAGGCCCTGCCACGATAGAGGATTTGGTCCAGCAAACCAACCTTCCTTTCTCTGCAGGGGTAATGAATTGTCCACTGCCCCCAGGTTTAAGATGCCAACAGTGGAGAGCTTTGACGGGACTAAAGACCCGCTGGATCACCTGGAAACTTACAAGGCCTTAATGCATCTTCAGGCAGTACCCGACAAAATCATGTGCAGAGCCTTTCCCACTACATTGAAGGGCTCCGCCAGGTCTTGGTTCAATAGTTTAAAGCCATCAACTGTCCGTTCCTTTAACGAGCTGAGCCAACTATTTGTTGGCAATTTCATTGCTGCCCGGAGACACAGAAAACCCGCTACCTATCTCCTGAATGTAAGGCAAGCTAAAGGAGAATCGTTGCGGGACTATATCAATCGATTTAACATAGAAATGTTACAAGTAGATGCCTTGGATGACAAGGTGGCCGTTACGGCATTCATGGGAGGGTTGTTACCCTCCAAGTTCCTATATTCTGTTTCTAAGCATCCCCCTGAAAGCATGTCCGAATTACTTGTGAAGGCCCAGAAATACATGAATGCCGAGGACATCCTCGATGCCCGCAGGGAAAAAGGTGATAATGACAAAAAAGTGGACAGGAAGAGGGGGGGACAACCAAGCAGAGAAGAACGAAACCCCAAGTACAATAGAGTATCACAGGAACAAAGTGACAGGACCGTGCGCCGTGAAAAGGGGTTTAGTTTCACCCCGTTGAACGCTCCCATAGGCCAGATCCTCTTACACATCCAAGACGATCCGGCTGTGTCGTGGCCTCCGAAGTTGAGAACTGATCCCGCTAGGAGATCTCGTGACAAGTATTGTAGGTTCCATCGCGATCATGGCCATGATACCAATGAATGCATAGATTTGAAAAGGCAGATTGAGAGTTTAATTCAAAGGGGCCAGTTGCGGAGGTTTGTGGCTGGTGGAGGACAGAGAACGCAGAATCAGGCTCAGGATATAAATGAGGGTCCGGCTCGCAAGAACCCCCCCGTAGGGGAAATTAGAGTCATCTCGGGAGGAGTAGCGGGGGGCGGGGAGTCTAACGCCGCTCGCAAAGCACATACTAGGAAAGCAAGGAGTTTCTCTGAAGTCGGGGAGGTGAGCCATTCGCCCGCCAAGTGCCCTCGATTGAGCGACCAGGTCATAACTTTTTCAGAGGATGATGCCAAAAAAGTTCAGCAACCCCATGATGATGCCCTCGTAGTCACATTAACCATCGCCAACTTCACAATTAGGCGGGTGTTGATTGACAGCGGTAGCTCTGCAGATATCCTCTTTGTAGATGCATTTGATCAGATGAAGATTGGAAGAAGCAAACTCAAGATCACTCAGTCGCCACTTGTGGGCTTCTCCGGAGAGAAACTCCTCCCCTTGGGCACCATTGACCTCCCGGTTACAGCTGGTTCAAGTCCCAGACAAGTCACCAAGATGGTGACTTTCTTTGTGGTGGATTGCCCAACCACGTATAATGTCATCCTGGGAAGGGCCACGTTGAATGCTATGAGAGCTGTGACCTCCACCTACCATCTCCTTGTCCGGTTCCCCACGGAGCATGGTGTCGGGGAACTGAGAGGAGATCAGATCACAGCCAGAGAATGTTATGCCACCTCCCTAAGGGAGAGGAAGATGACAGAAACCCTAAACATTGAGGGACAGGAAATGGAGGAAAAAGAAGAGGTCCGACATGCAGAACCGATGGAAGAATTAATTGAGGTCAACTTGAATGAACAAAGCATGGGGAAGAAGGTGAGCTTGGGGTCATCACTCTCACCCACCTCTCGGGAGGAGATGGTGCGATTCCTCAGAGCAAACGAGGATGTGTTCGCCTGGTCCCACGAGGATATGCCAGGGATTGATCCAAACATTGCCGTGCATCGACTGAACATCGACCCCCTCGCCAAGCCAGTGAGACAGAAACGGAGAGTCTTTGCCCCAGAAAGAAATGCGGCAATTTCCGAGGAGGTAGAGAGGTTATTAAAGGCCAACTTTGTGCGAGAAACCAGTTACCCAAACTGGCTGTCAAATGTGGTACTGGTTAAAAAATCCAATGGAAAGTGGCGCATGTGCGTCGACTTTACCGACCTGAATAAAGCTTGTCCGAAAGACAGCTTCCCCCTCCCTCGGATTGACATGCTCGTAGAAGGGACGGCAGGGTATGAACGGCTCAGTTTTATGGATGCCTACTCAGGATATAATCAAATTCCGATGTGGCCGGCAGATCAAGACAGGACCTCCTTTATAACAGAAAGGGGATTATACTGCTACACGGTGATGCCATTCGGCCTAAAGAATGCCGGCGCAACATACCAAAGGTTGGTAAATAGAATGTTCAAGGAGCAAATTGGCAGAAACATGGAGGTATATGTCGATGATATGCTTGTCAAAAGTCGGGAGGCTGCCAACCATTTGATTGATCTACAGGAAACCTTTGATGTTCTTCGAAAATACAGGATGAAGCTTAATCCGAGTAAGTGTGCTTTTGGAGTATCTTCCGGAAAGTTCTTGGGCTATCTGGTCAGCAAGAGGGGAATAGAGGCCAACCCTCAGAAGGTGCAAGCCATCCTGGATACGAGATCGCCCAGAACTACTAAAGAAGTCCAAAAGCTGACGGGTAAAGTGGCGGCGCTAAGCCGGTTGATTTCCCGTGCTACAGACAGGTGCCTCCCGTTCTTTCAAGTCCTCAAGCGGGCCTTTGAGTGGACTCCAGAATGTGAGCAGGCCTTAAATGAGCTAAAACAATACCTCAGTTCACCCCCACTGCTATCATGCGCGCGCGTAGCAGAGGAGTTGTACTTATACTTAGTTGTTTCTCCTGCTGCAATTAGTTCCGCGCTAATACGAGAAGAAGAAGGAGTGCAAAGGCCAGTTTATTACACCAGCAGGATTCTCCGGGGGGCAGAAGAAAGGTATCCTTCCATAGAAAAGTTGGCATTTGCCTTGGTCACTACGGCTAGGAAACTCAGGCTATACTTCCAAGCGCACACCATTGTAGTGTTAAGCGATCAACCCCTCCAGCAAGTCCTCTTCAAGCCCGAAACCTCAGGACGACTGGTGAAATGGTCCATGGAGTTAGGAGAGTTTGACATCCGATACAGGCCTAGGACAGCAGTCAAAGGACAAGTGCTGGCAGATTTCATAGCAGAATTTACATACCCCCAGGAAGAGGAACGAATTTAGCAGGAAGAAGCAGAAAATACAGTCCACCAAAGAAGGGATGACCAAATGGACCCTGGGTGCACGTGGCAATTGTTTGTCGATGGATCATCCAACACACAAGCCAGTGGAGCAGGGATACTAATCAGATCTCCAGCAGGGGAGACCTTCAAATACGCCCTGCAATTCGGGTTCAAGGCAACAAACAATGAAGCTGAATATGAAGCCTTGATTGCGGGGTTAAAGCTGGCTGATATCCTCAAGGTTAGACAACTACAAGCTCATACTGACTCCCAGTTAGTTGCCCGGCAAGTCAGTTTAGAATACGAAGCAAAGGGAGCAAGGATGAAATCTTACTTACAAAAAGTACAAGAGCTGGTCACCCGTTTCCAGAGGTTTTCAATCACGCGGATCCCCCGTAGTGAAAACTCCAATGCCGACGCTCTCGCTCGGTTAGCTACGGCACAAGAGGCCGCCCAAGGAGGGGTGCTTGTAGAGCGCATGGACCACCCGAGTATAACAGTAGCGACGTCGGGAGAAGTAAACCAAGTCACTCAGGGCATGGAATGGGCGGACCCAATAGCCAAGTACATAAACAATGGTGAGCTACCGTCGGATAAAGCAGAAGCACACAGAACTAGGGTCAGGGCATCTAGGTACACCTTAATCGACGGAATCCTTTATAAACGGGGAGTTTCCTTACCTTACCTAAGATGCGTGTCAGCAGAGGAAGCACAGAGTATTATGAAAGAAATACATGAAGGGGAGTGCGGAAACCATGCAGGAGGTAGATCCTTAGCTCACAAGGCCATTAGGCAGGGGTATTACTGGCCTTCAATGCAGCGAGACGCAATTAACTTTGTCAAGAGGTGCGAAAAGTGCCAACGTTTCGCCAACATCCCGAGGCAGCCCCCGGAAGAGCTGACACCAATAATGGCTCCGTGGCCTTTTGCCCAATGGGGAATGGATTTTGTTGGTCCTCTACCCATGGGAAAGGGGCAGACGAAATTCACAATTGTAGCAGTCGATTATTTTACTAAATGGGTAGAGGCCGAACCCCTAGCTACAATAGGGGAAAGGAATGTCATCAGTTTCGTGTGGAAATCAATCATATGTAGGTTTGGTATCCCGAGGGTCATAATTATGGACAACGCAAAGCAGTTTGAGAGCCGACGGTTCCAAGATTTTTGCACAGAGCATGGCATAAACCACCGGTATTCTTCACCAGGCCATCCGCAGGCCAATGGGCAGGCTGAGGTAGCCAACAGAACTATATTTAAAATGGTTAAGAAACGCCTGGATGACTCCAAAGGAGCATGGCCAGAGCTGCTGCCAAGCATTCTGTGGGCCTACAGGACCACTGCCAGAATCCCCACAGGAGAGACACCCTACTTCTTAGCTTTCGGAAGCGAGGCAGTTCTACCTGTCGAAATGAAGACGGTGGCGAGTCATCGTGCCAAACATTATGATCCAGATCACAACGAGAGAGAGCTAAGGGCCAGTATCGATTTCATCGATGAGAATAGGGAGCAGGCGCAGGTACGAATGGCCGCATATCAACAGGCCATGTCCCGGTATTATAACACCAAGGTCAAGCATAGGAGTTTCCAGCCCGGTGATCTAGTCTTACGAGAGGTCACTCAAGCCACCAAGCCTCACAGCACGGGAAAGCTGGCCCCTAACTGGGAGGGCCCGTATAAAGTAATTAAGACTCAACGACGAGGCACCTACTGGCTGGAAACGTTAGAAGGAAGGCAGCTAGCCCACCCTTGGAACGCCGAGCATTTACGAAAGTTCTATCAATAAGGTTTTCTTTTTTTTATCCTGACTTGATTTCTTTTTTTGCCCTATCATTTTTTAGTTTTTTTAGCTTGCACTGGTTTAAAGCAAGTATTATTGTAAAAATTGGCTCTACGCCAGACTTTAAGTGTCATTTGAGAGGATGGCGCTAATGCCCTAAACCTCGGGATAGAATTCCTATCCAGTTTGAGTTGGTCTCTTGTAATTTTTTATTACGAAATAAAACTATTGTTCCCTAAATATTGTCACGGCAAAACCCTACGGGGACACACCTCCACGGAGGGCCTTTAAAGGAAAAAGGCGGGATGAATGAATCCCGAGAAAAGATGAAACCCCATGGGGGCAAAACCCTACGGGGACACACCTCCACGGAGGGCCTTTAAAGGAAAAAGGCGAGATGAGTGAATCCCGAGAAAAGATGAAACCCCATGGGGGCAAAACCCTAAGGGGACACACCTCCACGGAGGGCCTTTGAAGGATAAAGGCGGGATGAATGGATCTCTGGAAAAGATGAAACCCTATGTGGGCAAAACTCTACGCGGGCACGCCTCTACGGAGGGTCTTTTCAAATGAATCAAGAGATTCAAAGAGTGTGGAAGTAACCTTTACACAATGACCCATGTTCAATAAAATACGCAATCCTTCATTAGGTAAATAATGAAAAAGGTACATGGAGCCTCTACACCGAGGAACATTACATGGATGCCAAAAAAAAAAAAAAAAACCAGCTCAAGGGTCGGGATCTCCAAGTTGCAGACCGGAGAAGTCCATGCCAGGCCATTGACCCTGCGCTACTTCACGAAAATACTCAAAACCATCGATGTATGACTGGTTGAGGGCCCTGTCAAAATCAGGCGACTCCTTGAAGTTCTCTACAGCCAGTTCTCTCTCCTCCCGTTCATGACAGAGCTGGGAGTTAAGGGTGTTTACTTCCTTACTATGAGAAGCGCGAAGGGTCTCAAGTTGGGAGTTGAAGCCGGCGCGCTCACTGGCGAAGGAAGCACGTTCCGTAGCAAGGGCTGCTCTTTGCTTCCCCAACTCCTCCTCTGCGCATAGGAAACGGTTAGAGAGACCATGGGCAATAGTCAGGCCCTATCAAATACACAAGGGTAGCACGCAGTTAGGAAGGAGAAATATCAGAGTCTCACCTAAACACGATAGATAAGTAAGAAGCATACCTGAGCCATGTTGGCCAGTAAGTATCCGGTGGAGGAAACGGCATCAAGGGCCTCCATCTTTTCCAGATCACGAGGGAGGGCAAACTCCCCAGCCCTTTTTATAGCAAAGGAAGTGTCACCCAGCAACGAACCTGTATGGCTGGCCGATGGGGTTAATAACCCGGTGTGGCTGGTGGCTGGGGAGAACGATACATGCAAGCTGTCTCCACCAAAGAGTTGAGTCGACGGTACCCCAAAGGTGCCTGGGTCAGCCAGGCTACTACCCGTGAACAGAGGGGGGTAAGGTATCACAAAGGGGTTGGCGCCAGGAGCTGGAGTACTCATGGTGGCTGCGAGGGGAGAATTCCCGATAGAGGGAGGAGAGGATAAGCCCCCACCTGTAAGTGCACCAATGCTCCGGAGAACGGGTTGGCGTCGTCTTTTCTGAGCAGGGGACGAGGATCCCTCAACGCCCTTCCCTTTCGCCAACATGCGGATGTCTTAGTCGAGCCTCCTCCGAGATCCTGCACCCCGAGATCCTGCACGATGTATACGGTAAAATTTATATTTTTCAAATCCAGAAAGAAAAGGGAATGAGGGGTCAAGAAATATAAAGGTGTACCTCTCCTCTCCCCAAGCACGCGAGGAAGGTAACCAAGTGTACTCAATCCTGCGTCAGAAGTCAAGGTCACCGCATCCCTCATCCCAAGATCATAGATAAGGTCTAACCTATCTTCCTCTTCCTGGCTTATCTCGGGCTCCACCCTGACAGCTGGTTTATGAAAATACACCAATTTCTATAAACATACGTAAGAAAGAAAGAATGACTTGAAAAGAAAGGGTAGGAAAAGCGTACCACTCACGACCCCGTCGGTCCAAGTGCGGGGAACGCGATGAGGGGGAAGCTCCCAATCACCCGAAACGAAAAAGAATCGTTCCTTCCAGTTCTTTATCCGTTGACCATTGTCGAGAATCACCAGTCCTTTGGGAAGACTACCTGCACCGCGAGACCGACCTTGAATATGACGCCAGTCCTTGCTTTTTAAAATAGTATAACAAGAAAGAAACTCGTTCATAGTTGGTTGAGGAGTGAGCTTGCTGGACCTCCAAAGGACCAGGGTAGCCATAATAATACGCCAAGAATTAGGCGTAAGCTGAGAAGGGCAAAGGTTGAGGTATCGGAGCAGCTCTTTCGCAAAGTCTGGGATGGGGAAGCGCAGGCCCGAAAGAAAGTAGCCTTCATAGAAACACGTCTCTCCTGGGCAGATGGAAAAGGCCCTCTCTGCCGGCAAAGGAGCTCTGGCTACAACCCCGTCTGGAAAAGAGAATGAGGTAGCCAACTCTTCAACATCAGCATCCGTCATTGTAGAGCTAATATCTTGGCATTCGTTGTAGTCTGCCATTATGGAATGAAGAAAGTTGAATACTTGGACAAGGGGAGAACCAGGGGCAAAGAGCTCTGGATCCGGTTTGTTGAAATTGTGATCAACAATGTATAGACAACGAGAGAGAGAAGGTAAAACAGTGCCGGGCATGAGCTAGAGAAACAGGCTGTAGGAAGAAGGAGAGCTGGTGACAAGGTATGGTGGAGTGAGGAGTGAATGAAGGTAAGTGTGCTTATATAGGCAATGGAAGCCAACCGTTGCAAAACCCCCCAACGTCTCTTTTCCAACGGTCCTCAAGCACAAAAGGCACCTTTTGGTAACGTTCACAAGACAAACGGTCACAGGGGAGCCGGTACAGAGCAAATTCGCCCGGCGAAGACAGGCACACCAGGCCGGGCACTACTAGGCCTGGCTCGGCTAGCCTTGGCCGGACGCCGCCTGGCCTTGGCCGGGCGCTGCCTGGCCTTGGCCGGGCGCCGCTCGCCCGGCCTTGGCCGGGCGCTGCCTGGCCTTGGCCGGGCGCCGCTCGCCCGGCCTTGGCCGGGAGCGGCCGGGCCCACCCGGGCCACGCGCGGGAAGGAAAAGAAAAAGAAAAAAAAAAGAAAAAAGAAAGAAAGGAAAAAAAGAAAGAAAAAAGAAAGAAAGGAGAAAAGAAAAAGAAAAGAAAGAAAGGAAAGGAAGAAAAAAATATATTTACTTGTACGATAGAGAAGCCCAATGAGTAATCCAAAATGTTCATAAGGCCCAGCATTTGACCCTTATGAACAGGGGGCATCTGATAGAGTGATTGACTAAAAGGATGAAACGTGTAGCGTAAGTGATGGGCCCAAGCTGATATGGACAGAAAGTCTATTTTTACCAGGACTGCCCTATCTCCAAGAGGCAGTTCCTTATTATGACACGGCTTCGTTCCCACTGCTATAAATACAGGGGCGATTCATATACCAGGTACGAACAAAATACCCTCTGAGTTCCTCTACATTCTTTGAAACACCATTCCGATTTCTAACTTGGTCGTCGGAGCGTGTTCGGCCGGCACTGCACCGGTGCCCTTTCGATCACTCTTCTCTTGTCTTTTTCACAGGTTGGCGTTTGACTAGATCGGGGCGGATTTTTGCATCATCAAGAGTCATTTGGCACTGTTTCCAAACAGTGCCAAACGGCTCTAATGCCAGTACCTGATTTGTTTAAATAAAATAAAAAATCATAAAAAATTACAAAAACTTAAAAAAATCCATTTTGAAGGGCCAAACAGTACCTTACTGACACTTGCAACGGTCACATAACCGTTCATTTTTTAAATTGACTCATGCGTTAGACGTTGGCCCATATTTTGCTTTACCTGATGAAATGCTAAATTTCGCAAAAGCTTTAGAGCATCAACAGCAGCTTGGCCAGATGACCAAGCAAATTACAAAATGGGCTCCCGATGGCATGGCTAAGAGTCTGGAGCCCATTTGAACTTGTCTACATGCTTGGCCGAATTTTCCAAGCGTTTAGCCAAGCTTGCTTCCTCTTGAGTTTTTCATTTTTTATTTATTTTTCTTTTGAATTTTTTATTTTTTATCTTCACATCCTTTGTGCATATATATATATATATGTGTGTGTGTATCATTTACTTAAAATTTAATAACTTTGACTACAAATTGAATTTTTTTATTAAATCATTTCCGTTAGAAAGAGAATTCCGAGAGCTACAATTTAAATACCACTTAGACTATATTCCAAATTAAGACGAAAAAATTATGAGTTTTTCAAATTAAAAAGGTATAAAAAAAACTTTAATATATATATATATGTATATACAAATTTTAAATTAATTTAATTGTGTGGATAGTGAAATTTGGAAGTGTTATGAAGCTAAAATTTGGAGATCCTGACATGGTGACTTGGCTAGCTAAAATATTTACAGAATTTGAATATGGAAAAACAACTTTAGCCAAGTTGTCATGGATGTCCTAAGCTGTGCTCATTGTGGGACTCATCTTTTAGTGAAGCCGTTGGAGTGCATTTTGCTTCTTTGTATGTATTTTGCTTCTTTGTATTACCAGATGGTGGTTTAGCTAAGCCGTGAGAGATGCTCTGATATGAAGCTAAAATACGAGAGAGAGAGAGAGAGAGGAGAGCTCTTATTCACTTTCACTTCTGATACCACACAATACGCCATATATATATATCTGATGCCGTCTTTTTATGGTATTACACAAGACCACACAATGTACTAATATGTTCATTTATACACAATGGACTGACAAAGCATGAAATGTAATTAGGGGTGCAAAAGAATCGATGAAATCGAAATCTGAACTGCAAGTAACCTTAGCTAAATCGAATTGAACCGTTCACTATGATTTCGATTCCAAATTTTAAAAATCGTTCACTACAATTTCGATTTCGATTCCAAGCCAAAGAACCAGAACAATTAGAAAAAATATTTATATATAATATATAAATAAATAATAATAGTTTCTAAATTATAGTGTTCTATATAAATATATATATATATGAAGTATAAAATATATAATATATAAATAAATACTAATACCTTCTAAATTATAGTCTTCTATTTATATATAAATTATAAAATATATAATATATAGATCAATAAATTTAGACTTTTAAGTTCTAATGTTCTATATATTTATATAATATAACATATATAAATAAATATTAAAAGTTTCTAATCTATTA
The DNA here is from genome assembly GCA_026545225.1 of Cornus controversa. NCBI lineage: Eukaryota > Viridiplantae > Streptophyta > Magnoliopsida > Cornales > Cornaceae > Cornus > Cornus controversa. The sequence continues at coordinate 62,569,643 of CM048852.1, forward strand.
TTATAACTAACGGTGTACAAGTATGAGTGTGTATCTTATCAATGTTGAAAAAAAAAAGTTGACAAATAACCGTTGGAGAGCCGGAACCGTAAAAAATCGAAACCAAACCGAACCGGACCGAACTCAACGTAAGAAACCGTACCGTGCGCACTCTTAGATATAATAATAAAGTGAATCCAACAATTATATAACAAAATTTTGTAATTGTGCACCGGTGAAAATTCTTTGCACCGTTGCGGTGGGGTCCAATATCCAACTACACCGATGCATAATTTTTGCACCACCAGTGCATTGTTAAAGTTAAAAAATTATCCGCCGCCAAAAAAAAAACAATACTTAGGTCCACTTCTGAGAGAATCAACTGACGTGGCTCAATTAAAACATGACATGTGTACTAAAAAAAACTCTATATTGTTAAAAATGAACTAAACCCGTTTTAAAACCCTTTTATAATTCATTTAACCAAACAAATTGTAGAACTCATATTCCATTTCAAAACCCTAGCCGCCACACCCCACCCTCTGTTGCCACCACCACCACCACTCTCCACCCTTTGCTGCCACCACCACCCTCTCTCTTTCACCCGCCTAATAGCTGCCACACTCCAACCTTCGTCACCACCACCACCACCGTAATCGCTCCCCACTCTCTGCCACCGCCGCATCATCTGTCTCTCTCTCTATCTGATAGAGCAAAACTAACACCTTGGTCAAAACCCAAATAAGATATGAGATAAAGATAGTATTTTGAACATCTAAGAGTCGTGATGGCGGCGAGGACAATGAGACACGATTTAGTTTCAAGTTTGAGTTGAAAACTAAAAGACACTAGGTTTGTCTCGCTATCTTCGCAAAATCTTGAAATCCCTAATTGAATACAAGTGATTTTCCTCGAATCTTCTATTGACATGAGCCCTTTCAATCTCTTTCTTGCCCAAATCTGAAAACTATATGAACCCTAGTAAAAATTCCTCATTGAAGTGAACGATCATAAATTATTTCAATTTTTGACATCAACGCAAACAGTGGACAATTAAGACGATGCTATCTACGACAAGGACGAAATGGGTGATCTCTGCACTTATGTTCTCCTCTCTCCCGTTTCCTACTCCCTCTGTCACACAGTCACACTTCCAATTGTTATTTATTTTTAGTTGTACTCCGTATATATGGGACGACTCTACAGTAATAATATACCAGTACTGTTAATTTTTGGCCAAAGTGCAATAAACCCCCCTCTAGTTTCAAAATGGTGCACAATACCCCCCTCTCCTTTTTTTTGAGTGCATTAAATACCCTTCAACTTATAATTTGGTGCAGTTTGCCCCTATTTGACACTATTTGGGTTAAGAATTGATGTAAAATGATAGAAATACCCTCATAGATAAAAAAATAGAAATAAAAATTAAAAAGAAAAAGAAAAAAAGTGATTAATATATTAAAAATACAAAAACAAATACCAAAAAAAGAAAATAAATTATAACTTTAATTTGATGAAAAAATTTATCCAAAAAAAAAACTTTAATTCACCAATTTTTTTTCTCAGTAAATTTTTTTCTGTAAATTAAATTTTTATTTTTTTTTATATTTTTTGATAATTTGTTTTGGTATTTCGGCAAATTAAAATTGTTGTTATTTTCTTTTTTTGATAGTTTTTTTGGTAAATTAACCACTTTTTTTCTTTTTCTTTTTAATTTTAATTTTAATTTCTATTTTTTATCTATGTGGGTATTTCAGTCATTTTACATCAATTCTTAACCCAAATAGTGCCAAATAGGGGCAAACTGCACCAAATTATAAGTGGGAGGGTGTTTAATGCACCCAAAAAAATGAGAGGGGGGTATTGTGCATCATTTTGAAACTAGAGGGGGGTTTATTGCACTTTGACCTTAATTTTTTCTTTTTATTTAATGCGGGATTTGATTGATGAAATATCACCATATTTGACACGATACAAAATAAGTGAGTTTGGACTAATTGTATTTGTGTCGATACGAATTGATTATGTCATATTTGTGTTTGATATGTCAACTCATTTATAATCCGATTAACACATTTAAATAAACGTGTCAAATCATCGTGTCGTTTTCATCTTAAAATTAACACGTTTAATTAATGTATAATATAATTGTGTTGTGTTAGAAATGACCTAATTAGTTGAATATGTCGTATTTATGTCGTGTTAGGTCTTAGTCTGTTTATTAAAAAGATTAAATTTGTCATGTCATGTTATGTTATTCGTGTAATATTTGTGTCAAAATTTGTTAACACAAATAATAATTACCTCAACACAAACACAACATAGACAAATGATGACCCCTGGTTTGGCTAGTGTAAGTTTTGAGTTTAAAGCGGTGGCGTGACGAGGGTTTAACAAAGAAATGATATGACTAACATCTGGATTGTCGAATTGAACCCTGCCGAACATGGGGTGGCGGACAACACAACAAGTGGTGGCCCCACCATTCTCTTGTGAGAGAGTCAGTAGAGATTATATTGGCTTGTATAGCATTGTTCTCCTTAAAAAACACAGATTATTGGCTTGTTTAGCATTGTTATCCTTAAAAAACACAATGATCGATATAGTTAATGAAAAACTACACTGCACTCCACTCTCTGTAGTCGATTGGGGTGACAATTATCAACTTCTGTTTTAGGTGACTCATTGGATGCTAATAGCTGGATTAATTTGACACGTTTATAAATGTTTAGAACTTATATTTTCACAAAAACAAGGAAAATTTAGCAGTACAACAGGTTTTATCTATGCAATTTTATCGTTGATATCATAGAGAAGAGAAGATTTGGGTGAGTGGGCTAACTATTTTGTCAGGAGAGAAACTTAGGGTTTATTTATTACAGAAAACTTTACAAAAATCATTGAAAATTATTTTTTGAAAACTCGACTAAAAAAATATTTATTTTTAGATAACTGACTTTTATAGTTCTTTGAGTTCTTGATAATTGTTTTTAAAAAATTGAACCAAACAAGTCCTTAAGTTCTATCTCCATCTCTTCAATCACACTTGGGACAATTGAGGAGGTAGAACATTCAATCACATTTCTTAAAAGGCACTTCAATTTCTTCATTACCAAAATAAGTGGATGTTGGCCTCTAAAACCCCAAGACAACTTGTCTTCGCTTGCTAGTCCTAGGCTTTGGCTCTCTGCTCTCAACGGCTCAAATGAAAATAAAATTTTTCAGCACTATTTACAAATGAAAATAGATTTTTTAAAAAATTGTTAGATGGTTCTAAAACATAGATGTAACGGGTCGGGCGCTTACCCTCTAACTCAAAAGTCTAAGCTGTTAGGTAGTGTTGCATATCCACCCTTATATGTCAAAGTCCTTTCCCGTTTGGATCTGATGTGAGACAAGTTAGCCCCTCTAACATTCTCCTCCACCCGAACTCGCAACGCCTTTGTTGCGGTCAGACCATCCTGTCTACCCGGGGCGGCCCCGGACTCATCCTAGTTGGGCTCTTAGCGTGACATCGAACCAAAGACTGGATTTGACTTTGATACCAAATGTAACAAGTCGGACGCTTACTAATGACTCAAAAACCTAAGCTATTGGATAGTGTTGCCTACCAGCCCCATTTATACCCAATCACTTTCTCATCTAAATCCGATGTAGGACAAGATCCTCTAACATTCTCCCCCACCCGAACTCGTAATGCTCTCGTTGCGGTCAAACCACCCTACCTACCCGTCTTCCCTAATTACGGGAGACCCAGTAACGACCTAGATCCGAACTCCACCAGAGTAGGCACTAGGCGTGACACTGAATCAAGGACTGGGTCTGGCTCTGATACCAAATGTAACAGGTTGGACACTTGCCCTCTAATCCAAAACCTAAGCTTTTAGGTAGTGCTACATACCCACTCTTATATGTCCAAGTCTTTTTCCATCTGGATCTGATGTGGGACAAGTTAGCCCCTCTAACAATACTTCATTTGGTGGTCTAGTCCAATTAAAACTAATATTTAGATTTCTTTATAATATCTTATTAAACTCTTATGAGTCCACTCTTCTTAGTTGGGAAATTTTGATTGCACTGGGCCATATAATCTAGAATCATCTAATAATTTCTGGAAATTTTCATATCATTATTAACGAGGGAAACCAACCTACCTAACCAAGGGGGAGGAAGGGTAATTTCAAAAACATCAGGAATTTATTGTGATTGTCAGAAACATCAAGGGAAATCAGCCTAATTTACCCAAGATTCTTACTTAAAACAATGAGAAATCAAAAATGGAGAACTACTCTTAAATACCTATGTTTTGAATTTGTTAATTATGATTATTAAGCTTTTGCCCTTCAAAGAAGTCACTCTATTTACAAGGGAAGGAGATTTCAAGAGAGACGGAGAACCCTAATATCAATTGCTATTCTGATACAAATAAGGGCCAGAAGTACTGATTGATCTAAGTCATTTATAACAAATCCAATCTAATGTTGTTCAACTTTTGATGTTATGCTTAGTAGTTTTACATCTGCCATCAAACTTGATGGTGCATTTTTTCTCACTCCAGAAAAGGGTGGGGGAGGAAAAATGATGAGAGAGAGAGACAATTATGTCAAAATTATAATCCACTTCAAATATAAATTCAGTCGTCATGGTATTGTCTTCTCTAACAAACTGTCAATGAACCAAGTAATTTCATTCTTCAAATAGAACTCTTAATACACTGTTGAGGGACTGTTTCATAGCAACTGTAAAAATATTGTATTCCAAGGGGCTTCTAAACGTACATGTTAAATAAAAATCAAATAATTGAGAAATGGAATTTAGATTCTATAAAAGATCGTTATCAAAATATGCAAGATCAGGAGGCAAGGAGTACCAGGAGAACTCATCTAACCTGAGTGGAAGAACTGAATTACCAGTAATCCCCACAAGAACAAGCACCTTCCTTGAAGTGATGAAATCGATTTGCATCACGGACAATAATCAACCTCTGTGTAATTGCAGACACAAATTTAGTAAACGTGTGACAGTCGCCACAAACCCTAAGATTCTTAGTAATCCTGATAGGAGTCCCAGGAGGTGTTGCGATAAGGCCAAATGCAATTGCCAACTTCTCACTGTGTGAATATAAGATTCCTAACTTAAGTTCCTCATCCACATCATGTAACACGAAATTTGTATCAGGAATGTAACCAGCTAACTCGAGCTTCATACTCAAAATTTTCAACATCTCATAAATCTCTCTGGACTGAGGATGTGTACCGTCTCCAACACTAAATTGATGGATCATGTTATCCACCTCAATCCAAGTCCAACCAGGAATTTTCTTCAATCTTCTATGGGTCATTAGTTCCCTAGTCTTGGCCACATCTTCCCATCTACCTGCCTTGGCATAAATATTTGAAAGCAATACATAGTGCCCAGGGTTTAGAGGCTGTAATTCAAGTAGGAATTTCGTTGCCTTTTCTGCAAGTTCTATATGACCATGAATCCTACATGCCCCAAGCAATGCACCCCAGAGCCCCACGTCTTTCTCCACAGTCATATCCTCAATCAGATTCAAGGCCTCATCAAGTCTACCGGCACGGCCCAACAGATCAACCATACATGTATAGTGTTTCACATCGGGGCTTACAGAGTAATCCTCCCACATTGAATTGAAAAAATTAAGACCCTCTTCAACCAAACCTGCATGACTACAAGCATATAACAAAGAAACAAAAGTGATCCTATTTGGTAAGACTCCACTTCTTAACATCATAGGGAATAAATCAAGAGCTTCACGGCCTTGTCCATGGTACCCGTAAGCTGCAATCATTGCACTCCATGTGATAACATTCCTTTCTTTCATTCTGTCGAAGATCTCTCTTGCAGAATCAACGCTACCACACTTGGCATACATGTCCATCATTGCCGTCCCCAGTATCACATCCAAGTAAAACCTCTTCCTCCATATATAATCATGTAAAAGTCTAGCATTATGCATAGCACCTAATTTTGCACAAGCATTCACAACAGTAACCATCGCAACTTTATCCAGGGCAACACCTTCCTCTCTCATGCGATCAAAAAGAACGAATGACTCACTAGCATTCCCACACTCAGCACAAGCCCCGATCATGACTGTCCAAGTTACAAGGTCCCTCTTTTGCATTTTATCGAACAATTGCCTGGCGTCCTCAATAACACGGCATCTAGCATACATGTCCACGAGTGCGGCCGACACAAAGGTATCCAAGTGCAACCCAAATTTGTAAACAATTTGGTGAATCAGTCTACCCATTTGGAGGTCCGTTGTGTCCCTACAAGCCCTTATAACAAAAGGCAATGTATAATTGTCAGGCTGCTTCCCGGATCGAATATACTCCCTAAATGTCCCAAAACAATTCATATAATCACCAATCTTGGTAAACCCACCGATCATAACACTCCAAGATACAGAATCTCTCTCTTCCATCCCACAAAACAAGGAATAAGCATCATGTAAAAATTTATACTGAGTATATAGGTAAAGAAGCTTGTTTGCAACGATAAGGTCTCGAAGCATTTCGTTTACAGCCACTTGGGCATGAACTTGTCTGATTTGGGCAAGACTTTTACAGCTGAGAAGTGCAGAAATGTAGTGTTTTGAGTTCAGAGTGTGTGAGAATTGGGAGTTTGGTGTTTCTGCTATGTGGGTATTGTGATGTGAGGAAGTTTGTTGACAAATTTGATGTTGGGTTATGGAATCCACCACGGATACAGCAGAAGGAGCTGAGAAGAGACGAAACCTGTCATTGTTCGAAACAAAGAAGCTTCCGTGTTTGAATTTGAACATGAGATTTGCAGATTTTTTTTTCCCGGCAAGTAACATGAGATTTGCAGTTGCAGTAACATACTAAATACTAATACTAACATGAAGGCAAAAATGTGAAGTAATGGAAAGGGAAAGTAAAAAGAAACCGAAAAAGAAAGAAACTTTACCTTGCCAAAAAAACACACTCGTACAAATTACAATTGCTTTGTCTATGTGAGAACTTAAACTCTTGATTTTTTACTCTAGAAGGCCAGAAAGCCCATTATACAACCTTTGGTAGGTGCTAATTTATGAAATACTTGAATTTCATACTCTCTCTTTATATATATAAAGAAAAATGATAAATGCTCCAAAATTTGACAAATTTCGAATGAGTCAGCGTGGCAAAGGAAAAATACCCGACTGAGGACGACATGCGAGAATAACAACTCAGAACACACATGGCAGCCACGTCATAAGGGATGAGCCATCTTCCAGATAATCCATCACTAAACGACAAGAGCACAAGGGAAGGTCAAAGCTCTCCATTTTCAAAAATTATATAAAGGAGGAAAAGCAAATGAGAAAGGGATCGCTTCTTGAATAAGAAAACTAAAGAGAGGTTTCTTCTAGGGGTGCACAAAAAATCCGTGCATCCTCGAATCCGATCCAATTCGGACGAATCCAATCCGATCCGTTAACTAATGGATTGGTGGCGGATTAAAAAATTAAAATCCGTTAGCCACAGATCGGATTGTGGATTGGAGGGTCAAAAATCTGATCCGATCCGCAATCCAATCCGTGGCAATCCGTAGCAATATATTTATATATATAATTAGTAATTATATGTATAATAATATAATATGCTACATACTTATATGGGTAAACCTAAAAACTCAATATATATTATATTTGTTTATTTAACAATTATTTTCATTTAAAAAGTGTTGTGTTTGTTGGACAATTTTTTTTTGGAATTTTTGAAGTAGAAAAAAAAAATTCAAATAGGAGTACTAGGCCAATCCGTCAATCCAATCCGATCCAATCCGTTTAATCACGGATCGAATCAGATCGGATTAGTGGATTGCCACGGATCGGATCGGATTGGATTTTCGCCAATCCGTAATCCGCGGATCGGATTAGGATTATGCATAATCCGATCCGATCCGATCCGTGGTCACCCTAAGTTTCTTCTAAGTGTGATGACAATTTTCCTACACCTTCACTTTGGCACCGTCTGTGGGAACGACGTACTCAGAAATTCCCTTAGGAATTTTTGCCAGTACAGCTACGTTCCGGAATCATAGTAGGACAACAATCACCTATCAACAACGAGACGATGGAACAGAATCTGACACACGAACAGATCTTGCAAGAAATGCGAGAACAATTGGAGGAATCTAATTGGCGCAACAATCTGCTCCAAGAGAGGATAGCCCGGCTCACGGGAAAGCATAACGATAATGCTTCACCTGGAAGAGAGAATTCAGAGGAACATGATTCCGCACAGGAACAAGAACGAAGTCCCGACCGATCGGAGCATCACGTTATCAGATCGAACGTTCAGTTTGATACAACTGTCGAACGGTTGGAGAAGGTCGATGCCGACATCAAAGACCTGAAGAACTAGACTCCAACAGATCTGGCGACTCAGGTGACTAGCAAGGTAGTGTAGTCCCCTTTCACATAAGAAATAAGGAAGTCCCCGAATCCGAGAAAGTTCGTACTCCCAAGTTCCATCACCTTTGACGGGACAATCGATCCCGTCGATTATCTTTTCCATGTGCAGCAAAGGATGACCTTACATGCGAAAGACGAGAACCTCATGTGCAAAGTCTTTCCGACAAGCCTGGTCGGAGCTACTTTGACTTGATTCAAGCAACAGCCATCGGGCATAATCCCTAGTTTCACGAAACTGTGCGAGCTTTTCATTGCTCAGTACATCGACAACCGGAGACAGAAGAAAACCATCTCTTCCCTTTTCACTATGAGGCAGACAAAGGGGGAGACCTTGAAATCTTTCATGATCAGATTCAATTTAGAAATGTCCCTGATCGATAGTTGCGACCAGACCATAACGATAGAGGCCTTCAAGGTAGCCATGATCCCTGGCTCCAAATTTCACTCATCCTTGGTCAGGAAAACCCCCAAGACCATGGGAGATCTGAACGCGAAGGCACAAAGATACCTCAGCCTTGAGAAGACGAAGTGCTGCGTCAGCAAATATCAGCCCTGATAAGCGTCGGCTCCCAATCCAAAAAAATGGCATAAATCAAAGGGCCAGGGCAGGGTCCCCCCCCCCATTCCATTGAAATCTGAGCAGCGACCTAGAATTGAGGAGAAAAATACCCCATTGAAGTGCACTTTGGCCAGGTTGTACCAAGAGAACAAGTGCCAATGCATATTTTGAACACCACCTCCCATCTGAATTCCAGCCGAGCTCAAAGATAAGAGCAAGCAATGCGTCTTGCATCAAAATTATGGGTACACCACGAACGAGTGCCGAATCTAAGGGGACAGACAAAGGTGATCATATCCAAAGGAGGTCTGACCGAATATGTGGTGAAAAAACACCCCAATCAGAACGAACGCCAAAACCCCGAACGCAGAGAAAACCAGAATCTGAGCCCAATCAAAATAATCAATACCATACACGGTTATGCAACTCAGGAGGATTAGGGCATGACCAGATCTAACCTCCGCCAGGCGAAAAAACTGCAGAAGATAGGAGAAATCAATTCTATTCAAAACAGAGAACTAACGCTCAAATCATATTTGGGGATCCGGACCTAATAAGGGTACAACTCCCTCATGAGGATCCATTGGTAGTCAGCTTGCTGGTAACAAACTACTAGGTAAAGAGAGTACTCATTGATGCAGGATCAAGTGCTAACATAATGGTGCTTGAGGTTTACAAGCAAATAGGGATAGAAAACGATCAAATCAAATAAGCCGAGGGCCCACTCGTAGGGTTCGATGGAAATAGAGTCACCCTGATCAGAACGATACCCTTGTCTGTAACTACTGCGCAGAGGAAACTTAGAGAACAATTCGTGATTGTCGACGTTCATTCATCGTACAACCTCATTATGGGAAGGGGTGGATCCACAAGTTGCACAGGGTGCCATCGACCCTTCACCAGGTAATGAGGTGTTTAACCCCTAATAGGAAAGGGGCAGTGGACCTCCGCGGCGACCAAGTAGCAGCAAAAAAGTGCTACTCATTCACAATCAAATGCACGCTAAAAAAGGGAGAGGGAAATACAGAGACAGATGCCCAATAGCAATCACAAAAGCCAGGTACACCCAAGGAGGAGGACACCGAAAGCATAGCACAGCCCATAGAACCGCTCCAGGTGGTCCAACTTTGAAATTCAAGAGAAAATAAAAGTACGCAAATCAGGACGCTTCTACAAGGGAAGGAAAAAGATGAACTGGTCAGCGTACTAAGAAGGAACAGAGACGTATTTGCCTGGAGTCATCTCGACATGCCTGGCATAGACCCTGAACTAGCAGAACATTCTCTGAACGTGAACCCCACCAGCATCTCGATTAAGAAAAAATAGTGGAGGTTCACCCCGGAAAGAAATAAGATAATCGCCGAAGAAATCGGTCGTCTACTTCAGGCGGGTTTCATTAGAGAAGTAAAGTACCTAGAATGGTTCTCGAATGTAGTGGTGGTAAAGAAGAAGAACGGGAAATGGAGAATGTGCATCGACTTCACTAACTTAAACAAAAGCATGTCCGAAAGATAATTACCCTTTTCCAAAAATAGGTCAGATGGTATACGCCACTGCTGGGTACGAACGACTAACCTTCTTGGACGCTTACTTAGGCTACAATCAAATCTCGATGAACCCGAGAGATAAAGAAAAGACATCATTCATCACCGAATGGGGCATCTACTGCTACAGGGTAATGCCCTTCGAATTAAAAAATGCGGGGGCGACTTACCAGTGGAGGATCAACCGAGTCTTCAAGAACCAGATCGGAGAAACCGTGGAAGCCTATTTTGACAACATGGTGGTCAAAAGCAAAAGGAGGCAGGATCACCTACAGCATCTGCAAGAAATATTTGAAACCCTCAGAAAACACCGAGTAAAGTTAAATTCGATGAAATGCTCGTTCAGAGTTTCATCGGGACAATTCCTCGACCACATGGTCAGCATAACTGGAATAGAGATGAGTCCGGCGCAAGCGTCAGCGCTGATCCAAATGTAGAACCAAAAACTCATCAAGAAGTGCAAGTACTGACAGGCTGAATTGCTGCTCTTAGCCGATTCATATCCTGCCTCTCGGACAGATACAAACCCTTCTTCGACGTTATTAAAAAGAAGAAAGGGGATATATGGGGAACAGATCAGACAGAGGCGTTTAGAAGGTTAAAGCAGTATTTGACCTTAGCGCCAATCCTTTCGATTTCGAGGCCCGATGAGACAATATTTCTGTATCTAGCAGTGTCAAAGGTATCTACGAGTCCCGCATTGGTCCGAGAAAAGGATCGGAGGCATCAACCAATATATTATTCCAGCAAGACAATGACGGACGCGAAAAATAGATACTCGAAAGCAGAGAAGCTAATCTTGGCCCTCGTACATGTAAAAAAAAAGTTGAGACATTATTTCGAGTCCCACCCAATAGTCGTCCCAACAAGTTTGCCACTCAAGACAATCATCAGCAAACCAAACATGATTGGGAGACTGATGAAGTGAGCCATGGATCTCACTTCTTACAACATCTATTTCGAGCCCCGAACAGCTAGAAAAGGCCAAGTGTTGGCCGAATTCTTGTTGAAGTGTGACGAACATGAAGACGAGGGGGAGAATCACCCTATGTGGGAGATATACGTTGACGGATTGTAAAGTCAAACAGGATCAGGAGCTGGGATTGAGGTTGAGACCCCAGATGGAACTGTCCTGCATCATACGATAAGATTTGATTTTGAAGCCTCTGATAATGTGGCAAAGTACGAAGCTCTCCTCGCAGGACTCCGACTAGCAAAATCACTGCAAATAAGGAAATTGATCGTCTTTAGTGATTCCCAACTAGTTGTTAATCAAGTCAACGGTAAATACCGGGCGAAGGAGGATAAGATGAATGCCTATCGAGAAGCGGTGTCTGAAAGTCTGAAAAAATTTAACGAAGTAAGGTTTAACAAATGCATATACCTAGAATTCGTGATTTAAATTAGATGTTGTATTTTATTAAGATAATGATTTGTAAAGTGAAAAGGTATCAGTGAATATATAGTGAAGAGGGTGTTCATCTATTGGATTGTAAAAGTGTAAGTCTCACTTGCACGATGAGAGTGATTCACTTTTTCAATTCGGTGATAACTTTCACTATATCTATCATTACTCATTTTATTATCATGTATTAAGTATTATTAAAATTTGTAAAATTATTGAATTGTATACACTATATTTATTTTAAGGTTTTCTAATATCAATAGATGAATTAAAAATAAAATAGAAAATTAATAAAAATCAATACTGTAAAAAAGAAAAATAATATGTTATTAAATACTCTTATTTGTTTTCTGTTTTTAAAATTGTGACAACAATAATTATTAATAAACGTATTTTTTATTTTTTATTTTTACTCAAAAAAATAAAATAAAATATTTATTTTCTTGAGACTGCAAAAAAAAAAAAAAAAAAAAAAGCAAATACGTTACTAATCGCACTCGACTCTCTCTCTCTCTCTCTCTCTCTCTCTGCATATATCCAAACGCAAGCTCATTTTAAAAGAAATTCAACCCCACTTATCCTTGCTCTGCCCAATTAGTCCCTCTCTCTATGCATATATACAAACGCACACTCATAACACGCTAATAACCAGGAGCATGTCTGAGCGGCAGAAAACCGAGCCTCAGCCAGTGGAGGAGCCCAAGGGGCGAGCCGTCGGTGGCACTGAGTACAGCTGGTGCAAGGCCGTGCCCGGTGGCACCGGCATAACTGTTCTGGGTCTTCTCCTTTCAAAACCCCCCGACTTGTCAGTTCTCCGTAATGCCCTCCACAACCTCCAAAGAACCCACCCTATCCTCCGGTCCAAGCTCCACACCGACATCACCAACACCACCACCACCAATTACAACAACACATCCTCCTACAGCTACATCACAGTACCCACCAGCCCTCTCCTCGAAATCCAATGGTTCGATCTTCCATCAACGGCTCACGTCCTCCAAACCACGGATGACAACTCCTTTGTCTCTGATCCCTTCCATCTGATCCTCGAACACGAATTGAATCGCAACACCTGGAGTAGTACTACTACTATTGACGACATGGACGTGCTCTTTGCCAGCGTGTACAGTCTAAGTGATGAGAAGTGGATTGTGGCGCTCCGCCTTCATACGTCGGCGTGTGATCGGACGACGGCGGCGTGGTTACTGAGGGAGCTATTGGGGTTGATGACGATGAGATCAGGGGAGGGAGCTGAAAGGGATGATCATTCCGAATTAGGGAGCGGTGGGCAGGAGGTTATAAACTTGGGAATTGAGGATTATATTCCGAGTGGTAAAGCTACCAAACCTTTTTGGGCACGAGGAGTGGACATGTTGGGCTACTCTTTGAATTCTTTCAGGTTGGCAAATTTAGAGTTTAGAGACGTAAATTCACCAAGAGCTTCCCAGGTGGTGAGGTTGCAGATGCCTTCACAGCACACACATCGGATTCTATCTGTAAGTCATGATATATATATATATAGTTATATATATATATATATATATAGTTATATATATTCATTTGCTAGGATGATCTCGGTGAATCTAATTAATCCTTTTGTGCCACCATTTCCAATACTCGTGGCAAGAGATTCTTGAGAGATCAGTTAGATCTGCCGCAGTACTGCTCGGAGGGTCATTTACCTTTGAAATTCTGATATGCAATCAACTGTTTTACATCTAGGAATGTGTTATTTTTCTGCTATATAGAGTATTAAAAACATGCCATACTGATACTATTACATCTAATTTCGAAGGGGGCCTTCCACTCTTCCGTAACAATTTGTAAATTATTATTTTTTTAAATGTTGAAATGAAAACATTTTAAAATGATTTGAACCAATAGATCAGATCTTGAAGGCGATGTGGTTTGACCAGTTACTTTACTTGTAGTTGTTGGTGTTTTTTTTTTTTTTGTCAATGTAGTTGTTGGTGTTGGGTTATAAACATGACGAGCAATGCTACACGTAACGAAATTATTTCATGAATTTGTATCATAAATGATATGACAGGTAACGTGAAGAGTTAGTATTGGTGAAATTCTCCATACACAAAATTTCATGATATTATGAGGAGAATTCCACCGATATTAATTCTCCATGTTACCTACCACATTATTCATGATAAAATTTATAAAATAATTTCAGGACGTTTAACATTTCTAACATGACATAATGGATCGATTGATATAAGCTAGCAAGCTACTTCAAGCCAGCTCAGTTTTGAAAGGAACTTGACAAACTTGCGTGTCTCGAAATTATCAAGTGGGCCACACCAACGGTGTCTCATCTCTTCTGTTTGGATTGCTACCCTTTTGTTTTGTCTGGGCTTGAATTAGTCATTGGCTTGACTGGTGGACATGCATGTGGATGTGGGGCTAATAATTAAAGCTTTGTACGTAGATTGGACACTCCTCAGCACTAGTCTGGCATATGGAGCCCATTTGCCACTGTTGTGCTGTAAATGATAGTCTGGCACGAGTAAAGATGGAGATCGATCCAACGACGAGGAGGAGGAGGAGGAGGAGGAGGAGGAGTTATTGTAATTTAGAGTTCTGACCACTTGTAAAGAAAGCCAAGTCAATTAAGTAGATTACAAGAAAAATATACAAGCCTTTGTTAATGGACAAGGAGATGCTTTCTTGTTAAGTTAACCAATAAATTTATTTACAAAACATATAATAGCACGAAATTCAAATCATTTTACACAAGCAAACAATCAATTTTGAAAGTGAAGGATGACAACGATGGATAATATTATTAATTGTATAATACAAATCGACCTGAATTTATGAAGCTTTAGTTAGTTAAAAGGCACCTTTTCAAATTTTGTGCTGCAAGTAAAATGATGTTTAACGATTCTTGTAGGTGACTTAAGTAAATTTTAAAGAAAAAAGGATTAAAATATATATGATACAAATTTTGCAGGGTTGCAAGTCAAGAGGGATCAGACTATGCGGAGCCTTGACAGCTGCTGGATTAATTGCCGCTCGATCGTCTAAACATCTTCCAGATGATCGGTGGGAGAAGTATGGAGTTGTGACCCTCGTCGACTGCCGTTCGATCCTTGACCCAGTTCTTAGCAGCCACCATCCTGGTAAGCCCCCCTAGTGTCCACTGGATTTCCCTAGCCAGGTATCAGCTGCTTATATATTTCCTAGCAAAATAAAACAAAACCAAACAAAACAAAACTTGGCAATATTGCAATTCACTTTTGAGGACTAACTTGTGCTACTTGACACCGTGTCAAGTTTTAGTCCAACCATATTATGATAGGGCATAAATTCAATCAAGCCCAACCCGTGTCCATTATCTATCTATCTAACTAATATATATCTCTGCTTAAGCAAGCTATTAGGAGCTAGCCAAGATTAGAAACATACCCAATTCTTCTTTCACAAACTAGCTTATATTATCATCAAGCCTAACAAGTCCCATCATTTGGGTTTTTATCATTGAACCAAATATTGAATTATGTGAATGAGACTCAATCCGGTTATGTGCTTTGAATGGAATTATATGTCAACACATATCCTTTGTTATCTCTCATATATGCAGCATGATGCCCAATTAATCCCATACAATTAATTCTCTACTCAGGGTTTGTACCCAAGCCAAATACTTGTGTCTAGTTATTACTTAATTAAGCAAATAATCATTTGATCGATCAAATCGAATTTCAAGTCAAAAGCTGATTTAAATCACTAAATCAGATGAAATAATCCAAACTGTTATGTTCAGTTTGGACTGGTTGTACACCAAGTCCCTTGGCTCCGCCTCGTTTGGCACGTGGGCCTATCTTGACTGTATAAGAGAGAAACTTGAAAGAAAGAGGAAACTGAATTTGAGAGAATTAAGAAAACTAAGAGATATAATTGGTTTACTTCGAGGGAAACCTTCCTCCAACAAACAATTTAGATTAAACTTCTTCCATGACTTTATTCCACTCACGCTACCAATTTATATAGCTTATTACAACGATAGAAATTCTCCCTCTACAATATAGCAACTACTTGATAACACTTGCCTAATATAAACAAATAGAAACAAAACAACTTTTTAAAACTGATTCCTATAAAATAGCAACAAATTGATAACCACTGATAATTCAGTGGTAACTCTCATCAAGACGCCGTGTAGATTTAACAATCCCCTCCTCTAAAATTGCCCTTGTCCTCAAGGGCTACTTCAGAAATTGCAGCTTGAGTTTCTCTAAATCTTCCCACGTTGCTTCTATCGGCGTTTCCGCATACGTTGATCTAAAATGACTTTAGGAGAGGGAACAACAATGTCATATTTGTAATGCACAACTGGAAGAGAAGTTTGAACCATTACTTTCTCTCCAATTTTCTTCTTAAGAATGGATGCATGAAAAACTAGGTGTATCCGGGAACCGTTGGGTAGTTCCAACTTGTATGTAACTTGTCTTATCCTTTGAATGATCTTAAATGGTCCATAATGTTAGCATAGTCCCACATCGCCTGGGTACATTTGGAATGTGCAGTGTATATACACATGGACTTTAGAGGTAGGCTAGAAAGGCTAGGAGCGATATAGGCTAAAGACGGAAGTCAATTCGTCTTTCGTCCGTATTGTGTCCCATGCCAGGATGAAGAAATCCAAGGATTTATAGTCATGCTCATGGAAGTATTGACTGGTTTAACGCTCATACCAATATGGCAGAGCATTTTTACATTTTCTTAACTATTGAAAAAGCTCTTTCTTTTTTCGGTTTTAAGGAAGGCCTTGCCTTCTTAGAGAGATATAGCCACCATAGACTAGCTCGTCCGTAGGGCTATGATCAGGCCGGGATTTGCCATGCGGTCTAGAGATCTAGTTGACGCTTGGAAGGAGTACACTGATATCCTTGAGAGAGAGAACGTGGCCATCCCGACCTATAGCAGGGAAGGACTTTTTTTACTTCCTGCCACAGTTGAGTAGGCCAGAAGCCAGAAAGACAGATCAGTTCGTTTGCAACAGATCTTGGAAGAAAAGCAAGAGAAAGAAGGTTGAGTGATAGACGAGGAGAACGGTTGTTTTCAGATGACGAAGTATTCGTCAGCGATAGGGCTTTGCGCTTGAGAACAAAAGGCAGAGAAAAAGGCTTACAGAGGATTTCCAATAAGAAAAGGAATCAGACCCCCATAGCACTCAAAGCGGAGGGGCTCTTCCTCAGAATGACGATGTGTGAGTTGCTTTTGTGAGGGGATAAAAGAGGGATGAAGAAAGTTGGCCAAGGTCATAAGGTAAGGCCAAAGGGATTGGTGCATCTTTTTCGTTGAGGTGGTCAGGCAGTTTCGGCACCAGAAAGATTGCCTGAACCTGGATAAAATCCAGAAGAGGGTAATCTGGAAGAAGATCAGGACTCAGATCAAATGGACAGAGTTCCCTTAAGATCTGTCTTCGGTCAGAGTGTGGATAAAGGAAAAAGGAAAGCCACTACTGCCGTTGCTAGTCCTCAAGCGAAGAAGAAGAGCATGACAGAGAGATAAAGATAGAAAGGGCGGAAGATTTATTTTATGTTGGAGGATACTTTCCAGCCTTACTCAAATAGGGGGTGTAAATGCCGAATCAAAAGAAAGGGAGACAGCTCGGAATACAACTGAGGGTCAAACTCCAGTTGGCTCTCCAAGATCGACGGATCAGCATGAGATTGTCAGGAATGAAACTTCCAATGCTCCTGACGCCTCTGGTTTTGCTCAACCCTCTCGGGCTCCCGTTGCTGAATTTGGCGAAGCAGGTCCCAGGAGAAGAGGTCATAAAACCGGTATTTAAATCAGGTCTAGCTCAGCAAAGGAGAAGGTACTTCAAAGTTTTCATTTCTAAAAATGATTCTTTGTTTAAAACTAATGATTGTCTTATCATATTCTTTTTTGACAGGAGTAGACTCGGTAGTAGAAGACTCGTCTAAAAGAAAGGAGACAGAGGTTGTAGGAGGATCATCTGCTGCAGACGAAGCAGAACCCTCCTTAGAAGAGAACACAATTCCTTCGTCAATAACAAATGTTCCTGATGAAGTGTTAGGTGGTATGAGTCAATCGTTCTATTTTTCATTTTCGTATAGAGACTTAGAATGAACTGAGTTATCTTTCTATGACTTAGACTAATTTGAGATACATGTTATTGAAGGTGATGTCAGCCGTGTGGAAACTGAACCAAGGTCAGGATTGGATGTCCCTGCTGGTGACATCCTTAAATGAATCCCAACTCTGACAGGAACATCCTTGAGTCCTTCCAAGTTCTTTGCTGGTGTGCAGGATGAAGAACAAGGCCAGGCTCAAGCGAGAAATGAGGCAGAAAGAGATAACCCAAACGAAGGAGCTTCGTCAGATGAAGACGGTGATGCGCCTTTGTTCCACACAGGCTCAAATGCATAAGTTATTCACATGTCACCACATTAAAAATACCGTTCGCATCCTATCACAATGTGTTCAAACAACCCATGGCCCTTTGAGTGTGACTGTTCTGACTTTGGAGCCGGTCTCCAAGAACTCGTTCACTTGGGGGAAGCTTTCATTTACACTACTAGTTGAAAGACGAACGTATGCTATGGAATAGAACTTGTTGGGGTAGGTACTCCTTGTATATCAATTATACAGGGTAACGAAACTACACTGAGAACACTTGGGATAATAGTACCTCTTCCACGTCCGTCCCCGACTAAGGCACTTTTTCGGAGTATCTCATTTATGGCAATGTTTACAACGGGGTCTTTCCACTAGTAGCTCTGCACTCTTTCGGAAAGGTTAAGTTGGCTTGCTCTTCGTTCGTCGGTCGGACCCCATTGCTGCACTCCCTAAAAAGAGAGGTTATATTATTTATATGTCGTGACTAGACTAGAAAACTTGAACTATGGCCCCACCTGAACCTATTTATTAGGGTTTGCTTTCCGTAAGCCAGTGGACTGAGATTTATGCAACAACAAATACAAGGAAACAATTTTTTCAAAGACCCGAAAACACCGGAAACTACGGCCAGGCATCTTATTCGGCCTTTCTCGAGGGGTTGCGAATGGGACCCGAAGCTAACAATGGCATAACATAATATGATGGGAGCGCTCTACCTACACAGGATGAACTACAATAGCTAGAGACAGGACCTAAAGGCTCGCCTTTTCTCATTACGAGAGGTCAGGTAAGGTCTTCTCATTACGAGAGGTCAGGTAAGGTCTTCTTAGTGTTGTACGTAGGAAGTGTAGTGTTTGACTTTAAGAAGAGATTGATTATTGAAAAGCCCACGGCCAAAAGGTGCTTTCCCGAAAGCCGGTCACCCGGTAGGAAGGATTGTCATATTGATGTGATCTATCCCAACAGTACTCAACTCTTCTTTATATACACAATTCTCAATATGCGCAATTCTCAGTTGTTGAGATCAGTCCAACGATTCCCCAGGGGTATTGATAGAGAAGAGGAAGTTTCTTTCTTCAACTTTGATATGCGACCAGATGCTTCCTCCAGATCTCGCTTCCTTCACGGGAAAGCAAGTGCTGTGACTCGTATGTCCATACAACGACTATCGATTCCTAACGAACCCATAGATTCTTCTACCATTCGACCAGATCTTCTAGATTGTATTCTTATTTTCCGTCCTCGAGCTACTTTACTAATAAGGGAAAAGCCCTTAATTCTAATTATTCTATTAGTATAAAGCGCTAGCGCCCAACCTATACAAGGGGTTTCCGCCTCCATTTGGTCGTGCTGCTATGATGTAAGGTGCAGTCGTCCCGAGGGAGCAGTATGTATGGTATAGGTCTTTTTTCCTTTATGGATTTCTAGTCGGTAATAGAGCTGTGGCTTATTCGGCGCTATATCACAATTCATTCATTCTCGGGCATAGCTGTTCACGAAAGGTGGCATGGGACATCTGTCGGCGGCGGGAGTCTTACATCCTAGCGAGAGTTCAGCCCAATCCCATTCATCCTGGTCTGATCCGAACGGATCTTGTTGAATGAATTGATCCATTTTTTTATGCCCTACTTCTTAGTGAATTTCTTCCTACTCGGACCCGCCGTACTTCCTTTGACTACTCCTGAGATATAGTGGAAACCTTTTTTTATGGTGGAGAGTGGGGAGTGAAAACAGCAATGCAGCAGAGAACGACCGCATGAATCGGAATCCACTTAACTTATTAAAACAGACGACCGAGAAAGAAAGGCTCCGCGTTCTCCAAGTGGTTGATCTTAGCTTAGCGTGCTAGCCGCTGCTTCATTTCGTATAGTGATAACGCTTTCTCTTTCTTAGCGCTCCGCCCCCCCTTGTATAGTAAGGGGAACTTTGGTTGCGCGGCTTTCTCTTATAGGGGTCTATTTTCTCTGACTTGACTCAGCTTGACCTACTTGACTCAGCGGTTAGAGTATCGCTTTCATACGGCGAGAGTCATTGGTTCAAATCCAATAGTAGGTAAAACCGACCAAAACCCCTGCTTTTGCCAGCATGACAGCAAGCACGGACTGGCAGCAAGGAGTCAACTGAATGACCAAAGCATCGGTGACTTCCACTTGTGGCCTTCTTCGACCACCCCCCTTTCCCCCCTCTCTTCTTCTCTTCATGTATGTGGGCTGCCTGCCCCGTCCCGAATAGACGAACAGGAACAAGCTGAAGAAAGGCGCGAGAGAGAGTTGATACTCAACTCACCTCCCCTCTTCCACAGGTAGGTGAAGACCAGGAGGGCCGTAAACCCCAACGGGAACCCTTTCTCCTTATAAGTCAGTTTTCAATGATGAGTTCTACGCATGGATTTATCATGGTATCAGAGCAGGTGTACCGCAGGGATGGGTCAGGTTCATATCTCCTGTCCTGCGTGGAGAGCGTCAAGGGGGAGTGTTAGCATAGTCTCACATCGCCTAGGTACCTTTGGAATGTGCAGTGTATATACACATAGACACCCTCTCCTTGTAAGCCAGTTTTCAAAAATGAGTTCTACTCATGAGTTTATCACATAAAACTTGGGAGATAATTTTAAATTCTTACGGATAGCCAGAGAGGATTGACGTTACGGTTGGAGTCTCAAATAGACCCAATCACCTACTTCGAATTCCCTATCTACATGGTGTTTGATATGCGAGATTGAGCTTCAGTTAGCCGTGCACGCAACTCCTCAAGAGCCTTGTCCCTTTCTTTGAGCTCATTATCCACAACCTCTGTTTTACTTGTGCCTGGAACATAAGATAGCAAGGTTGGTGGGGGTTGTCCGTAAACAACTTCGAATGGAGTTTTCTTTGTAGAAGAGTGAAGACTTGTATTATTGCAAAATTCTGCCCATGATAACCATCGTTCCCAGTCTTTGGGTTTAGAACTTGTGAAACATCATAGATACATTTCCAACGTACGATTGACCACCTCCGTTTGCCCATCAGTTTGGGGGTGGTAAGAGGAGCTGAAATTGAAATTAGTTCCATTCAAGTGAAAAATCTCCTTCCAAAATGTACATGTAAATGTTGGGTCACGATCACAAACAATTGATTGTGGCATGCCATGTAATTTGAAAATCTGATAAAAAAAAATACTTGTGCTACAGTTACAGCCGTATATGGATGACAAAGTGGAATAAAGTGTGTATACTAGGAGAGCCTATCAACCACTACAAATATTGTTGACTTTCCGTTGGATGTTGGCAACCCATCAATGAAGTCCATAGAAATGTCAGACCAATCCAGCAGGGGATACATTTTCAGCCTTGTGACGTTGACAAGTGTCACATTGCCTAATGAACTCTATGATCTGGTGTCTCATTCCCTTCCAATAAAGAATTGAGCGAACCCGATGTAGTGTTTTATAGTAACCCTCGTGTGTACTGGAATGGACCTCTTTGATTATGGTTAGAATGAGTGGAGACTCTTCTCTTAAGTAAATCCGATTTTTAAAGAAAAGCACCCCTTCATGATACTTCCAAGGCCCAATTGCTTCACCCTCTTGACATAATTTTACCAGTCGTCGTAATTGAGGATGTGTTTGAGTCTCTTCTTTGATTGGCTCTAACCATCTTGGCACTGGTTGTGAGATTGCAACCAATTCACCTTTCTCTTCCCTTCTGGATAAGGCATCTGCTACCTTGTTCTCGTTACCACGTTTGTATTCTATAACAAAGGCATACCCCATCAGTTTAGTGAGCCAACGTTGCTGCGCCACTGTCGTTATCCGTTGCTCCCATAAATATTTCAAGCTTCGCTGATCAGTTCTAACAATAAATTGAGATCCCAAAAGATACGGCCGCCATTTCTGGACTACCAAAACCAAAACTAGCATCTCCTTTTCATAGGTTGATAAAGCTAGATTCTTTCCATGCAATGCTTGGCTAAAAAATAAAATAGGTTACTGGTCTTGCATTAATACTGCTCCAATACCTGACCCGGATGCATCACACTCTACAATGAGAGGCTTGGAAAAATTGGGAAGTGCTAAGACTGGAGATTGCATCATTGCTCATTTCAGCTGTTGAAAAGCTTTATCAGCTGTTGTATTCCATGAAAAAGAATCCTTTTTTAACATAGTTGTGAAAGGACCTGCAATCTTGCCATAGCTGTGTATAAATTTGTGATAATATCCTGTTAGGCCCAAAAAACCACGCAACGCCTTAAGAGTGGTGGGCTTAGGCCAAGCCAACATTGTTGCCACCTTGTCTTCATCTACTGCAACTCCTTCTTTAGAAATAACGTGACCAAGGTACTTGATCTGGGTCTGTCCAAATTGACATTTTTCTATCTTCACAAACAACTTGTGAATCCTTAAAGTAGATAGAATAATCTTTACATGCATTAAATGATCATCCCAATTTTTACTGTAAATCAAAATATCATCAAAAAAGATCAAAATAAACTTAAGCAGATAATTTTTTAATACATAGATTCAAATGTCGATGGGGCATTTGTTAGCCCAAACGGCATCACGAGGAACTCGTAGTGCCCTTGATGAGTCCGAAATGCCGTTTTTGTTACATCTTCTAGCTGCATTTTTATTTGATAATATCCTGATCGTAAGTCAAGTTTGGAAAAATAGTATGCCCCATACAATTCATCAATTACTGGAATATGGAACTTATCTTTGATTGTACTTTGATTTAAAGCACGATAGTCAACGCATAACCTCCACGGCCCATCATGCTTTTGACAAGCAAAGCTGGAGAAGAATAAGGACCGTTACTTGACCGGATCACCCCTGAAGTCAATAGGCCGGAAACTATCTTCTCAATCTGTGTCTTTTGAAAATGGGGATAGTGGTATGGTCTTACACAAACTGGTCTACTCCCAGGAACCAAAGGAATCTTATGGTCATGAGACCGAGGAGGTGGCAGCTCTTTAGGTTCATTGAAAACATCTTGATAAGATTCCAAAATGGGTTTCAAAATTTTCAAATGGGTATATCCAAAGGGGTGGATGGTTGCTTTTCTGAGATCCCCATAGTGAGAGAATATAGTTGCAAAAGAACTCTTATTTTTCTTCTTGGTTTCCCTATTAATGTCAACATCTCCTACAAGCTTGTCTTCAGGTGTAGGCATTCCTTGCAAGCCAACCTCCTTGTCACCTGCATGGAACTTCATTAATAATTTTGAAAAGTCCCATATGATTGGACCAAGTGTCCTTAACCATTGGGCTCCAAGGAGGCAAGGACTACATCATAGCCTTCTAAGGGTAAGAGATAGAGATTGATGGGAATTCCTTGGAGGGTCATCTGTACTCCATTACACTTTCCAGCACTTGTAAGCTTTTCTCCACTGGCTACAGTGACCTCGAACCGTCCCTCACTTTTACGTCGTAGACCCATTTTGTTACCCATTTTCTCACTTAAGAAATTATGTGTGCTGCCGGAGTCCACCAAAACAGTAATCACTTGACGTCCCATGTGGCCCTTCACCCGCATTGTTTGTGGAGCCTGGGTTCCAGAGATGGCATGTAATGAAATTTTTGGAGTTTCTTCACACTTTTCGGTCTGTGCTTCAACTGTTATGCCTTCTTCATCTTCATCTTCATTCCCCTCAGGCCAACATCCTTCAATAAGGAAAAGTTTCTTGCATCCATGACCTAGCCCAAATTTTTCATCACAATTATAACACAACCCCTTCTCACGTCTTTCCTTGAGTTCCATAGGTGTAAGCTTCTTGATGGTAGGCGCACTTGATCAAGGAATACCAGAGAGTTGCATACCTTCTTTACTTCTTGTTGAGTTACTCGACATTGGGATTGATACTTAGCTTCATAAAGACGTGCCAATCCAAGAGCAGCTGAGAGATTGGTAGGCCTAGAGGCTTGAACATCGATTCGAATGCTTTCTCTAAGGCCACTAACAAAGCAGCCCACTTGTTGTGAAGGCGATATCTTCCCGGATCGTCTCAATAACTTCTCAAATTGACTCTGATATTCACGAACGGAGCCTGTTTGTTAAGTTTACTGAGATCACCAAAGAAATCTTCATATAATGTAGGCCCATATCTAGCATGTAGGAACTCTTTCAACACCTCCCAAGTAATGAATCCCCCTTCTTCCTTTAGCAACTGGTACCATAGTTGAGCTTCTCCTTCCAAGTGATAGGCAGCCAATAATACTTGCTCCTCCATTGGAGTATGTTGGAATTCAAAGAACTACTCACTCTACAAATCCCAACTTGTAGGGTCTTCACTTCCATCAAAACAAGGAAAATCAAGTTTAGCGATTTTTGGTGTAGTCAAAGTAGTTGAACCAAACCCTGCATTGAATTTACCTCGTCCAAACGAGTTTCGGTTGACAGAATTCTCACCTTGTTCTCGGCCATCTCCTGCTATAAGCTGGTCAAAACGAGATTTCATGGCTGCAAACATCTGTTGCATTTCCTTTAACACCCTCTCTTGCCCAGTAACCAAAGATTCCACCTCAACTTCTAGTTTGTTAATGCTGTGGTCCTCCATGCCTGGCTCTGATACCAAGATGTTATTTTCAGCTTGGACTGGTTGTGCACC
Source organism: Cornus controversa (assembly GCA_026545225.1). Lineage (NCBI taxonomy): Eukaryota > Viridiplantae > Streptophyta > Magnoliopsida > Cornales > Cornaceae > Cornus > Cornus controversa. Next base: position 62,594,543 of record CM048852.1, read on the forward strand.
AAGTCCCTTGGCTCTGCCTCGTTTGGCAGATGGGCCTATCTTGACTGTATAACAGAAAAAATTGAAAGAAAGAGGAAACTGAATTTGAGAGAATTAAGAAAACTAAGAGATGTAATTGGTTTACTTCGAGGGAAACCTTCCTCCAACAAACAATTTAGATTAAACTTCTTCCATGACTTTATTCCACTCACACTACCAATTTATATAGCTTATTACAAGGATAGAAATTATCCCTCTACAATATAGCAACTACTTGATAACACTAGCCTAAGATAAACAGATAGAAACAAAACAACTTGAAAAAACTGATTCCTATAAAATAGCAACAAATTGATAACCACTGATAATTCAACTGTAACTTTCATTAGGACGCCTTGTAGATGTAACACAAACATAGACTTTATTTTTGTATGTGATATATTATTCAGCATGTATACTTTGGTGCACTGACCATGGTGACCCTAAAACAAATTCAGGGTTTTACCATTCTGCCATCATAAACACCCATGACATAAGAGGAGGTGAAAATTTCTGGGAGCTGGCAAAGAGAACCTACACAGCCTTTGCGAATGCTAAGAACAACAACAAGCATTTCTCAGACATGGCAGACCTCAATTTTCTCATGTGCAAGGCCATTGACAACCCTGGTTTGACTCCATCCTCATCCCTGAGGACTTCCTTCATCTCGGTGTTCGAGGAGCCTGTGATCGACCATTCTAGCGAGTTGCAGCAAAAGATCGGACTGGAGGACTACCTTGGGTGCGCTTCGGTTCACGGAGTGGGCCCCTCCGTTGCCATCTTCGACACCATACGGGATGGAGAACTGGACTGTACCTGTGTGTACCCATCGCCATTGCATTCCAGGAAACAGATGCACGAGCTGGTTGATGAAATGAAAAGGATTCTAGTTGATGTCACTACTTGTGTGGAGAGTGACTGCTAACCTTTTTATGAACTTCTGCCATGCTATTAACTGTTTCACTATGGGATAGCCTAACATTGATCTCTTTAAGATATAATAAATTAGTATAATGCATGCAGGTTCTCTCTCTCTCTCTCTCTCTATATATATATATATATATATATATGTTAGCAGTTAATTAGCAGACTTGTTGATCTGAACTTAAGGATCGATCGAGGCAGTTTCTTCAAGTATTTTGGCTGCAATGGTGAAAATTAAGGCCTCAGAGGTGGGACTGTATAACAATTAACACCATTAAACTGCTCAATTGCTGGGTTTTATACATGTCAATTAGAGCCTGAATTAAGTTCTCATTTTAATTCTTTGCCACATCGGAAAAGAGTCCATGATTCGGAGTGACAACAGTTCATTTTATTTGAAAACATGATGTCAAAGTGCCATTTTTTTATAGTGTTACTTGGTACGAAAGTATTTATGAAATCGTGTATGATACTGTTTTTCAATCATATATTTATGCCATATTAATTATCAAACTTGAGCACAAAATTTCTCTTCCTTAAGATCGAGTAATAATAACTCGTGTCCCTTTCCAACAACCAGCCAAATAAATGAAAAGGGAATGGAAAAAAAAAAATAGAAATATGACAATTTGATTTCTGTGGAGCTCAAAGAATTCCCATCTATTCGAGTAATCTCATTATCCCTTTTAGCAACATTTGGCCTGGTAAAAAAAAAAAAAGGAATATTAGAGACGGGAGAGTCAACTACTTTAGGACTTGGAAATCCTTAATCCTCTGTCAGACTTGCAAACTACCAGCGCTATGAAATCAATTATAGTACATTTGGGAGCACAAATTTGGAGGGGTTTGAAATTATAATCGAAAGAAATTTAGTTTAGAGTTTGAAATGAATTGTTTCTTCATTCAATTTTAAGATTTTGGTGGTTTCAAACACGTGCACCAAACAATGTTGTTTTGGTGTACACATACCAAAGCCGACCGGCTTTGGACTCATCAATGCTATGCACCAAAACCGCATTGTTTTGGTACACAACAGCATGCACAGGACGACCTCCAAACAGGAGGGGAGGGGATCCTTGTGCATTGTATGTGATGAAGCAAAAAATTTACCCTGAATTGGTCAAACACCAACCTGTAAAAAGGACAAGAGAAGAGTAATCGAAAGGGCACCGGCGTGGTGCCGGCCGACTACGCTCCGACGATCAAGTCAGAAATCGGAAGGGCTTTAAAAGCTGTAAAGGAATTCAGAGGGTATTAATTGCGTACCTTAGTGTGAATTGTCCAGTATTTTTAGCGACCAAGCGAAAGGCGTGTTCTAATAAAACTCCACCTCCGCAACTTCCCTTTCTCTCTTGGGGTTAAATAGTCTTAGTCAAAGTATTCCTATCTTCCACGTCACATGTTTCATATTAGGAGTCAAACACCCCATTAGATGCCCCCTGTTCATGAGGGTCGCTTGTCGGGTATTAGGAACATACATACATATATACATATATATATATTTCTTTTTTTTCTTTCGGGCAATGCCTGGCCTGACTGCGCACGGTTGGGCAATGCTTGGCTTGGCCGGGCAACGCCCGGGGCCTGGGCTCGTCCTAGGCCTTGCGCCCGGCTTTGCACTGTGCCCCTGCTCTTTCCCTTGCGCCCGGCCTCGTGGCTTTGTGACCGTTACTCTCATAGTCGTTGCTCCCTTACCCTTGTGGAGGCTCCATGTATCTTTCTATTTTAATCAATGAGGGACTGTCTATTTCTTTTTTATTGAAATATGGTTTGCCTTGTGGAGATAATTCTCGTAGTACAAGGATTTATGTAGGTATGTCCACGTACATTCTCGGAATTTTAACCCATTCCGTCTTTATCGTAAAAGGCCCTCCGTGTAGGTGTGTCCCCATAGGGTAGTGTTTTTCTCAGGATTAATCCATCTTGCCTTTATCGTAAAAAGCCCTCCGTGGAGGTGTGTCCCCGTAGGGTTTTGCCCCCGTAGGGTAGTATTTTTCTCGGGATTAATCCATCCCGCCTTTTTCTTCAAAGGCCTTCCATGGAAGTGTGTCCCCGTAAGGTTTTGCCCTCGTAGGGTAGTGTTTATCTCGGGATTAATCCATCCCGCCTTTTTCTTCAAAGGCCCTCCGTGGAGGTGTGTCCCTGTAGGATTTTGCCCCCCGTATGGTAGTGATTTTCTCGGGAATAATCCATCTGTCTTTTTTCTTCAAAGGCCCTCATTAGAGGTGTGTCCCCGTAGGACTGTGCCCCCATAGGACTATTTTAACAATGTTCTCGAAATTCATCCATCCCGCCTTTTTCATTAAAGGCTTTCCTTAGAGGTGTATCCCCGTAGGACTGTGCCCCCGTAGGGCTTTTTTCTTTTTTGTTTTAGTTATAACAACATATTTTGAAACAAAAATGGTTACTATTGATATTCTAGTAACAAGTAGAGAATTATTCGAACAAAAATCTCAGAGCTATCATCCTAAGGCTCGATATTAAATTGAGTTTCAGCTAGAATTATTAAAATAATTCAACCTTTAAAAGAAAATCTTACTGGTGGCACTTCCTCAGATGCTCAGTATTCCAAGGATGGGTCAATTGTCTCCCTTCTAATGTCTCTAGTCAATATGCCCCCTGTCAAGTCCATCGGAGATAACTCTGATTTCTCCCAATAGATGAGTTTTTTGAGTCTTGTCATCTTTACCATCCCCATCCCATGGGCCGTTCCGTGTTCTCTTTTCATCCCCGGCCACGTATCTTTGTAATTGGCCCTTACGAATCAGGCTTTCAATCTGCCTTTTCAAGTCTATGCACTTATCTGTATCGTGGTCATGGTCGCGATGGAACCTGCAATACTTGTTGCGGGACCTCTTGGATGGGTCGGTTCTTAGCTTTTGGGGCTATGCAACAGCTGGGTCATCTTGGATGTAGAGGAGGATTTGACTCATTGATGTGTTTAAGGGGGTAAAGGTGTTGAATCCCTTATCACAATACGACACTTTATAGGTCTGATCCCGTGACATTCTTCCATACTTGGGGTCTCTATCTTCCTCACTGGAATGTTCCCCCCTTTTCCTGTCTGCCTTTCTCGCATCAAGGGCCTCCTTTGCGTTCATGTACTTTTGGGCCTTCACAAGTAGCTCGGACATACTTTCCAGAGGGTGCTTGGAAACTGAGTACAAGAACTTTGAAGGCAGTTGACCCCCCATGAATGCGATAACTGCCACCTTGTCGTCCAGAGCATCGACCTGCAACATCTCTCTGTTAAACCGGTTAATGTAGTCTCGCAATGACTCTCCCTTAATTTGTCTTACGTTTAGGAGGTAGGTGGCGGGCTTTCTATGCCTTCGGGTGGCAATAAAAATTTTTATGAACAATTGGCTCAATTCTTCGAATGAACGTACAGATGCCGGCTTCAAGTTATTAAACCATGACCGGGCAGAACCCTTCAATGTAGTAGGAAATGTTCTACATGGGATTTCATCATGTATTCCTTGGAGGTGCATCAGAGCCTTGTAGGTCTCCAGATGATCTAGCGGGTCCTTGGTCCTATCAAAGCCTTCCATGGTGGGCATCTTGAACTTGTTGGACAAAGGACAGTTCATTATCCCCGTAGAGAAAGGGAGGTTGGTTTGCTAGACCAGCTCCTCTACTGTAGCAGGGCCCTTCCCCCTTATGGCGTAGGTCATGCTTTCTACCTTGGCTCTGAGGTCCTGCATTTTCATGTCATAATAAGTAGTCTCCCCTGGGTGCCCTGAGTCTCCATGGGATTGGTTCTTTTTTAGTGAGACTAGGTGACTGGGGTTCATCCCACCTCTTACTCGACTCTGAGTTACGTCGTCCGTTTGGACTTCACTGTCTCGCACAACACCATCCCTTTCTGGATCAACAGGCCTAAGGTGACCCGGCGATGGTACTGGCTCCACAAGAGGGAGGCGCTGCAGAATTGCCTTATTTTGTTGGAGCATCTAGGTCATACTTTGATTCAAGTTCTGGACCTGGTATTCCAATGCTGCGATCTATCCCTGGTTGTTTGGGATTTCGGGGCGTGCCCCGGGGAAGTCCATCTGTCCAGGGGGTTGCATGCCTCCCTGTCCTACAGTTGGCACATTGCATGCGGGAAGATTAAGGGCGACAAATGGGCCGTATCCGACTGGAGGGCCCTGTCCGCCAGGAAGGTCATGGCTGATAGGGGAATCCTGTGCGCCAGGAAGGTCATGGCTGACAGGAGGATCCTATGCGACTAGAGGATTGTGGCCGGTAGGAAGGCCCTGCACAAGGGGGTCCTGTACGACCAAAATCTCTAACCCAGATCGTAGGTGCATCATGCTTCGTATATGATTCGTGTAGAACAATCAAGTTTATGATTGTTTCCCATAGACGGCGCCAACTGATGAAGCAAAAAATTCACCCCGAACTGGTCAAACACCAACCTGTAAAAAGGACAAGAGAAGAGTAATCGAAAGGGCACCGGCGCGGTGCCGGCCGACTACGCTCCGACGATCAAGTCAGAAATCGAAAGGGCTTTAAAAGTTGTAAAGGAACTCATAGGATATTAATTGCATACCTTGGTGTATAAATCGTCCAGTATTTATAGCGATCAAGCGAAAGGCGTGTCCTAGTAAAACTCCACCTCCTCAACTTCCCTTCCTCTCTTGTGGTTAAATAGTCTTAGTCAAAGTATTCATATCTTCCACGTCACATGTTTCATATTAGGAGTCAAACACCCCATCAGTATGTATGAGCTTTGCTTTGTCCCGAACAACTAGGTTTTTTGGCAGACATGCATGCCTATAAAAAGCATAGAGAGAATGATAAATTAAAAATTAAGAACCCAAAAGGAGGTTGGACTTGATTGAATTCTAGAAAACCGATAGAATGTTATGATAAAAACTTTTCCAATTTGATTAACGTCAAGAGTATATTTTTAATAATATTATGACTCTCACCTCATTTGTAGAAGAGCAAGAGTTTGAATTCCTTGAAATTACTCTAAGTGGTAAAATAAACATATATTAATTAATTGTCTTTCTCTCTCTCTCAATATATGTCTATGTTACATTTAATCATTGTGTTTGAATCTTTCTCCAAAGAAAATCATGATCTAATCCTAAAAAATGTTTAAAGAACTAATCTTACGGTTCAAAATACACATTCATCATATTTATATTTTGTATAGGCTTGCTAGTGTGTGTATATATATACTAGTTTAAAACACGTGCAATGCATGTGAATAAAAAATAAATTAAAATTTTATTATAACACCCAAAACATTCAAAACTATTATAACACATCCAAACACATTAATTAAAACACCTAAAACTATTTCCATTATGTAACTTTGGTTATATAAATTCACTTGTTGAAAAAAATAAAACTATAAGTTAACTATTATTCACATGGAAGGAATCAAGTATAAACTATAAGAAATTAAAAGATATAATTCTAACTATTCTTAAACAATTTATTACTATTCTTTTGAAAATTCTCAACATTTTATCCTTTTTATATTTCTGAGTTCTTTTTCAAATAAATCATTCTCAAGTGAAACTTCTTTGATAACTGCCACTACAAAACTATTTTTGACTACGTCATTTTTACTATTATCCATCTTGATCATAAAAAGAAACGATTTTTCTTTGCAACTTGTCACTTTGTTGTAAAATTCATTCATCTCATCCTACAAAAAGAACAAATTTATTTTAGTAATATTGATACATTTCAAATTAATTGTTTTATCTATAAATTTTATGAGTGAAGGAAAAAATATTACCTGACTTTTTAACTGTATTAGCTCATCTAGAGAACAATTTATTAATGATTGAGAATCATCAAATACTATTAGATATGCATTATTTGTTATATCTTTGACTCGAAATTGCATTATAAATCTGCATAAATTAGTATACTTCATTGATACATAATAATAAAGAATGACATATTTGTCATATTGTAAATTTTTTATAAAAAAAAAAATAGAATGTTTAAAGATATCATAATACATTTGAAAGCATTTTGCTCCTTTTATTTTGCAATTACTACAAATGAGTCCATCGTTACATACTTCAACTTTCTTCTTGCATTACTTACATGCATTGTACCATGGTTCGAATGCATTTTTAATCTCTATAATTCTTGCTTCAAAAAAGTAATGTATTTTTTGCAAGTTGAGTGACAAAATATATTTTTTAAACAAAAATTAATTATAATCATGTGATATAATAAAAAAAATTAAATGAATATATAAAAAATAATAATAATTTAATACCTTGAATGCAAATGCGAATTTCCCAATTATGTCTTCAAGTGAAAGTTTTTCAGCCTATTCGAATAATTGATATTTTGAACTTGAAATGAGAGTATCTATATCTTTGTCATTTACGTTTTCTTCAAATTTGTCAAAGCATAATAAATTATTTGAACAATATGTTGTTGATATGTACAAATACACACACAATCATTAATTAGACCTAATTATGGGTTTCATGAACAGATAAAGTTATAATTTTTGTTTATTTTCTGTTTGATTTTTTAACTATTGACAGTGGATTAGCTTCCACCAACCATGTCCTACCCGTCATGATATTCTTTAAGTAAAATAAATAATTAAAACCTAATGTAAGTAAGAAGAAATAAATAACCAACCAATATCGTAATACTTTGACTCTTTCAATTTTCATATTAATTTGTAATATATATCCCGGTTATGTTTGAAGACCCAAACTTGAAATATAATATCATTTTTTTTATTTTATGTTCATTTAGATATAATAAAAAATATAAAGTGAATAATTTCAATGTTATGTGATAAGTTACATTTGAATGTGTTGATTTATAAATGTGTAACTGTGATAATAGGTCTTTCATTTATTAGTTTTATTATTAAATTTTCTTCATTCTCAGCAAGATCTTTCCACAATGACAAAGTATTTGTTCTTAAACTGTTATAAAAAATAATTAGCTTAATAATTTATAATGGTAATTATGAGCATTTATGTAGTGTTGTAATGATGTACCCCATTTCTATTATAATGATGTTTCACAATTTGGATGTCCCTCCACTATTCTTCTTAGCTATGTTGAATGTGTGATATGCTTCAATAACGATTTCTAAAACATCTAGCAAGAGAAAAAACTAAACTTATAGATTTATATATAAGAGAAAGTATATATACGAGGAGTAAAGAGTTAAAAGAAAAAAAACTTATAGTTCTTTTTTCATCAATATACTTGTTCATGTCCTTGAAGTCCACAAAATTATATTTTATTTTTTCTAAACTTACAACTTCAAACTCCTCAAATGGATAAATTTGACAAATTAGAACTTATTCAAACTTGAGCGTGAAAGAGCTTGTATTAATCAACTAAGTAATAGGTTTAATTTAAACTAATCACAGGACATAATTGATCATTGAATTGGTCTCTTGGATTAATAGTAGAAGTTGCAATTATATATCTCTAAGTGCATTATGCATATAAAATCCAAGCATGTTATCTTAGAATTAATATTCTGAATTAGGCACAAAATTAGATGAAACCAAAAGCTTTATAAGATAGATAAATAAACAAATATTAATATTCATACTTGTGACTATAGTTTAGTGGTAAGAATTCCAAAAACAAAGCGCAAAGAGATGCATATTATATATAACTTCTTTATCTTGCCACAAATTCAAAATTCTAAAAATAGAGGACAAAAACAATAACACAAATTTAACTACTTTGAAAAGAACAAAAAAAAAAAAAAAGCACGAAGAAAGAATAAGAACTTGGATGTATATTATATATAACTTCATTATCTTCAAAAAACAGAGGGCAAAGAACAGTAATACAAATTTAACAACTTTGAAAATTATTGCATACTCATCAGATGACCATTAAAAAGATAAAAAGAAAACAACTCACATGTAAGCTGAGATGGAACCAAATCGAATGGTTGTTGATGAGATTTGAGAGGAAGTTGAGAGCCGTGTTGATGAGAGTCGAGAAGAAAATGAGAGCCATTTTTAATTTAAAAATAAAAAAATAATAGAGAGTCGTAGCCGAGAGGAATAGTGATTTTAGGAAAGGGTTTTGCTTGGGTAATTCTATTTTATATATATATATATATATATATAAAATGGAGAGTCATAGTCGAGGAAGAGTGATTTTTGGTATTTTGAGTTTTGCAGGTTATAAATTTAGAAAGAAAAAGAAAGAGTTTTGCGGGTTTTGCTTGGGTAATTCTATTTTTAAATTTAGAAATAAAAAAATAATGGAGAGTCGTAGCTGAGAAGAAGAGTGATTTTAAGTGTTTAGAGTTTTGCGGGTTATAAATTTAGAAATAAAAAGAAAGGGTTTTGCTTGGGAAAGGGTTTTGCTCGGGTAATTCTATTTTTAAATTTAGAAATAAAAAGAAAAGGTTTTGCAGGTTTTGTTTGGGTAATTATATTTTTAAATTTAGAAATAAAAAAATAATAAAAAGCCGTAGCCATGAGGAAAAGTGATTTTAGATGTTTAGGATTTTGCGAATTATAAATTTAGAAATAAAAAGAAATGGCTTGGGAAAGGGTTTTGCTTGAGTAATTCTATTTTTAAATTTAGCAATAAAAAGAATTGATTTTGCTTGGGTAATTCTATTTTTTTAATTTAAAAATAAAAAATAGTATACTAAAACTAAAAATTTCTTTGTACTTTTAATAGCAGTATAGATATACTTGCGTATTGTCCGTGCTCATGACACTATATATAAAAAAAGTTATTGGACAGAATCATTTTAGAAGTGTGAGGGTAAGTGGATGTGTATATGAATTTAGGTATGAATTTAATGAGTGAATCGTGATCATTAGATCGACGATAGAGAGAGTTATTTTAAATCGTAAATAGACATAGATATTTTGATTTGTAAGATTAATTTTTTTAAACTTTTTTTGCCTTTAGATTATGAGTTTTTCTTTTAAGAAGATTCAATATATTTATATATATATATATATATCAAGTCTCCACTCTTTCTCAAAGCCAGCCAGGCCTAGGTATTAAAAGCAAATATATATGGGTTATAAAGCGTAGAAAAGAAATAAATGATGATGTTCACGTCTCACCACCCGATACCCTTCCTTCAATTCAACTCTACTCTACTCGAAAGTCTCAAAAGTTTCATATCCCATTTTTTTTCCGTATTCTCTATATTTCTCTTCTCCAATGTAATCTATTAGACTACCCACCCAAAGAAAAGAAAACAACCCAGGGAAAAGACAAGCTCACCAAACCCCCCCTCCATTCTCTATCCCTCCCTTGAATCCTACAAAACCAATATATATATATATATATATATATATATATATATATATATATATATATATATATATATATATATATATTACAAAATATGACAGAAATACTCGATCGAATCTTCTCCATCCCAGTTGGCTTCATCTTCAAGCTCCACACCGTGTGTACCACCTACACTCAATGATGGGTTACACCAACAGGCCCAACTCAACCATAACACCCTTATTAACAGTCTCACTTCGTATCCTGTAGCCGTATACAGGGGATATACAGAAGAAGAAGAAGAAGCAAGTAAGGAGAGAGAGGAGGAGGAGGAGGGAGATCAGCTGTCTCTGTTGGCCGTTTTGGTGACTCTGTTTAGGAAGTCATTGATTGCTTGTAGGAGGGAGAGGGTTGAAGAGCTCTCATTTTCTTCAATGGAGATTGGGTTGCCTACAAATGTCAGACATGTTGCCCATGTCACCTTTGATCGATTCAATGGATTTCTCGGACTTCCTGTTGAGTTTGAACCTGAAGTTCCCAGGAGGCCTCCCAGTGCCAGGTCATTTCTCATAAATTTTCTCAGTTTTAGTTTCATACATACTGTACGTCTCCGGCATTATTTTAATATGTATGTATTGGTTTCTGATAAGCAGGTTATATATGCTCTCCCTCTATCTGCCTTATTGAGAATTGTGTATTTAAGACTATTGCTTTATTTATTTATTTTCCATCAGAAATTGATGCGCGGGTTCACTCATGATCATATATATATATATATATATATATATATATATATATACATTTCATTTCTTTGATTATTTGGCAATAGGGGTGGATTTGAGTCATTGAGTGACATCTTGCTATTTTTATTCCCCCTCCTTTACCATACCCGCCATTTTTGCTAATTTGTGAAAATCACCAGATTTTGTTTACAATCTTCTTATTCTTTGAAATTAATCATGCATTAATTCCACAAGATATTCCACAAGATAATTGTGGATCCAAAAATATGCAAGCCCATCATTAGGGCCCAGCCGTGGACTCCAAAATACACCCACCGGCCCATGCAAATAACCACTCCGGAACCAACACACAGTCACAAAAGCCCAAACCCAAGACAGACCCATCTCTACACTCAGCCCACAAAAACATGACCTAGAACCTTCCCCGCACGTGTAGTAACATCATGAAGAAATCCACCTCCTACTTCAGCAAATATCTGACTCAAATATCTAACCTCTTACACAAATATCTGATCTCCTACAGATAAGTCTAAGACAAATGGATATGATCAAAGGCAAAAGAGAAAACTATAAAAGGAGAATTTCAATTTATGAAATAGGGAGTGTGTTGTGTAAAAAATAGGTCATTTGTTCACTGAAAATCAATAACATAAGTTTTTGACACCTACACTTTGGCGCCGTCTGTGGGAACCTTGGCGACAAGAATCATCGTGCGTCTATCGTTTCCACCTCACTTTGTTATTCATAATGGGATCCACTCGTGCATCCATATATTCTGAAGGATCCCCACGTTAGCTCGAGGACGAGGCGTCCCGACCGAACATGTAAGCTCTACTACACCAAGTGGACGTCTTGCGGTGGGAAAACGCCGAACTCCACGCTGGAACCCAGGGGTCACAACCTGTCCCAACCAATCACTCCGATCATGTTAGTAGTAACAATAACAACAACCCCACCACCATCGGGAACCGGCACACCTCGCCGTGGCTCGCCCCGATCCCTCCGAGCGTACCGTACGAACAAATCCGAACCCGGTAGACCAAGCTCTGAGATGCCCGATCGCACGCAAGATGTTACAAGAGCAAATCCAGAAGAACATGATCGAACACTCTTCCTCTCAAGAATGACCGAACGGCATGGTTAGCCTGCAGGTCGAACATCTTGCTCATGGCATGATCAGCCATGATCGAACACTCTTCCTCTCAAGAATGACCGAACGGCATGGTTAGCCTGCAGGTCGAACATCTTGCTCATGGCATGATCAGCCATGATCGAACACTCTTCCTCTCAAGAATGACCTAACGGCATGGTTAGCCTGCAGGTCAAAACATCTTGCTCATGGCATGATTAGCCATAATCGAACACTCTTCCTCTCAAGAATGACCGAACGGCATGGTTAGCCTGCAGGTCAAAACATCTTGCTCATGGCATGATCAGCCATGATCGAACACTCTTCCTCTCAAGAATGACCGAACGGCATGGTTAGCCTGCAGGTCGAACATCTTGCTCATGGCATGATCAGCCATGATCGAACACTCTTCCTCTCAAGAATGACCGAACGGCATGGTTAGCCTGCAGGTCGAACATCTTGCTCATGGCATGATCAGCCATGATCGAACACTCTTCCTCTCAAGAATGACCGAACGGCATGGTTAGCCTGCAGGTCGAACATCTTGCTCATGGCATGATCAGCCATGATCGAACACTCTTCCTCTCAAGAATGACCGAACGACATGGTTAGCCTGCAGGTCGAACATCTTGCTCATGGCATGATCAGCCATGATCGAACACTCTTCCTCTTAAGAATGACCGAACGGCATGGTTAGCCTGCAGGTCGAACATCTTGCTCATGGCATGATCAGCCATGATCGAACACTCTTCCTCTCAAGAATAACCGAACGGCATGGTTAGCCTGCAGGTCGAACATCTTGCTCATGGCATGATCAGCCATAATCGAACACTCTTTCTCTCAAGAATGACCGAACGGCATGGTTAGCCTGCAGGTCGAACATCTTGCTCATGGCATGATCAGCCATGATCGAACACTCTTCCTCTCAAGAATGACCGAACGGCATGGTTAGCCTGCAGGTCAAAACATCTTGCTCATGGCATGATCAGCCATGATCGAACACTCTTCCTCTCAAGAATGACCGAACGGCATGGTTAGCCTGCAGGTCAAAACATCTTGCTCATGGCATGATCAGCCATGATCGAACACTCTTCCTCTCAATAATGACCGAACGGCATGGTTCGCCTGCAGGTCAAACATCTTGCTCATGGCATGATCAGCCATGATCGAACACTCTTCTTCTCAAGGATGACCGAACGACGTGGTTAGCCTGCAGGTCGAACATCTTGCTCATGGCATGATCAGCCTTCCTTTCAAGGATGACCGAAAGGCATGGTTAGCCTGCAGGCCGAACATCTTGCTCATTGGCATGATCAGCCAAAAAATGGTGATTGAACAATCATGAACAACTTTGAACAATATTGAACATCCTCCGTACAAAAAGTATAAACACACAAATAACGAACGCTATAAAAGTTATGATTTTGTAAAACCCAAACCCCACTCCATATATTCCATTAAAAATAAAAATCCTATGAATTCATCAGAAATCATGGAACAAAAGTAGGCACACCAATCATCTGCGCCGTTGACATAGTTAAACAACCTTTGAATTCCTTTCCAATTCAACTAGTTCCCGAATTCGAAAGGAATTGGGGGCGAAGTGTGGATCCAAAAATATGCAAGCCCATCATTAGGGCCCAGCCATGGACTCCAAAATACACCCACCGGCCCATGCAAATAGCCACTCCGGAACCAACACACAGTCACAAAAGCCCAAACCCAAGACAGACCCATCTCTACACTCAGCCCACAAAAACATGACCTAGAACCTTCCCCGCACGTGTAGTAACATCATGAAGAAATCCACCTCCTACTTCAGCAAATTTCTGACTCAAATATCTAACCTCTTACACAAATATCTGATCTCCTACAAATAAGTCTAAGACAAATGGATATGATCAAAGGAAAAAGAGAAAACTATAAAAGGAGGATTTCAATTTATGGAATAGGGAGTGTGTTGTGTTAAAAATAGGTCATTTGTTCACCGAAAATCAATAACAGAAGTTTTTGACACCTACAATAATCCAATATCAGCTGTGATTTCTTTCCTAGTATGGCTTATCAGGAAAAATAAAAATAAAAAATAAATGAATGTTGCAAAATTGAAGTCTAACATATTTATTTTCTTTTTCATTTTAAGATATGTCTGCATAGGAATGTTTCACGAAGAATTGTTTGACGAAGACCTTGAGTAATTAATAAAGTTTCCGAAAGTCGGCATTTTGGTGTCAGGCATGGAGAGTGCATACTTTGTAGTTTGGATTTGGATCTTTAATTTCAACATCAAGCTAGCTGGCTAGCCTCACGGCCCTCAAAACTCGTGTAATCTTGGACCTCATTTAGTCCTCTAACATTGCCTTTTTGTGTGAATTCTTGAATCTTTGTGAGCTACCTCCTAGGAAGCTTGTGGCCTCGTGAATCTTTGTGGGCTACTTCCTAAAAAAACACGGATACTTCGAAAAAATTTCTGTAGCCATATTGACCACGTATTCGATACGAATACAGCCAAGGTACGACCGAATACATGTCCGATACTCCAAAAAAGTACTCTATTTTTTTAAATTATTTTTTAAATATCGAATACGACTGAAATACATAAGGATACGCCAGGATACACTTAGAATACATATGTGATACATTTAGGATATTTTTTGGGACAAATTTATAATTTTTTGTTCTATAAAATGGAGTTGAGATTGTAATATTAAAACTGTATAGGTTAGAAAATGAAAGTCATTTTATAATAAAACAAAAATATTTTTAAAACACTCAAGTAGGGGTGGCAATAATTGTTCCCATGTCGTGTTCGTGTCGATTTATGAGTATTCTACTAAACAGCTCAACCCTAACCCGACTCATTTAATAATCGTGTCAGAGACCCTCAACACTAACCCAACTCGTTTATTTAAACATGTTACCTGCGTCGACCTGTGTAACCCGTTTAATAAACATGTCCTATAATGACACGACATCTGTTTAACTTATATCATATGAGTTTCTCTACACCTAAAAACCTCTCTGAAGATGATATAAAAAATAAAGTACATATCAATACATAAATCCTAAAATCAAACTATATTATAAATTTTGTATCTATATATAAACTCAAAAAACATACTAAGGGGATTCAACAACTGGGAAGACACCATAACAATTTCATCCTTGCATTTTATAGCTACATCAGTCCTGTAAACAAACTAATAGATTACAAACAATTGCAATATATATAATTATGTATATATAAGTTTGTATAAAATCATAATATATGAATAACTCATGTCATAATCGTGTCATGGGTTAAACAGCTTAATCTCAAACAAAATTCAATTTTTACATGTCGTGTTCGTGTCGACCCATTTATTAAACATGTCGGCTTACTTCAAATCCAAACCCGTTTAACTCGTATCGTGTTGTCATGCCGTGTCCAATTTTGTCACTCCTACCATCAAGCGAGTCATTGTAGAGAATATTAGAAAAGATAAGAAATGTCTAAATTTTAACTTCTTATATTTTGTATAATTAACTTTAAGTATATTTATTGTATGGTTGAAGAATAAAACTTAATATTTTATGTATAATATTATTCATTCCTTGTCTAGTAATGAAACTTAAAGCTTATTTGTATGTGAGCCAAGCTTGCAGTACGTCATTCCTTGTGTATTTTAATTTTATCCTTAGATGTCCCAAATATTTGAAGTCAGCCAGCCAATGTGAGAAGTTCTTCACTAGCCAGCCTGCTCCACTAATGTTCTAGATGTATAAAATCTTAATTTCTTCTTCTTCATACTCTATTCAACGTTACTCACGTCAGATCTTTGGCAGCCCTGGCATGTTCTATGTCCTCGTGTCTTCAAATCAAGGCAACTAACTATACTTTACAGATTACTCCTAGGATTTATATTTATACAGTAGACCAATCTTACTAGGACATTACTCCCATCACATACATCGTTATGTTAGGCTTTCAACCACTTGAAATTTCTGCATCCTAGGACTCGTGTTGGATTGCTGTAATTTGTTTTTGTTAAAAGGTATGGACTTGTAGTAATTGATTGGATTCTTTGGAAATGTTCACTACAACAGAAATGGTATATGCGTCTGTCACAACTGCCCGCTAAAAATGCAAATTGGAAACCCCCACAAAAATTATTTTAATCATACCTAAGTTTAAGTTGTACGAGGCCACTGTCTAAACGTACTTTAAAGTATTACATAAACATAATATATAATCATCTTACCCATTTCAGAAATCCATCTACCCAACGACAGTTATATATGTTTCTTTATCGATTGGAAGATCCTGAAAACATCAAAGATAGCACAATACTTCAGAAATAAAGCAGTAAAATCTACTAATTGGAAAATGTTTCCGAATCTCAAGCAATGGTTAATATCTTGATAAGTAGGAGAAAATGAGAAACATAATGCTCATGCGAATACCTAGCTAAAAAAATATAGTCATAATCCATAAACTTAGAATGTAATTGCTCCAAATGATTTAGAGCCAAGCAGATATACTACCTTTTTAGATACAAGGCATAAAAATATATTACTTGCTCCAATTATTAAATGCAAAACACAAATTCATAAAATTAAAGCTGTCCTCAACATTGAGCCTAGGGGTACACAAAAATCCGTCCAAACCAAAAAATCGTACCAGACCGAATTGGACAAAACGCTTCGGTTCGGTCATGGTTTCAAAAACTTCAATTCCTAATTTTTTGGTTCGTTTACGGTTTCGTGTATATCGGAACCGAACCGGACCGAACTCAACCCAACCATTTATATATATATATATATATATATATATATATATAAATTTATAAAATATATTATTTATAATATAATATATTAAATTTCAAAATAACCTTGTACAGTAAAATATTTTTTTTTGCCTTTTGATAGTAGACTAGTAATAATTTTTATAGTAGTAGGCTAATAGCAGTTTTTTAAAAGATCTAAACTATTATGTTTTTTTGCCTTATACCCAAAAAAAAAAAAAATGATAGAATCATGGTTAGAACCGAACCGAACCATTTCATCACGGTTCGGTTTTATACTTAAAACGGTTTAGTTCGGTTTCATGATTTAATAAAACTGATCCGTACAGTTTGAGATATTTTGGAACCGAATCGCATGCAAGCTTGAGCCATTGTACATCTCTCGATAGAAATCATAGATGCAAATCCTTTAACATTGTCTAATAATTTTTTTTATGTAAAGCTCAACTGACAAAAATAGAGCAATCGATTATGAGAATTTTGTGTTTTTTTAGTTTTTTAATGATGGGAGAAGCTTTTCTAGTATCCTATTACATGAATAAAGATCATCATCATCATCCTTGCCTTTATTCCAAATGGATGGAGTCGGCCTCTTTGTTGCTTACCTTCTAGACAAACAACTCTTCCTCTTTTAATAGGTGTATCATCGGGTCTACATTAAATATGACCATAACCTAAATCCTCTACTTTCCCTAATTTTATCATTTATAGGCGTTATACCTAATGTTCCCCTCACACATTTATTTTTTTATCTTATCTCTTCTAGTAATTCCTATCATCCAACATAACATCCTCATTTCCACTACAATAATGTGTTTTATTTGTATCTTTTTTTAACGCCTAACATTCCGCTCCATACAATATTGTCGGCCTAATAGTTCCAGAGAATATATTTTTAATTTATTTAGTATTCGTTTGTCACAAAGGATACCACTAACTTCCCTCCATTTTGTCCACCCGACTCCAATCTTACTTACTACATCACCATCTATATCCCCATCTTTTTGTACTATTGATCCCAGGTAACAGAAATAGTTCTTTGGAGTAACTCGTTGGCCTTGAAGTGTAATATTTATATTGTCATCGCTTTCTACTTTATCAAATTTACATGTCATATATTTTGTTTTAGTTTTACTAATTCTTAGGCCCCTTGATTCTAATGTCTTTCTCCATATTTTCAATTTGGTTGCTAAGGCTTCTTTAGAAGTATCTATTAAAACTACGTCATCCGCAAATAACATACACCATGGGATGTTTTCTTGAATATCTTTCGTTATTTTGTTATATGAATAAAAATATACTCCATACATATATATATATATATAGAGAGAGAGGGAGAGAGAGAATTAGAAATGGAAAATGAGTTGTCTTACAGAAAAGGAAAAAACTAACTCTCTATACATGAGAGGGAAAAGACCAAACAAACAAGCACAAACACTAACCCTGTTGATGAACTAATTGGGCATACCAAAGAACAAATATTTACTTAACAACAAGATCAGTGTCAGCCTCAATCCTTAATTAAATACAAGATGGTTTAAAAAAAAAAAACCCATACACTAAAGAAACCATATTATTATGAACCAAATGGGGACCTAACTTGATAAAAATAGAATAACATGGAGGAAAAACAGAAGTCGAACAAAGATCTCAAATGGGGTGTGGAGAAAAAGAACAAACCAACAAATAAGATTTTTACATAATGACATCTCCTCATAGCTGTAATATATGAAGAAATAGGCATGAGTTGTACGAAAATCAATGTAAGAGGATATTAAAATGAGTGTAAGATCTGCTTTCCTATTTGCTGCCAGAAAAATCTTAACCCAACTTGAAAAGTTAACCAAATTGGTGCTATTGGTCATGGAAAATCAAACTCATAATTTCATATCTATCACTAATTAAGATGCCAGTAGTTGCAATTTGTAAGTGAAGTTCTTACATACCTAAAATCCTAACCCTGAACATAAGCAGCAAACATTGGTAATTTAATAATGACAATAAGTAAATGAGACTATTATCCAATACTGATTGTTAGATGAGAAGATGGGAAAGGTAACTCCCTTGGTAAATAGAAAAATTTATGGAAAGAGAAGGGAATCAGATTCTTGTCAATAGATAACTGAGATACAACAAAAAACTGAAATCATCCAACTACCCTTTCCCTTTCCTCCTTCTCTTCCTCATCATCAAAATTCAGGTAAAAAACCCTTCTCCACCATAGGAAAAATTTGGTATAAAATTATCTTTAAGCATGGAAAAAAGATTGCCATTTGTAATTGCAAAAAAATCTTCCAAAACAAAAAGAAAAAAAGAAAGAAAGGGAAATTCACTACAAAAATAAGGAAGAAACATCATTTTATTATTATTATTTTTAAGACAAGATCCAGTCAAGATATCAAGACATGAGGTGAAAACACACCAGGGACTTGCAGGATAAACACATGAAGATGTTAGGGCTGCAAATCAACAAACAAAAAAAAAAGACACAGAAATTGAGTAGTGGTGGCTGTGCTTGAAGATCAACAAACTGACCAAACAAATGATAAAAAGCTGATGGCAATGATATAGTAGTGCCTGAGGAATCAGGTGAGCTGCTGGTACTAGACCTCGAAAAAGAAACAGTACGGGCTGATGAAGTAGCTATACTAGTCGTTGTACTGCTGAAGCAGTAGCAGTCAAAATTGTTAGCGAAAATTCAATTCTCTGTTCGGCTGCTTAAAATCCAGCAAACAATAAATAAATAAACAAGAGAACTGGAAATTGTTGGTGAAAACTCCAGCCTCCGTTTGGTTGCTCAGAAATCAGAAAACAATAAATATTATATGTCATGATTGAGCTTTGACGACCGGAAACTATTAGTGTAAACCCAACCCTATCTTTGGTAACTCAAATGAGAACTCAGAAGACGAGAACATAAAATAGAAGAAATGGAAACTACTAGCAAAAGGAGTACTTTGGGTTCTGTACCTGAAGTTGATAGATGAAGAAAGACTGCTACTCTGCGATATTAGATGTCATGATTGAGCTTTGAGCCTTTGAGCAGGAGAGAAATGCAGAGTGGCTATAGCAACAATTTTCAGATACAACTAAAGTAACAAATTTCAAGGCTCAAAAATTGAAAGAGAATTAGAAAAATATAAAATTGAATAAGGGAGTAGAAGAAGATTTCAAAGCAAAAACTGAATAACACAACTATAATAACAAATTTTAGACAAAAAGGTAGGAGAGAATTAGAAAAATAAAAAATTCGAGTCAAAAAAGGTTGACTCTATGTTAAGAGTACAGAGGCAAAACAAATATAGATAGCATAACAATTACTGTATATGCTATTGCAGAGATAGCAAGACTTGCTTGCAAAATGACTTAAGGATGGACAACTCGGTTCTGGTGTCCGTGATATATATATACTCCAGTAGTAAATCACTTGAAATCAGTAGGCTTCTTCAAAGGGGAAAAAAAAAGATGCGGAAAACTAGTAGATTCTAGTGAGTATAGAATAATTATGCCAACAACAGATGTATCAAGACCATTTTTCTTACACACAAAGCCTATCATTATATTCTGACTGAGGATGTCAATATAAGATTTTAGAAGAAGGTTGACAAGTCAACCTCTGCCAACATGGCAACCACGTCACAAGCAAAGGAAGCCCATGACAAAAGGGCTCGAGCACCGTGGATTGAACTTCTAGGCCCATCCCTGGAGCCCAGACAACAAAGCCTCGAAGTCTATCTCTCGAGCACAGTCACTTAAGCCTCGAGGACTATCCCTCGAGCACAATCACTTAAGCCTCGAGGACTATCCCCCGAGCACAGTCACTTAAGCCTCGAGGACTATCCCCCGAGCACAGTCATTTGAGCCTCGAGGACTATCTCCCGAGCATAGTCATTTGAGCCTCGAGGACTATCTCCCGAGCACAATCATTTGAGCCTCGAGCACAGTCACCTAAGCCTCGAGGACTATCCCTCGAGCACAGTCACTTAAGCCTCGAGGACTATCCCTCGAGCACAGTCATTTAAGCCTTGAGGACTATCCCCCGAGCACAGTCATTTGAGCCTCGAGGACTATCTCTCGAGCACAGTCACTTAAGCCTCGAGGACTATCCCTCGAGCACAGTCACTTAAGCCTCGAGGACTATCCCTCGAGCACAGTCACTTCAGCCTCGAGGACTAGCCCTCGAGCACAGTCACTTAAGCCTCGAGGACTATCCCTCGAGCACAGTCACTTAAGCCTCGAGGACTATCTCTCGAGCACAGTCACTTCAGCCTTGAGGACTAGCTCTCGAGCACAGTCACTTCAGCCTCGAGGACTATTCCTCGAGCACAGTCACTTCAGCCTCGAGGACTATCCCTCGAGCACAGTCGCTTGAGCCTCAAGGTCTATCTCTCGAGCATCACCCACGAACGTTAAGTGTACGAGAACATTCTCACAAATGAACAAACAAACCCTACAGCGCGACAAGGTTAGGGATTGGTAGGCCCCGCCCTTGTAGCCATGTAACAGGGTCCAAATGGGATACTAGAAGGGTTTTGGATTGGAGGATGAACGATAGAGAAAGCCCAACTAAATCAAGGGACCTAGTTAGTGGAACAGTGAGCGAGGCTTTGCCATAACAGAGACCCTTACCATCGCCATTAATGCTCTGGCTAAGGGTAATTAATGTAGCCAACTACCACCGCTAAAGGATGTCCGAGGGCATTCAATACAAAGAAAAGAGGTGACACGTTAGATGTTTAGGGTACTCATGACCTAAGCACCCTCGACCCGTCTAGGATGACCCGAGACCAACGACTTTCTATAAATAGAGAACTCTGTGATAATGGCAAGGCAAGGTCCTACCCTCACTATCATCCCCATTAACTAGCTCTGATTGTTTCCCCTCTGGTCTGGATTCTCCCTAGCTCCCTCATAGTTGTGTTAACTGCCCCACTCACTATCCACGTTACTATTATTAATAAAGAACCCCTACACTGACCTTAACAGTATTCACGAAATCCAAGACAGTTAGAGGAACTCCAACATATACTCACACGTATATGTTAGGGTGTAAGCTTTTCTGATTTTGTTTCAGAATTTACAAACGAAATTTCAACCAAAGGAATCAAAATGGGGTATACTTACATGAGCGGATTTGATGAGGAACTCCAACACTCAAATCACACATTTGAAGATAGATCGGCCATCATTTCTCTTGTGGAATGTGTCTGCGACTCTGTATACACATTACACACACAAACAAACAAACACACATATATATATAAACATAATTTACATATACAGAATCACATATATACTACAATATTTGATTATATCCGTAATCTAATTTTTCATCCCTTGTAAATTTGTCTGTGCGCACGTTTCTTAGGTATACAAGAGAGAAATTAATGGACCTTCAATCGATGAAAGATAGACTGATGAAGCTTCAGTTTGTAATGTGTGAGCGAAATCGATGATTTGTGAGAGAGAAACATAGGACCATAGTAGATGAGAGAGTGTGTGAGAGATGAAATCGTGAGGGAGGATCGAGAGAATTAATTTTTTTTTTTAATAAGAGAGAGTTCTGTTTACATTTTGGCGAGAAAAGATAGAGAAATGAAAAGGGCTGCACGGATGCCACGTGAATTCAATAAGGCTTTGTTTGCATAAATACGAGAGAGAAGAAAATAAAGGATAAAAGTTATGGGAGAGAAAAAAAAAAGAATAACATGTATTTATTTTTGAATAAATTATGAAGAAAAAAAAAGAAAGTGATTGCATTTTTATTTGAAAAAAATAAAGGAGAGAAAAAAAAAGAAATTATTTAATCAATTTACTATCATACCCTTTTGTGTTTATATTATAAGATATACTCAAATGTCTTTTAAAGGCTATCATATCTCAGCTAACATATGGTAAGTCACATTCCATGATTCTAGGCTATCATATCTCAGCTAACACTCCCCTCAAGTTAGTGCTTTGAAATTTGTGACGCCTAACTTGAACAATGCATCCTTAAACATGGTCTTGTTAACGCCCTTTGTAAGAATATCTGTAAGCCGCTGAAAGGTAGTGACAAATGAAGTGCAAATCTGATTGGAGATGATTTTCTCTGGAATGAAGTGTCGGTCAACCTCTATATGCTTAGTCTTGTCTGCTCACTGGGATTTGCTGCAATACTAATGGCACACTTGTTGTCGCAGTAAAGATAAAAAAGGAAGTGACAATGGCAGGCACAAGTCTGTCATCAACGTTTTCAACCATAACAATTCACACACTCCAAAAGCTATAGCCCTATACTCTGCCTCTGCACTTGATCGAGAGACAACATCCTGCTTCTTACTACACCACGTAACCAAGTGGTCACCAATAGTATTACAGTAGCCAAAAGTTGATCTCCTATCTGAAATTGATCCTGTATAATTAATATTTGTTTAGGCCTCAAACCATAAGTGACCATGATTCTAGTCTATCATATCTCAGTTAACACTCCCCTTTAAGTTGGTGTGTGGATATTTGGACGGAGTCAATGGTGATCAAGAAGGCCTATGGCCTAGGTTGATGACCTTCATTGCACTTATGAGGGTTTCCCACCTAACTTCTACCCAAGTGGTGGAGCCTACGTCATAATTTGTGGTAGTGGATATTGAAGAAGCAAAGTTGTCAGGAGTCGACAACGAGTCTGAATTTGTAACTGAATGCACAGAGAATTGAGGTTGTTGTTGCTTCTACTGCGGTGGGCGTTCATGTAGTGCATAACAGCAAATTTGATGTGACCAAGCTTTCCACAATGGTTAAAATGCCCACGTTCTCGACTAGGAGAAGCGTTAGTGCTAAAACTCTTAACTAACTGGAATTGTAGAGACCGGGTTATTTTTGACCGGTTTTCTTTTTATTTCTATTTATTATATTAAAAATTGAAGTCCATTTTCTAGTGCGCTTCAATACTTGTTACAATGGATACATGATGTATCGTAACACCTATTACGATCCATCGTAACGCGTTAGAAAATATTTGAGTTGAATTAATGGATCATTTTGATATGTTGCTCAACGAGAGGCCCATTAACGAGGATGGCTTAGGGTATGATTTCATGTAAGATTATGATTCTATGCTTCCGCGAAATTGAGAGACTAATACCTTAGGTTGATTAGTCTTAAGTGATGTTCTGGAATGAAATTTGAGATGTTGCGTAAAAGCTTCCGCACGATTGATCTCGATGGTCCGAGTAGGAACCGAGGGGTGACAAAAAGTAATTCAGAACATTTATTTGGGGTTATAGGGTAATGACCGGGTAAATGTAACGACTCATCTCCGGAGTTAAAGCTTGGACTGGGGAATACGGTAGCTCAAATTTTGGGGCGTGACAGGAATGATGCAATGCCTAAAAGGTTAGGAACACGAATTTTCATAGCAGAATAATCAGCAGTAGAAACACCTAATGGATGAGTTCGATGACTCTCATCTGACAACACATAAGAGTATCAAGTATGTATCATTCAGAGTAGGGAATGAAAACAAGCCTAGTAGATGAACACGAGCATACTTGAACTCGTCATTTAATCCAACAAGAAACTAAAACACTCAATCTTTTTCCATAATGCCCGGATATAAAATTGCATCTTCTGAATCTTTCTAAGAATGGAAGGAATCATAATATGACATCTCCTCCCAAATAGCACGAATCTTGGCCATGTCACCAAAAACTGTCGAGTCATCCTGAGTAATCCTGGTGATATCTCGCCCCAATTGGAAAATTCTTGCATTATTCTACCTTTGAGAATAAGTGCGATGTACTGAATTCCAAATCTTCTTAGCAGTCTTCGTGAACATATAGCCAACGACTATGTTTGACTGCATTGAATTGACTAGCCAAGACATGACCATTACGTTATCTGTAAATCATTGTAGATATGTCTTATCAGACTCAGTTGGATTTTTCTTAGAACCATTAATATAGCCAATCTTGCCAGTGCCATCAATGAACATCCTGAAAGATTGTGCCCATATCAAATAGTTGGAACCACCCAATTTCACTGTAGTGATTTGAAGTCTGAGATTTTTTTTCCCGTTAATATCTGAAGTCCTGGATTTTCTGATGAGTCGATGAAAAAAATGGCAACACCACCCATGAGAATTAACAGTCGAGGAATATATCACACGACAATAAACAACTCCAAAAATACCACAGATTCTGTCAATTAATCAAAGTGTCTCCTCAGACTATTCTCGAAAAGTCCAAAAAAAACTTTTTTAAGGAGCGCTACCCACTTATATATAGCCGAACAATCCCCTTCTTAATATTTGGAACCTTTGTGTGGGTTCACAAAAATTTACTCAAGTTATTCTAGGTGTTGGAGACCAACTATACCAACTTACCTAACCCTAAGGAAAAAAAAACTTGTAAAACTTAGAAATACATGCTTTCGATCACAAAACACCAACTCACTGGACCATGTGCAAGCAGCGTCACATGGTGTCAAAAACAGCCTAAGGTGGTTGTCACACAAACCGCAAGGCTACTGGAGATTGTAGAAAGGTGTTGGCTCTGATACCAAGAAGAAATGTAGGATAGAAGAAATACAAAAGAAATATGTAAAGAAGAAATACAAAAAAAATATGTAAAGGCTTGAATAAGAGTCAACACTCATTTGCAGCTCTGGTTAATATTACACTTGTCAGATTCTCAAGCCGTCATTTCACTTAAAACCAATTGGTATTAAGGAGGGCAAACTTTCATGATGGCACTCATGCAAGTCAAACCCATGACCTCCAGCTCTCATACCATTTGTCAGATTTTAAGCTGTCATCTCATCTAAAACTAATTGGTATTAACGAGGACAAATATTTAATTTTTTACTGGCAAACACGCATATGTTAAGAGTGTCACGTGAATCAACAACAAATATGAGATGGGTAACCAACAACAATTACAAAAAAGAAAACCAAATAAAATTATTGCAGATTCTATATCTAAATATATGTCGAGTTAACGTCATGTAAATAAAGTCAAATTTTATGATTTTAGACTATTATATCTCAACAAATATACTATCTGACATATCATGATTCTAGGCTATCGAATCTCAGCTAAGATTTTTTTTTTTTTTTTCGTAGCCATTCTTTATTGTCTTTGTGACTAAGTTAATGTCATGCTACTGACTTTTATATTAATTTTCTGTAGTGCAAGTGTTTTTGGAGTTTCAACAGAGTCCATGCAGCTTTCATTTGACTCCAGAGGGAACAGTGTACCTACAATACTTCTGATGATGCAAAAACGCTTGTATGCACAAGGAGGTCTGCAGGTGTGTGGCCACAATTTTTTCTCTCCTCTTCCCATAATGATTAAAATTTGTAACTCAAGCAGTTACTTCAGAAGCATCGTCTATCGGTATTGATGTATTTCTTCCTGTTGGTGTGTTTTAACAACAATTTAACTGCAGGCAGAAGGAATCTTCAGAATTAATGCTGAGAATGGCCAAGAGGAGTATGTTAGGGAACAATTGAATAGGGGAGTGGTGCCAGATGATGTTGATGTGCACTGCTTAGCAGGTCTTATAAAGGTGTTGCTTACAACTTGATCATCACGTCTTCAAAATATAATAAACTCCGTACTCGATCCATAGGGTTATAATATGGTGGTTTTCTAAAAAGAAAAAAAGTCAAGATCCATTGATGACGAGAACAATCATTTGCCACAAAATGAAGATAATCCTTTTCCATCATAGTGGTGACTACATCGATCATGATGGATTGATCGATCGATCGTTGCAGTTTGTCATACATTTTGCATTAATTTGAACTCTTAATTAATTGGTGTTTCTGTAGGCTTGGTTTAGAGAACTCCCAAATGGGGTGTTGGACTCTCTCTCATCGAAGCAGGTAATGCAGGCCCAATCGGAAGAGGAGTGTGCTCATCTTGTGAGACTCCTTCCGCTGACAGAAGCTGCTCTGCTGGACTGGGCAATAAACCTGTTGGCTGATGTTGCTCAATTGGAACATTTAAACAAGATGAATGCACGCAACATTGCTATGGTGTTTGCACCAAACATGACTCAGGTGAGCAGAAGAATAGTACTTGTTGAGATAGAGATACATAATGCTTGCACCGGGCAAGGGAAAGAAAGAACAAAAAATGAGGAGGAGATCGAAAGAAAACTAGGGTAGTCTGCCGAGCTCCACTTCTCCTTTGAGCTTATTTTTCATGGTTTCAAATTCCAATATCATTCTGTTAACGGACACACGTACAGAGATCGAGAAAAATGAGAAATTTTAAATAAAATAAAATAAAATACCTTGGAATAATAAGGTAGGAGCAGTTGTTTGGTGAGAATGTGGCCGGGTTTAAGCAGTAACTTTGTGTAAAATAAGAGAAATGCTAAACTTCACAATTTTATTTCACGAATTTTAACTTGAATTTATATGGCAGGTGATAATACCACAGGAACTCCGTGTATGGGGGGAATCCCACCAATAGTAACTTACCTTTTAATTTTATCTCCTAAAATAATGGACTATATAACCTGCCACATAAATTCGAGTTAAAATTTGTGATATTTATTCGAGACTTGTAGCATTGCTAGTAAAATAATGTAAATATTAAATCTGTCAGGTCCTTTTACTCTAAGATTTGGTTATTAATATTGTGTCAGCTCAGTTTTTGGTGCAATAACAGCCTTAATTAACTTGTGCTGATTGCAGATGGCGGATCCTTTGACAGCATTGATGTATGCAGTCCAAGTGATGAATTTTCTAAAGACTCTTATTATCAGGACACTAAGAGTAAGAGAGGATTCTATGTTAGAATTGGCTTCTGCATCCCGCTTAGAGTCTACTGATGATGAGGATGGTCATGGTCATGGTCATGGTCATCATAGCTATTCACAACCAATAATCGACGACGTGAATGAAGAGGAGCTAGTTTTTGTTGCCAAAGTACCCCTTCCAGAAAGCCTTGATCAGCCTATGCATGATGGCTCCAAAAGTAAAAGTGAAAGTGAAACTCATGGTTCTCTAACTTCTATTGAGAATATCATTTCTGGAGGAAATGAGCAATTGTTTTATAATTACTCTTGTGAGGGTTCAAATCAAGCACAAATGACAAATGGGCTTGAAGAGGGTAGTAGTTCTAGTGCTCTCAATAAAGGGACACAATCAAACACTCGAAAGATTAAAACCAGCCAGTCAAGTAATCTCAAGAGAGGACCCAAATCCAAAAAAGTTAATGGAAGGACAGTGGTTCGGACAACAGAACCTTTGGACAAGAGCCGAGGAACTAGCCCTGTCAACTTTATAAATTCGAGGTCAGAGAGGGTTGAAGCTTGGCGGTGATCGAAGGGAACATTGGGACTTTGTATATGATCTGTCATATGTTGGGGGATATTCTGACTGGTGGAACAAATTGGTGAATTGTGGTTTTTTGCATTTTGGAATTCTTTGTTTGATGAATTTCTGTTTTATGTATATGTTTCTTGGTGGTTGGAGTTCTCTAACATGTTCTCGTTTCATATAATGCATTAACATCAGTAGTCTGCATTAATATCCCTTTTGTTTTTGGTTTTGTACGTTTGTGCATGCCCATTTATCCAAATTCAAGTGAACTGGTGACTCCCAAGTTCATGCAGCCGTTCAGGGTGGCACTTGGGTATTTTGTCCCAGATGGTCTTTTTCTTACTTTAAGCGAAGGGCTGGTGCCCAGTGACAATGTGGGTGCGTGAATTCCATGCCAATGTAAAAAAATAAAACTTATCTTATTTTTCTTCCTTTCAGGCTTGGTTTTGTGCATCTATCCTCACGAGTATTAATCTCTCTGTTAAGTAATATTAGTCGTTTAGTGTTCGAATGGTCATTGGCTCAAATAAGGTGTTTCAAAATGTTATTATTAGCTTATTGAATCAAGCTCGAGAATGTTTTATGAACGTGATCAAGCTTGATTTGTTTATATCACAAGGTGATCTTATAAAGATTTTAATTGTGTTGATCACTAGTCAAGCTTCATTAGCTAGTTTGGGTTGTCTTACTGTACTAAAGCAAAATCTTGGAGTTATTTACCGCATTCATGTGGTTTGAAACTTATTTTCAGAATTTCAACTTAATTATTGTCTAAAGATTGTTACTCGCTCCGTCCCTTAATTGTGAGTTGCAGCTCCCAAAGTGTTCAAGAATTTTAGGACCCAAAGTGTTCAAGAATTTTAGGACGGAGGGAATATTCTTTATGCCTCACATATATTATGGTAAAGTGTGACATATTTGAAGCGATATCAACGGAATATATTAATATGAATTTTTTAATTTATGAAGTACTTACAAAAATTTATCCAAGAAGAACACACTTGAATGGGATTATCAAATTTTTATTTTCTCCCATTATAACTAGTTAAAAGAAAGTCAAGTCATACTTTTTTTTAGCACCAATTCAAACATTTTATAAATTTTATTTTCACTACTAAACATTAGTGAGACATGCATTAATATTTTGTTGAAAATCTTATATAAATGAGGTATTATTTATTATTATTATTAATTTAATTTATGTTTTTTTTTTAAACATTACTCAATTTATTAAGGAGATAACTGGTCCTCTTCTGTCCTCTTTGGCTTGAGTGTAGTGGTAGAAATTTCATTCTTTTTCCTTAATCATAGTTTTTCCTTTATATGTGTGTGAAAATAATTGGTATTAGTATCACCATTCTTTAGTTAGGAAATTTTAGATTTTTACTTGTAGAATAATTCTTCTTCTCTTCTCTCCAGGCTTGTCCTAACTCTTGTTCTAACTAACTTTCTTGATTATCAAAGACTTCACCACACTCCTTCGATTTCTTTTAACTCTCGTCCTGCAAATGTTGGATTTGATTATCTGAAAAAAATCCAAGCTCTCAATCTCTCTTTGTAAATTCTTAACTTCTCTTTAATTCTGAAATTCACCGAACCTTGAATATCTACCTCCTTCTAGATCTATCTGCCATCAAAGTGAAATTGCCTTCTAACATTAGACACGTCTTCATTCAAGTCAAATAGAAATACTCCATGGTTCGAACCTGACACAATGATACGTTGCAGTAAAGCACTTTGAGGGAAACCTTTTGCCCATTTTAGAGAACAAAGACATTGTCCAATCAAGCCCATAATATTATGAACTTCTATAATTGGACCAGGTAAAGGTAAAGGTAAAGGTAAAGGTAAAAGTAAAAGTAAAAGTAAAAGGGAAAGCCCCTAAAACCAAGATCCATCAAATTAGAAGTTGCAACCAAGTGTTAGAAACTTCTGAGGGTCTACCTTAAAACTGCAATTCTTCCTCTCTTCTCATGGAGATGAACCATTGTATTAAAATTCCCTGTTAGAAGCCAATGAAGGCCTAATTCAGATTTTAGATTCGGCAACTCCATTCTCTAGTTAATAATATTTATTTAAAAATTATTCTTATTGGAATCATTATAATCTAATTGAACTATTTTCTATTAATATATCTTTTAATTTTTTATTAATATTTTTTCATTGTTAAGATGCATGCATAGATATTTGTGATAATAGAATATGATTTTTGACTAATATTGTACACACAAATTTCAAGTCCACAAATAATATCAAAACACATGGACAAATATATCAAATATTCATACCAAAAATATGGGTTACAAATCTCTATAGATCTTTACAAAAAAAAAAAAGACAAATTTCTCTGATTCGATCTCCTTGGTGATCCCGATTCAAGGACTGCTAGAGCTTGTTCACGAATAGAATTGAAACTTTGGTAAATAACAACACGTGGATGATGTGCTTGTTGTTCTTCTCCTTCGGGGTTTAGATGATTTGGAGTCTTGGATTTTAAGTGAAAAATTCTGCAAAGTTTCAGCTTTCTATGAAAATCTTTTGGGTTTTTTTTAATCCTTCTCCCTTCCTTCACCATCTACCTCTATTTATAGACTTCTTGGAAGGGCAAACTAATAACTTTTTTACTCTTGATAATTATCTTTGATAATAATTATCCAATTAATATATATATCTATATAATTATCTTTGATGATAAATATATATATATCAATTATCCTTTTGACCTATTGTTTAGTGGGCTTGGACTTCTTAGATAATTTGGATCAGCTCATGACTCATTTATTTGTGGAGGATCTGGACTTTGAATTACCTGACTTATTAGGCCACATTCCGAAGTAAGTCAAATTCAAGATAAACTCAAATTATATTTTGGGTCCATCATGTAATTTTTTAATGTCTACAAAATTGCCCCCACTTCAAGTCTCGCACTATATTGAGCTTGTCAAGTATCTAAAGCGGGACTTGAAGTATTTAATTTTCACAAAAATTTTTTTTCCTTTTGAAAATCCAATTGCCAATAGAATGTCTTCTTTGTCAAGTTGAATTGGAGTTTTGAAAACTTTATTACAAATAGGACTTTTTTCCTTGTCCAAGCGAAATTGAAAATTTGAGTATCCTATTGCAAATAGAATTTTTTTCCTTGTCCAAGCGAAATTGAAGACTTGAGAATCCTATTGCAAATATAATTTTTTTTTCTTCTCCAAGTAGAATTGAAGACTTGAGGATCCTATTGCAAATAGAATTTGGTTTTCCATGTTCAAACTGAATTGGAGTCTTGAAAATCCAATGGAAATAGGATTAATCCACAGTTATATATATGTAACAGAGGAACCCACACGTAGCAACTATATTACCTTCTCTTTTCTTCTTCTTTTTTTCTGCCACATGCTTTCTTTCTATCTTTTTTTTAAAACTTTCATGTTACTTTGTGGTTTTGAACTTGAGATCTTATGAAAAGTTATTACAACACCACACCATCTCTCCTTCACCACTCTATGTGTTATAAACCCTTGAAACAAAGCATACATGTGGCTGAACTTCAAAAGAACACTTTTTTTTGTAGCAACTTTGTCTTCCGTGATTGCTATTAAACAATTTTTTTTCTTTTCTTTCAGATCTACTTGTAGGCTTTGCTCAAATTTTTTGTTGCATCTGAAACAACGTACCCTTGAACTCATCGAGGAAGACAACTTTATGCGAGTCATTCAACTCTTTTTTTGCAAGTTCCAATTTCTTTATCAATTCTTGTAGGTTTCTTAGAATATGGAGTTTGGAATGCCATTCATTAGTCCCTTTGTGGTCACTTAGTTCCGTTGGAATACTTTATCGTCCATTCGGGGTCACTTAGTTCTTTTGAAACATTTTTCATCCCTTCGGAGTCCCTTAGTTCCGTTGGAACACTTTATCGTCCCATCGGGGTCACTTAATTCCTTTAGAATATTTTATCGTCCCCTCGGAGTCACTTAGTTCCATTGGAACAATTTATCATCCCTTCAGGGTTCCTTAGTTCCATTGGAACACTTTATCGTCCCTTCAGGGTCCCTTAGTTCCTTTAGAACACTTTTCATCCTTCGGGGTCCCTTAGTTCCGTTGGAACACTTTAACGTCCCATCGGGGTGTTGACTCGTCAAGATTTTGGATTTCAAGCTTACTCATTAGCGCGACGATCTGCAAGCCCTTCTCTTCAATAGTTTTTGTGAGGTTTTCGATTGCTCAAGTCATCATTGTCAGTTGGTCTTTCATCGAGGTTGTTTCAGTCATCATAGTTGCGACAATATTCAAATATGAAAGTCCTTAAGGGCCAACATTCTTTGAAGTGATCGATTGTTCTGAAATCTCAAGTAATGACTTCAAGAGCGAACAAACGCTAGAGTTGGCATCAGAGACGGAGTGGGGTGAATGTGGTGGCACCGACTTTTTTGAAATAACATCAGAATTCTTTGCCCCCTGAGGATCAATGGTGTTAACATGTTTAGTTTTCACATCCATTGGTTTAGTAGGATTGGTTTCACCAAATCTTGCTGATTCTTGAGCAAATCAATTGCTTTGGTCTTGCTACACGTCATATAACCTGCTGAGGTGCTGTTAGCACTTAATGGGTTCCTAGTGTTCTTGTCACTGTTTGCGGCAGTTTTTATGTTGGCCAATGCAGCAGCGGTGTCTTTTGAATTTTCCTGTTTGTAGTCGGAACCTTGGGAGGAGCCATAGATTATGATTAACGGAGTTTGGATGTATGATGTAGGAGACAAAGATGAGAGGCAAAGATGGTCCCATCGGGCGTGCAATAAATTGTACATAAATTTTGAGTCTGAAAATAAGATCAAAACACGTAGACAAATATATCAAATATATTAATTTCAAGAAATATGAGTTACAAATCTCTGTAGATCTTTACAAAAGAAAGATAAATTTCTCTAATTCGATCTCCTTGGTGATCCGGGTTCAAGGGCTGTTAGAGCTTGATCTTGAATTGGATTGAAACTTTGTTGAAGAACGGCACGTGGATGATGTGCTTATTGTTATTCTCCTTCAGGGTTTAGATGTTTTGAAGCTTTAGATTTTAAATGAAGAATTCTGCAGAGTTTCAGCTTTCTCTGAGAGTTTTTTGATTATTTTTTCTTCTTCCCTCTTCTTTCACCATCTACCTCTATTTATAGACTTCTTGGAGGGGCAAATTAGTAACTTCTTTACTCTTGATAATTATCTTTGATGATAATTATCCAATATATATATATATATATATATATATATATATATATATATTATCCTTTGACCCATTTTCTAGTGGGCTTGGACTTCTTAGAAAATTTGGATCAGCCCACGATCCATTTATTTATGGTGTGTCTGAATTTTTAATTATCTGATTCATTGGGCCACATTCTGAAGTGGATCAAATTGAAGATCAGCCCAAATTATATTTTGGGTCTATCATGTAATTTTTTAATGTCTATAAATATCATTCAACTTTTTTTATTTGGTTGACTTCTTTGCTTTTCTCGTCAAATGAATT
The DNA here is from genome assembly GCA_026545225.1 of Cornus controversa. NCBI lineage: Eukaryota > Viridiplantae > Streptophyta > Magnoliopsida > Cornales > Cornaceae > Cornus > Cornus controversa. Next base: position 62,628,198 of record CM048852.1, read on the forward strand.
AGTGCTCAAATGAATTATTTGGTGTATGAAAAGAGAAAAGTCAGATTTAGAATCGTTTGAGTGGTGATAATACCTAAACTCAAATTAGTTTTGGTTTTAGGTTTAAAAGGGTATATAATTTAAGATTTATTTGATGATGTCATAAAATACATAAGCAAAAAGATGATATTTAGTGAAGGCAAAAGGATATTTTTATTATTAAATAATTGACGGTGTTAAGTTTGAGAGGAAGTTACAGTCATTTAGCAAAAAAGTTTCAGCCGAGAAAGAATAAGAAAAACATTAGAGGAGATCATAGATATTCACCCATTGTCTAAACAATTTTAAAACAACACTGTAGCGGAAGCCTTTGAAACCTAAACACAAAAATGGTATTTTAGTGTTTATGTTTATTAAAAAAAATTTAATTATCTAAAATGGTTATTATATTATTTTAATTAAAAAGTGAAGCTAAATTTGAGAAAATGAAAATAAAAAATATTATGAAAGGCTATTACTTGATACCACCATAAAAATGTTGAAATTAGGAAAAAAATATCTATTTTAGTAATAAGAAATAGTTACTTAGGGAACTGTGCTAAAAAAACCTTATCTAAGGAAAAAAAAATACAAGGTCCCAAATATCTCATTGTCAAAGAACAAGAACGATATTTCGTACTTCTATCATTCATTCAAAAGGGAAATATAAACAAAAAAAATAAAATAAAATAAAGTAGTAGTAGAAGAATTTCAAGAGTAAGAGCATACCATTCAAATTCCTCTTCTCACTTCATACAAATGAAAACTTTCAACTTTAGTAGATGTATATATATCTCACCAACATACCAATAATTAGCAATATATAGATATATATGTAATCCAATAATATTGGTTTATTTTTGTATGTATATTTTTTGCCCTGTTGTTGCTGTATATATTTGTTGTAGAATGAGCCAAACTTTTTATGCAGTTTATTGTATTGATTTTTTAAAAATAATTTATGATTCCTAAACATATTTTTTTGTTTATAATTTTTAAAATAAGCCAAACATTTTTGTGTTATAAAAAGATAATCTTCTTCATGGACAAACAAAATCGTAACATAAATAATAAACACTAAACATAAACAAATTTACATCTGATATTTGTTTAAAAATTTGAACAACACTATTAATGGACATCAGAGTAGATGATATGATCTTTTATTCTGAAGAGGAGGCTGAGAATTCCAACCTTACCCATGTGTGTGTGAGTTTGCTTCAAGTTTTTTTTTTTTTTTAAAAAAATTTTGAATCGCAACCTCCTAGACACTGGGCTCTACTACTCGTCGGGGCACAAAAACGAGCTTCAATCAACTAAAGTTTACAGCCAATAATAGTCACCCGTTTTTGAAGCCCTTAAATGCATTAGAGGATTTGCTAAAAAAATTTGAATCGCAACCTCCTAGACACTGGGCTCCACTACTTGTCGAGGCACAAAAACGAGCTTCAATCAACTGAAATTTACAGCCAATAATAGTCACTCGTTTTTGAAGCCCTTAAATGCATTAGAGGATTTGCTAAAAAAATTTGAATCGCAACCTCCTAGACACTGGGCTCCACTACTTGTCGAGGCACAAAAACAAGCTTCAATCAACTGAACAGCCAATAATAGTCACCCGTTTTTGAAGCCCTTAAATGCATTAGAGGATTTGCTAAAAAAATTTGAATTGCAACCTCCTAGATACTGGACTCCAAAGCCCACTTGTCGGGGGCACAAAAACGAATTTCAATCAACTGAAATTTACAGCAAATAATATAGTCACCCGTTTTTGAAGCTCTTGAATGCATAAGAGAATTTGTTAAAAAAATTTGAATAGCAACCTCTTAGACATTGGTCTCCAAAGCCCACTCGTCGGGAGCACAAAACAAGCTTCAAATCATTTAAAATTTACAACCAATAATAATTTTCCTTTTTTTAGCCCTTAAATGGATAAGAGGATTTGCTAAAAAAAAAAAAAAAAAAGAAAAAATGCATCAGAGGGTTTCTGATGTCGCTGGACCAATAACTATCATGGTCCGGCACGTATCTGAGACATCGATCGGATAGAACGAGGGATTGCATCACATGTCTGCTCTAATGGATTAAAACCAGACAACAACCAGCGTAACAGCAGTCGGAAAAAAGTATTTCTTTCTAGGGAGAGAGAGAGAGAGCTCTTCTCATAGTCTTGCCCCATGGAAGCCACCGTGCCTTTCTCATCTGTTGCATACCGCCATTTCTCTGCAACTTCAACTTCAACTTCACTCCCGCTAAACAGAACCCTCTCCGATTCAAGAAAATCGACCAACAACATGTGCTGCTCTTCATGGACTGCCTCAACTCTCTCCGTTGCCTTCTCTTCAAGAAATTCGTTCACTGTAAGTAGTCAACAAACAAACACCATCTCACTATACATTTCGGTTAACAAGCAAGCAAATTTTATGTATGTTAGTTGTTGCCTTGTTGGTCTTTTGAATTGTTCCAACAGAGGGATATTTGGGGCTTGGTGAATTCTAAGGGTGTTCTTACTGTTAGAAGAGGAAGGAGCAGTGTTGTTAGGGCCGAAATGTTCGGTCAGCTTACGAGTGGCCTCGAAGCAGCATGGAACAAGCTCAAAGGAGAAGGTTTCTCCTTTCTCCTCTCTTTATTCTCATGTTTTATGTGTGTGCGCGTGCGTGCGTGTCAATTGGTTATAGGACGGGAAAATAGAAATGGATTGTGTAATACTGGTGGTTGATTTTTGCATAGTAATGGTGTAATTAAAGGACATATTCTGTCATGTTGTTGATCTTTAATCCAATTTGAGTTTAATTTATGTATGTTGTAGTCTATTAGTAGTTGCTAATTAGCACTAATGGGCTCATGGTGGAGTGCTATGGAATTTTTTTTTTTTTTTTCCTTTCAATCATAAGCCCTTAAGTTCCTTTCTTTTTCTTTTTTGTTTGCAAGTACGAGCCCATAAGTATGTGATTTGAGCTTTCTACCATACAAATAAGGTCTTGAGATTCAAAAATTTTCAATTTTCTTAAATGTTTAAAATTTTTAAGTCTCAATATCCTATTTACTAGGGTGCAAATCCCACTTGCTACTTTTAACCAGTCTTGGGCCTTGCAGTCACCTCTAAATTAGTGGCCACACCATACTGTTGTACTTGGGGGGAAAACTCAGAAATATTTGCATGAAGATTATCTCAGTTAAATTAGTAGCATAGATGTGGAGCAAAAGCAAGAGACTGAGGAGTTATAGGTGTAGCCATCATTAGGGCAGTGCCTTTTCATTTGAATATATGCAAGTATTTATACAGCAGGGAAAATTAAAAGGTGAGATTATTCTGTTCATGAATGGATATTTTATGGTCTCCGGGTCCAAATTAGTATCTGTAATATTGTTCAAGATATTTCTTTCTTTAATACCAGAATAATGGTTTTGTGATATTATGTGACCACCAATATTTAGGCTTGTACTTTGGGGAACAAAAATAGAAATCCAAGACAATTTATTATAGTCTGCTTGATTGAAGGGATTGAGAATATGATTTAAGAGAATCTCATTCCAGATTGCATAATTTGTTTGTCACTGTGCACTAGAGAAGGCTAATTCTACATTATTTCATCCTCTGGAGTCCTCAAGATTTATGGCATGCCAGCCTACAAAATAGACAACTTTTGAGTTTTGTCTATTGTGATTTTTTGAAGAGTAGAAACAGTGTACTATTGGTCTTAATCAAAGACACTGATCAGGAATCTGCTGGAATAGGAGAATTTTAATTCAAAAAATCTTATGCAGTTGAGAAAGATTATCTTCCAATTGTTTTTACAATTTGAACATTTCCCTATCACTTATAAGTGTGTTGTCATTTTGACTTGTCTCTGTAATTTAATCATTTATGTTGTTGGGGCCCAATGACAAATAATTTTATGACCTGGAGAGGTGAATTTTTCCTCTAGAACGTGTGTTTGTACTAGATGCCATCACTTAGGAATATCTTTTATCTGCTGAACATCATTTGTGGTCCTTGCAAAGAATAAGGATTGTGTCTGTTCTTCCAGTTTAATGGCATACTTAAAATCTTTACAAAAGAAGTAGACACCTGGGTGATGTAGGACGAGCTATGATTCGCATGTATGAGTTGCACGTGCTTTGCCTCTATTTCTGGAGAAGGGGCAAAGATAGATAATTAGGGATAATTTTTATTTAATATTATTATTATATTATTAATGTTTTTATTTTAGGGATATTTTTATAATTTAATATTTTAGGGTTTTATTTTTAGTAGTAGGATTTGATTAGGGTTTTCCTTGCTGCCTATTTATATGTTGGTTCATGCATTGTGAAAGGTACTTTTTGATGATTGAATATTGAATATTATTGAGATTACATACTTCTTCCTCCTCTGCTTCTTCTTCTTCTCCCCTAATCTTCTTCTTCTCTCTTATTCTCCTCTTTCATTCCCTCTCTTCTTCTCAATATATTTTGATATCAAAGTGCCCCTACCTGTCCCATCCCGCATCACTGGGTCTGGCTTTTCTTGTCGAAATTGTTGACATAGATTTGAATTTGGAATTTCTTACCCCCATTAGATTGTTTTTGTTAGCATTCATGTTGACTGATTGTATTATGCATTTTCCTTCTCTTTCAGAGGTATTAACGAAGGAAAATATTGTGGAACCTATGCGAGACATTAGGAGAGCTCTTTTAGAAGCAGATGTGAGTGATTCTATATTGTAATATTTGTAATTTTGCGTTTAACAGTTGCAAATGAGTCTTTATATTATAACATTTTTAATTCATAGCATAATGTGTCTCAAATATAACAGTTGTTCCCTATTCTATTAACAGGTAAGCCTTCCTGTAGTGAGGAGGTTTGTCCAAGCTGTAAGCGAACAGGCTGTCGGTGTTGGTTTGATTCGAGGAGTGAGACCAGATCAGCAACTGGTCAAAGTATGCATATGCATTATTTATTAAAAAGAAACCATTCCAGTGCTTTTATGGAACCAGAAGTTCAATTAAACTGACATATATGTTGAACCTCTGTTACATGGACTCTCCTTTTTTCCTTCATGTAACTGTTTCGAAACAACACGACATGGGTATGAGTACAAGATATATGTCCGATGCACAAACCCAAATCGAACACCCCTATCCTTCACATAGTGAGATTGAAGAGGAAGAAGAAACTCAAATTTAATAGCAAAGATGAGTTTTCCATCTACGAGATATATGGAAACCCTTTTCTTACCAGATTCCATTTAATTTGAGTAATAATTGATTATATTCTTATAAAACAACAACATTAAACATTAACTATAGAAAAACATATAATGTATATAAATGTGCAGTGCATGTCTAGATACCCGTATCCAACTTTTGGACGCATATCCTCATATCCTGAGATGTGGATTTGAGGAGGTCCAACACTTGGAAATACTTCGCACCCGATATACTTACCCAAGTCCAGGTAACATAGTGTTGAACAAATAAAAAGTGATATATATATATATTTATTTATTTTCATGGCAAAGAACTCCACAATGCTATTGGGGAGACTTGAATTCTCTACCTTTCACTTTGAAAGGAGAGGAAGTACCACTAGGCCACAGGCCTTGGTACATAAAAAAGTGATCTTGTGTGCTTAATAATGTGTTCCAATGTAAATGTATATGATGAAGGTCCCACATGCTAGTCTTGTGAGACTGAGACTTAGTATGAACTTGACAAAAGTTTTGGCTTAAGTGGTTTACTGATGATGTGGGTTTCTTGTAATCTTTCTGTATGACTGAAGCTTTGAACCATCATTACAGGTGGATTTTGTTAGGGAACTGTCAAATTACACAAATAATTATTGTTTATTTGGTTTAATTATCTTTCTTTTTTCTCATTTCTACATTGTATTAGGACTTATTTCATTCCATCCAAGATTTTTTTGTGAGCAAGTAATTAAAATTGTTGGTTAGGAATTTTTACGCTTGTTTGTGAGTTATGAACATATCATATAACGATGAGGTAATGGGTTCACTCCCATCTTTAAATCACTATGAGTGGGGCAAAATGCCTAGTTAGTTTTGTGTTATTTTCCATAAATGAATCTTTGGTGCTGGACTATGTTTAAGACATTTACTGGTTTGTGCAGATTGTGCATGATGAACTAGTAAAATTGATGGGTGGAGAGGTTTCTGAATTGGTTTCTGCAAAATCTGCCCCCACTGTAATTTTATTGGCCGGTCTACAAGGTGTTGGAAAGACAACTGTTTGTGCAAAATTAGCCTTTTATCTTAAGAAACAGGTGTGTTTCCAAATGCATCTCTCTTCCTCTCTTTCTCTCTCTCTCACACACACACACAAGCACACACACTTGTGTGTGTGGCTGGTGCCTGCATGTGTTACTTTGTTGGTTAGTCTATTGTAGCCATGATATGACATGGATTCTCAGGGGAAGAGTTGCATGCTGATTGCTGGAGATATTTACAGACCTGCTGCCATTGACCAACTTGTTATTTTGGGTGAACAGGTATGTGACTTTCATTGTCCATGACATGTTCCATTTCCATAGCTTTCTATTATGTTTCCCTTCTATGTTGATCTTGTTGAAGATGTCAAAGAAGAATGTAGAATATCAAAATTATCTCCATTAGTTCCATTGACAAATTACCAAGCACTTCAGTCTGATATCCTTTTCTTTACTTTTGATGGGTTAATGCTGAATGAGCTAACTTTTTCTTACTTCAGGATGACACATTACATAGAAGCTCTTACTCAATATTTTATATATTACTTTGGACCTTATTTAATGCTGGTTTGAATTTCCTGAACATATTATTTCAAACAGCAGACTTCCCTCCATGTTTCCAGTTTCCAAACAAGTTCCATGGGAGTTCCAACTCCAATGGCCTTTCCATGGTCAAGTAATCTACAACTCCCATATAAATGACTAAATAAGGGAAAGTGGCCTTATGAGTTGCATTTTTAGCATACCTTAATAGATACTTTTCTGTGTACCATCAATCAACTCGGAGGTGATTTAGAATTTATCTTACAATGAAATGTTTTGATTAAGGCATTGCCAGCTGTGATTTTGTATTTCATAGACCCTTTTTCTTGCTCTTTAAGTTAAATTTATCAAGGTTCTGGAATGATGCGAATTTCATTAGTTAAAGTAAAATGTTTGTAAGTTGTGCCACTTATCTGATTGTTATGAGTTTTACTTTGTAGTCTCAAAGAAATGTTATCTTATACTTGAAACTATTAGGTGATCTTTACCCAAAAAGAAATAATTCCAAGTGGTTGTTTCATTCCTTATTTTGCTTCGTGATTTGTTATTGTTTGTTTGCTATTCAACTTCAATCACTTAATTCATTCTCATATTCAGTGGTAAGCTTGGGACAGGTTAATGTGCCTGTTTATACAGCAGGGGCTGGGGTTAAACCTGCAGAAATAGCTAGGCAAGGTCTAGAAGAGGCCAAAAGGAAGAATATGGATGTGGTCATAATGGACACAGCTGGAAGACTTCAGGTTATATCATATATATTCTGGTAGTTTTCAAGATAGTTCAAATAGGACTGCCTTTACTGTCTACTGGCGATATTTCCTTTAAGACCAATTTTCATTGCTCTAGGTCTTATTCTTTTCTTCTTTTTATCAGATAGACAAAGCAATGATGGATGAACTAAAAGAAGTTAAACAGGCACTTAAGCCTACAGAAGTTTTGCTTGTTGTGGATGCAATGACTGGCCAAGAAGCTGCAGGTGTTCAAACTTAGTTGCTCATTAGCAGTGGCGGAGCCACATTGGGTTTAGACTCTATTTTTGTTATATTTTAGTTCTGTACATATAATTTCTCAAAATTATGAAAAAGCCTCCACTTCAAAATTATCCAAAAAAAAGAAAAAGAAAAAGAAAAAGAAAAAGCCTTGAACCTCAATGCTTCAGATTAGTTGTTATGTGTCTCTCATAAAGCCTCTTTGTACATCACTTTCCCAAAACTCACATCTAGTTCATCTCCTCCACGGTAGTCATCAATATCTCTCTTTTACCCTCTTATTCTTTCTCCAAGACAGAAACAAGAAGAAAGAATCATAAAAGTCTTCTTTTCAATATATTCTTAAGGAAAATCCTAAATACTCTTTTTTCACCCAATCTCACTATTTGTGAATAAAAATTTCATTTTTGGTCATAAATAAAAAGGTAAGGATTTCGTTAACATTAATGGATTGTTTTATTTGTGAATTGGTTTTTAAAATAATTAAAACTACAATAGAGTCTTCCGATTTACTGGGATTATCTCATATATCAAAAAAAATTATTATGCAACGTTCAAAATATGAAAACTCTTATTGTAATTTTATTTTGGTAAAAAAAAAATCTTGGCATTTGCCCTCACTAAATTAAATTCCTCGCTCTGCCACCACTCGTTGGAGTCTGAAGAATTTCTATTTTAGTTACTGTATTGTATCATGAGCTTTATTTGTTATTTTTTTTGGCTAAATATTTTATTTGCTATTATCCATTGAGCTAAATTGTTTGAATCTTTAGCTTACAGTTACTCGCGACGGCAACTTGGTTCATGTTGTGTGTATTGGCTTCCAATTTAAATAAGCAATTTAAAGCCCATCTATAGAACAATGTTGAATATCCTACAAAATTGCCGTAGAGTGGTGTTTTCTTTTGCATTCATTGTGGGAATGATAGTGACTGTCGATAATGAGGACATTTTACCTTATTTCAGAATGTGTTGATCAGCGTCAGACCCATCTAAATGAAAGTTTACCATGAAGTCTTTTCACTTGTCAGAGACTGCTGTTAATTTCATGTAGGCAGATTCTATTTGATGATGTCTAACATGGAAACATTCATCAGCTTCAAACATTATGGTTGACACCTACATGATGTGATGAGTAAGAAGATTGTATATTACCTTTGTGCCAACCCTTAACAAAATATGACAATCAAGAATTTCAAAAAGAGAATTCTATCTGATATCCGTGATAATTTAGTATTACTGGAAGTCAAAATTGTTTTGTCATTTGTCTTTCTCTCCAAGATTTATTATTTATACTCTTTATAATTCATTTCTTATCTAAAGGATTTGCCCTTTTTGTTGAGACAATTTTAAGTTTTTAGTTTGGGCATTACGTTGTCTTCATTCTCTAATGTTCATGTTTATATTTGCTAAAGCATTATTGGGTGATCCATTCAATCTTTTTTTAAAAAGAAAAAAAAAAAATCAGTTGCCAACTTTCTCTCGTCATTATGAGGAAAGAAGTTTCAGGGTACCATTTAAATAATCATCCCTGACAGTTTTTACTACCATCTCTCTCTCTCTCTCTCGTGCAATATGCTGAGAGGAGTATGCTATGGAGCCTTCCTTCTTTACGCCATGTAGCTGGTGACTCTTTTACAATATTCTGAACAAAGTCTTATTGTTTTTAATATTTGTTTTCAACAATGAAAAGGATTGTAATATATATTGCGATTTATTTACTTCTTTTGAGAAGTTGTCATTGCAATGTCTTGTTGGTGTGTGTGTTCCTGTGCAAACTGTCATATCCAGTCAGTCAAATTTATGAGAGAAACAAGGAAAACTATAATGTCCTATTGATGCTTAAATACGATTGACAATTTATACAGAGCATCAAATGCAGCCTTAGGCTTTAATTATGCCAGAAATAACATGCTTTCCTACAATCCTTTTGGACAAAGTGGGGACTAAACCTATATGTCACATTCACTAGTCGTCTGACTGCATAATTATTGATTTGCATGCCTTAATATGGTTCTCATAATTTTCTTGCTTAGCTACTGATGCAGATTTTTTTTGCAAATTCCATGGTTTAATTTCTTCTGATTATCTTCAATGAATTACAGCCTTGGTCACAACATTCAATCTTGAAATTGGAATTACTGGTGCTATTTTGACGAAACTAGATGGGGATTCTAGAGGTGGAGCAGCTTTGAGTGTTAAAGAGGTCAGCCTCATCATCTAAGTACCTACTTCTGCAATTTTTTTTTACCTCCGTCATGAAAGAAATCACCACATCTCTACTCTTTGAGTTTTGTACTTTCTGACTAACAAATTAGGTTCTGTGTTAGAGTTAGATGCCTTTTATAGTGTAAACTTATTTTCAAATTTGTCTGATATCTTAATATTTTATTAAGAAGCACCAAAATGGGTGTGACAGGTCACGCCCCCAAATTTAAATACAGGAGACCATCGTTGTATCATCTAGTGCATGACTTGCCAATAACATCCACCATAACATTAAATACAACTAAATCTCCAACCAACAAGTCCATTAATCCAAAACAGGTTCATAAAATCAAGACCATCTAAACAAAATCCCACTCAAGAATATCATCCTCATTGCTTGAGTTTTCAGCTTAGAAGTAACAAAAGTAACTAAATATAAGAAAATAAACGTAGATGGTCTCCATCTCCATCACATGCATACTCAATGGGTTCATAATGAGATGAGGTCACAAGCTTAGCAAGAGTATTGCTAAACACCATCGCTCCTCAGTAAATTGACCTCACCTTATATTCTCATTATAATAGGAACTCATAGATGGTATAATATTTAAATATAACTCATCTCAAGTCATATATTCAACCGATTTCACATAAGGATTAACAGTTGATTAATTATTATGTTTCCTTTCAACCACATTTGAAGTCAACTATGAAATCCTTACTCAAGCTCAATCCATAGATTAATTATTATCTCATTCATTATCATAAACAGTCTCCAATAATAATTAATACCTCATTAATTATTATATTACACAATTTTTCCATATAACAATTTTCCCAATTATCAATTATAAATTTGCTAACCATCTTGATTAACTGATGTGTGTCGAATTTTAAATTCACTACTTGCAACAGGACGAATCCTTTTAGGATAGGGCTATCGAAAGGGTTGTTGAACCTCAAGGACTTGCGTTAAGTAGAACGGTTATGTTGCTTAGCTTTCAAGTTTAATTCTAATTCAATTGAAGGGATTGGTAGATTGCTTGTGTTCTTAAACTAATTACAAACTGAAATAAAAATTGAATCTAAATGAAATAAAATGAGATAATCAAAGGAGAGAAATCTAGGGAATTTGATTTTACTACTAACTTCTCAACAATTAATCAAAACAATTAATCTTTGTAAATATGATTTGTGTGGCTACAAGTGCACAACAAAACCATTAAGAAAATTCATTCAAATTGAATTAAGCATAACTCATCTTCAGTTAGCATAGATTATCTACTTATCTAATTTTAAACTAAACTAATTTGTAGTATAACCCATCTTCCCGTAGCATGAATTATCAAAACCCTAAATTGAATGGTCAGTAAGTCTCAATTACATGAATTCCCTCTTCATCATCATAGAAAACAAAGATAGAATTGAGATCAATCAAAACACAATTTAATCTAATACAAGATTTTAAGATTGAATTTAAATCATTAAAATCCCATGCAATAGTACAACTATTGTAGTGCGCCCTAATCATGTAATTCATACATAGATAGAATAATCCCCAAATCAAATTACAATCAAACCATTGAAGAAGAGAGTTGGGGTTACATCAATTCTCTAGAAAGAGATTTAGCCACTCATGCTTGGAATTAGAGACTTGATCAACGATGATATCGCTGTCTTCATGTCTCTTTTCTCTGGAAAAGAGCCTAAAAATCGTCCCTTCAGCTGCTCTCAAGTCTCCCTCTTTGATCCTCCTTCCATTTGGGTTTAATTACAAATTAAAACAGGAGAAGAGAGACTCCTCCCGGGCTCAAGGGCGCACCTACGCCCTTAAAAAGCGCAGCTGCACCTTTGAGCCAGCCTCTGTAATTCTGGACCTGAAATGACCCAGTCTTCAATGTGAATAGGCCCATTGCTGGTTCTCTTTATTTAAAGGTGTTTTTAGGGCTACTAACTTAGTCCATTTAGCTTAGATCCTAAGTAGCACAGATACGGCTAATGAAGAGCCGTGGCCGTATCGGACACGTATCCGATACGGATATGGCCCGGATACGGCAGAATACGTGTCCGATACGGCTAAGAAGTATCCAATTTTTTAAAATTATTTTTTGAATATCGGATACGACTGGGATACGGGAGGGATACGGCTAGGATACGCGGGGATACGCCAGGATACGTTTAGGATATGGCTGGGATACGGGAAGGATACGTTTAGGATACTTTTCGGGGCAAATTTATAATTTTTTGTTATATAAAATGGGGTTGAGATGTAATATTAAAAACTTTATAGGTTAAAAAATAAGGATCATTTTATAATAAAACAAAAATATTTTTAAGTATATTTATTTTATGGTTGAAGAATTACACTTAATATTTTATGTATAATATTATATTTTTATTTATTTATGTATTTGACGTATCCTTGTCGTGTCCGTATCCTACTTTTTTGAGATTTGTCGTATCGCCGCATCCGTATCGTGACGTACCCGTATCCCGTGTCCATGTCCGTGCTTCTTAGCTTAGATCTTTAATATAAATTCCTCCAATGGATCATAATGCATCTCCTCTCTATGAAAGCATCTTCAATGACCCAATTGCAATGATTTAATAGAAATTACTTCTTAGTACCTGAAAAGCAAATAAACTCAAAACTAACATTAGCAACACTAAATAAATATTACTTAGGTATTAGGATTTGCAACTTTAAGGGCTTGAATATGCAACATTCAATACCTATCACTCCCCGAAACTTACATATTGCTAGTCCCTTAGCAATACAAGAAGATTAAAACTAAAATACTACTCTAAATCCTCTTTCGGGGGAGAAACCAATTGCATTTAGCGTGTGCAACAAGTCTTTTAAACCCCTAGGTTACCCTTTGTGGACAAGTGAAGTCTTGTGAGGGTTTCCAGAATTGTTACCCATAAACATTCAAAATTTCTGTTTAAAACATTAATCAAGAAGAAGACTACAAAATGCAGTTAAAAGACTTGCATTCAATAATTCTTTCAAATTCCTAAATCCCATAATTCAAAACAATGGTTCCCACATAAAATTTACATCAACACATCTCATAGCAATCAACTCTAGCCTCCTCGTGAAAAGTGAACTAGCAGTCCTCTATGTGGCTTAACTCAGCTCTGAGCATACCAAGTCAAATATCCCTTCAATTCATTAGACCCCCTTATTGAATTCACACTCAAAGAATGAATACATGACTCCATTTTCTTCTTTCTTTCTCATATATATATATATATATATATATATATATATATATATATATATATATTGGTTGTGCAATGTCTTGGTACATTAAGCTTTCCAGAAGATCCATATAACAAGCTTTCAGTCATTGACTCCCAAACCAGATGGCTTTAGGGCACTAGGTGTCAAGACACCTCAAAGGACTTAATCACTCGAATCATCTAGGCTACAAACCAAGACAACCAATGATTCAATCTCTTCTCACCCCTCACTTTTGGCACGGACACTCAATGCTTACTGAGGCAAGAGGCCCGGTTACTTCATGAAAAGGATCGAATTGATCTGTTATTTTTCAATTTTTTTATTTTTTATTTTGACTGTTTTTTTTTTCCAAGGCAAGTGTATCACACCATCGGTGTTCATTCTCAAGGGATACTAATTTATATTAAGCACACGTGACCTAGCAATTCAGAGCCAAGGTATATCCCACCAGATTATGTTAGTGTGTCCTATGAATACTGAAGAGAACTAAAATCAACCACTTCAAGGCATGTCAATGCAAACAATGATTTAAACCACTGAATTCAAACCACAGTTTCTAAAAATTTTAAACGTACTAAAAAATTGCAAGTCAAGAACCTACATGAAGTATTAAACTCTTTATTAATCTTAAAACATCTTAACTAAAAAGAAAACTACCAAAAATTCCTAAAAATCAATAAAAAATTTCCTAAAAACATGTCACTACTTCACTTTCATCAATTAAGCACATTAAAGACATCGCCTTACCCCCAAACTTGAATTGTACATTGTCCTCAATGTACATTAAAGATAAACATATATGAGATAATGAGAGTTAGAACGATATTACCAAAACCATAAATAGTAGCAAGAAAAGATAGCAAACCACTAGCTTGAAGGTAATGATAGCATTCCCCCAAACTTGGATGCAACAACCTGTCAAAACACACCACTATACGAGCCAACTGAAATGAATGAGGAAATAATAAGGAAAATCAAATTATTTTTTATTTATTTTTTTTTAGGAAAAATGGAGCAGCTGTGCCTTTTAAGGGCGCAGCTGCGCCTTTTGGGCAGTAAGTCACTGATTTTTTTCGAAAAAATGGCGCAAATGCGCCCTTGAAAGGTGAGATGCGCCTTTTGGATAGTATGGTACTAGGAAATTTAATTAAGTGTATCAAAAGGCTCTCAAAATAAAGACACCATTTGCTCATAACCCAAAATCCCTTCACTCAATATATATACAAGTAATTAAAAGGGAGAAAGAAAATAGAGGGACTAAAATTAACCAAAATAAAAGAATAATGAAAACAAATGTAAGAAAAGGGCCACTAATCATACAAAATGGCTATTGTACAATCAGAGATTCAAATACCCCAAAACAAGCCAAGTTTAACGTCTAGGCGAGACATACCCCCACGCAATCTAATCCCCTTTTAAATTCGCTATACACCACCCTATCGTCTCCTCGTGCTCTTGAAGCACACTCAAAAGGTCATTCTCTTGGTCACTAGACAAATTAGATGCATTAAAAACTGGAATAGTGTCATTAAATCCTAAGAATGCGTATTCGAGTTTATCCGATAAAGGCTTCAACTCAAATTGAAAGGGTCACTCTAAGGAAGGAATGGGAGGCGTAGTCAAAAGTAAGGGCACAGCCTCTTCGGCTACTCTCCATGGTGGAAAATCTAAAATAGTGGCACCAAGCAAGGAAGTACCCTCACTAATGTGTTGCTCTACATCAAAGCTCTCACAGCCAAAATGAGTCAAACATGTCTCTAAAGGGTCTTTAGACAGAATAAGTGGAAGTGATTCCTCAACAGACTCCTCTATGATATCGACAACAAAACACTCAGACTCATTAGCGGGATACTGAGTAGCATTGAAGATATTCAATTTCACTTTTATGTTCCCAAAAGAAATATTCATGGCCCTGGTACGACAGTTAATGCATGCATTAACCGTGACTAAGAAAGGACGACCAAGAGTCACTGGAATAGATTTCTTCGGGTTGGGGACAAGTTCTGTGTCAAGACTAATGATGTCCACTGGAAAGTAGAACTTGTCCACCTTAATTATGACATCTTCAATAATACCACGTGGTTGCTTCACAGTCGATCTGAAAGTTGCAACACAACCGACATGGGTTTAAGCTCATCCAATCCTAATTGCAAATACACCGAGTAAGGTAGCAAGTTAACACCCGCTCCTAAGTCAAGAAGTGCTTTATCTACTGCATGAGATCCAATAATACAAGAAATAGTAGGGGCACCTAGATCCTTAAACTTCGAAGTGTTATGTTGAATGATTGAGCTCACGTGTTCGGTGAGAAGGACTTTCTTAGGAACACTACCCCTATATTTGCGCTTTTGAGTGCACAAGTCATTAAGAAATTTTGCATAAGGCGGGATTTGCTTAATTGCATCAAGGAGAGGGAGGTTGATTTTCACTTGTTTAAAGACCTCCAACATATCCTTAATTTTCTCTCCCTCTTTCCCAAAAAGGGCTACCTCCTTGAGACGTTAAGGATATGGAGCTCTAGGCTCGTAAGTCGTCTAAAGAGTAAGAGTAGTAATAGGAGTAGTTTCACCTACCCCTTTACCCACAGCCACACTAGGTCTCTCTACAAGCACCACCCTATTAACCCTCTTCTCTTCCACCTTATTGTCTATCACTCTCCCATTCCTTAGAGTTGTAATGGCTTGGACGTGCTTATGATAAATACCACTAGATGTAGTACCGTCAATTGCATATTGCCCTCTAGGATTAGTGACCGGCTGACTTGGTAATTTCCCTTCCTCTCTACGATTCATAGAATTAGCCAGTCACCCAACTTGAGCTTCTAACTTTGCATTTGATTGGAAATGGGAATGGGAATGAAGCAACTGAGTGTTACCTTCGAGATTACTAAGAGCAGCCAACACTTTATCCTCAAATGCTGAATCCCTAAGAGGAGGAGGAGGTTGATTATAGAACTGATTTTGAGGAGAAAAATTAGCAGATTGATTACTAGACTGATTACCAGACATAGGAACTTGCCCTTGGGCTTGAGGAACAGGATTTCCCAAGGATGGACTACGCTATGAGAAATTTGGATGATTTCTCCAACCCGGATTATATGTATTGGATAATGGATTATTTTCAAGTCTAGAGCTCTGGAAGAAATTTAGAAAATTGCCCTGACATGGGACAATCTCTCAAATAATGTGTTGAACTAGAGCAAATCCCACATACTTCATATGGAATATGAGCAGGAGTGGGAACTTGACCAGATGCCATAAGTTGATCCAGTTTTCTAGATAATTCATCCACCTTGGTGGAGACATCTAACGATTTACCTACTTCAAAAATTCATCCAGTCTTATGTGAACTATTTGTTCGAGCTAGACTAGCGGAAGCATGCTGTGAAGAATTCTCACTTAGATTTTCAAAAAATGTTCATGCCTCATTCTCATTCTTAAGCATGAATGTACCCCCACAAGATGCATCTATCATCGGCCTATAAGAGTCAATCAACCCATCATAGAAAAATTGCACTAATTGCCATTTAGAAATATCATGATGTGGGCACTTCCTAAGCAGGTCACTATATCTCTCCCATGTCTCATGCAATTGTTCCCCCTCAAGTTGGGAGAAACTGGTGATGGACTGCCTCATTTGGTTAGTCTTCCCTATCGGAAAATACTTCTTGAGGAACTTTTGTTGCATTTGAGCCCAAGAAGTGATTGTGTTAGGCGTTAGGGAATTCCACCAATTTTTTAGCCTTATCCTTGAGAGAAAATAGGAAAAGACGCATTTGCAAAGCATCATCAGAATTTTTTTGAATTTTGACAATCGAACAGACTTCTAAAAAGTCATCAAGATGCTTGTACGGATCCTCATTATTAAGCCCATAGAAGGATGGAAGCATTTGTATAATACTGAACTTAATTTCATAATTCACTGCTGTGATATTGGGTTACTGCAGGCAAGATGAGGATGTATATGCCCCAAGAGCAAAGTGTTCCTTAAGGGCTTTTGGGTTGGTTTCAGCCATGGTTTCAGTTTCATTTAGGTGTGCTTTTTCTGTGTTCTAGTCTCTAACATCCCCCCTATGTTCTTTTAAGGTCTTTTCAATTTCAGGATTAAATGGCACTATCTGTGACTCTAGAGATCGGTGACCTAACATACACCACAACTAAAACTTAAGGAAATAGAAGATAACTAAAAACAAAAAGAAAATAAACTACCACTAAAATAAACAAGCACAAGCAACTAGATTTCGAAAAGCTCACAGATAGTCCCGATGAATTTTGTTACTTCTGTTCACAACTCGCAATCCAAGCACCTGTACTCAAAACAAAAACAAAACGAATAAAAATAAATAAAGAAAAATCCTAAATAAAGAATTAAATTAGAACTAATCTTTAAAACTAGGCACCACAACCATTCAAGCAAGTCTCAGACAACGGCGCCAAAATTTGATGTGTGTCGAATTTTAAATTCACCACTCGCAATAGGACAAATCCTTGTAGGATAGGGCTATCGAAAGGGTTGTCGAACCTTAAGGACTTGCATTGAGTAGAACGGTTATGTTGCTTAGCTTTCAAGTTTAATTCTAATTCAATTGAAGGGATTGGTAGATTGTTTATGTACTTAAACTAATTACAAACTGAAATAAAAATTGAATCTAAATGAAATAAAATGAGATATCAAATGAGAGAAATCTAGGGAATTTGATTTTATCACTAACTTCTCAACAATGATCAATTGCATTTAATTCGGGGAAATTAATCTATGTAAATATGAGTTGTGTGGCTACAAGCGCACAACAAAACCATTAAGAAAAGGGTAAATATTACTGACACCTCCTGAGATTTGATGTATTAACACGCGGTTACAATTTTGTTAATTTTCGTCACCAACAACACCCCATGTGGTTTGTGCCGTATATCACATACACCCCCTCCTGCCAAAAGTATCCCATGTCAAAGCACTTTTTGACGGTGAAATGACTATGCTGTCCTTTGACCTCTGACCTACCCATTTGAATACTAAATTTACTAATTTAACCATGTCTAATGGACCAAAATACCCCTGTGAATATGCCTATATAAATATACTATAATATATGTAATCTATATATAATTATTTATTTTCATAAATAATAATTTTAACATAAAATAAAAAAGTAATTAAATTTCTCTTTCTTTTTCTCTATCTATATATATGTAGTATACTATAATATATATATATATATAACCTAGATATATAATTATTTATTTCCATAAATAATAATGTTAACATAAAATAAAAAAGTAATTAAATTTCCTCTTTCTTTTTCTCTATTCATCTATATATATACACTATAATATATATAACCTAATATATATAATTATTTATTTTCATAAATAATAATATTAAAATAAAATAAAAAATTAGTTGCCAATGCATATTATCATGAAGGGTATTGAGGTCATTTTTCTATTATGATATTTTTATATTGAAATACATTTAAATAATTAGGGGCAATCAAGACATTTCACATATTAAAAAAATATGGAAAAGAGGGGGTGTTAGTGACGAAAATTCACAAAGTTTTAGCCGCATGTCAATACATCAAACCTCAGGGTTATCAGTGATATTTACCGTTAAGAAAATTCATTCAAATTGAATTAAGCATAACTTATCTTCAATTAGCATAGATTATCTACCTATCTAATTCAAAACTAAATTAACATAACTTGGTAGTATAACCCATCTTCCTTTAGCATGAATTATCAAAACCCTAAATTGAATGGTCAATAAGTCCCAATTACATGATTTCCCTCTTCATAATCACAGAAAACAAAGATAGAATTGAGATCAATCAAAACACAATTTAATCTAAGACAAGACTAAAATTCCATTAAGATTGAATTTAAATCATTAAAATCCAATACAATAATACAACTGTGGCCTGA
This sequence comes from Cornus controversa, assembly GCA_026545225.1. NCBI lineage: Eukaryota > Viridiplantae > Streptophyta > Magnoliopsida > Cornales > Cornaceae > Cornus > Cornus controversa. The sequence goes on from CM048852.1 coordinate 62,647,329, forward strand.
ATTTTGTCTCCCGGTTTTGACCCGAAAAATTTTATGACCCATTTTTTCGCTTGCGGGTTTTGGACTCGGATTAGGACTCTCTTGTAGCCTGATATATAAGGGCATCTAAGGGTTTGGAGTGAGGACGAGAGAATACTAAAAACGCAGAAAGAGAGTGAGAGAGCGAGAGCTAGGGTTTGGGGTTGAAACTTGTAATCTTCTGATTTTCGTATAGTGAACTTTTCCCGGATCTTTGCCGTGGACGTAGGCACATCGCCGAACTACGTAAATTCTTGTGTTCTATGTGTTGTGCTTGTTTCGTTTTGTGTCGTATTTCGTGATTATGCTTGGTTTGCGACAGTTTTTCACAACAACTATTGTAGTTTGCCCTAATTATGCAATTCATACATAGATAGAATAATTCCCAAATCAAATTACAATCAAACCATTGAAGAAGAGAGTTAAGGTTACATCAATTCCCTATAAGGAGATTTAGCCGCTCATGCTTGGAATTGGAAACTTGATCAACGATGATATCGCCATCTTCATGTCTCTTTTTCTCTAGAAAATAGTCTAAAAATTGCCCCTTCAGCTGCTCTCAACTCTCAAGTCTCCCTCTTCGATCCTCCTTCCATTCGGGTTTATTACTCATTAAAACAGGAGAAGAGAGACTCCTCCCGGGCTCAAGGGCGCAGCTGCGCCTTGCACACCTGTGCCCTTAAAAGGTGCAACTGCGCCTTTGAGCCAACTTGTGTAATTTTGGGCTTATGAATAGGCCCATTGCTAGTTCTCTTTATTTAAAGGTGCTTTTTAGGCTACTTCCTTGGTCCATTTGGCTTTGATCTTTAATATAAATTCCTCCAATGGATCATAATGCATCTCCTCTCTATGAAAGCATCTTCAATGGCCCAATTGCAATGATTTAATGGAAATTACTTCTTAGTACCTGAAAAGCAAATAAACTCAAAACTAACATTAGCAACGCTTGAATATGCAACATTCAATGCCTATCATTATCTTTATTAGATTTTCACTTTTTAAACATGAGCCCCGGGCTCCAATGAAATAGGTGGCTTGCTTTCAAAGTTGCGAGCATAGGATCAACTCTCATACTCCAACAAGGTGTGTATCGCATAGTCCCAGACTACCGAAAACACACATGTGACTGGATTTGTACGTCTACTCGCTCAGATGGTCTCGAACCACATTCACATCATAAGGGCATGCTCAACCTGATGGCCACAACAGAAAGGGTAGTGCACTCCCAAATAGCAGGTGCTGGACCATGTCTAGCAAAGTCATCATAGCTTCGACTACTCAAATAATATTCAAATAATTATCAATTATGCTGAATTATTTAATATATTTAACAATTAATAATTTTAACCAATAATTAACGTGTTCCTTGTACATTTTAATTAGTATTCAAGACTTACAAACAACCTGTTTTTCTTAACAGCAACAACCCATGTTTGAAAATTCACTAAAAATCAAAGATTTCATATTTCTTGGTATAATAAAATTATGGATAAACCTCATTAAGTCTATTTTCATTTCTCAAAATTTCATCCTCAAAATCATACTGTAGACATGAAATAAAATTAGTTAAATGTACTCTTGTTCAAAACTTACTCAGATTTTTTCCGCAAAAGCATGCTTTCTTTAAAAATTCCCCAAAAATATAATTCTAACTCAATTTACATGAAACTAGAACTATTTGAAAGCTTAAAGACTATATTTTGATGCTGTTGGAAATCAGATTTTATTTCCTTTCCTTTTATTAAGGCTGATTTTATTTTCTTTTATTTCTTCTTATGTTAATGCTTGATGTAAGGCTTGATGTACGCTTTACGTTAAGGCTTGATGTACACCTTATGTTAAGGCTTGATGTACTCCTCTTGTGTATATATAAAGAGTGGCTAGTCTCATTTAGAACTAAGCCAATTACACATATATTACTTTTTGGTATCAGAGTAAAACAAAAACAAAAAAAATCTATCCTCCTTCCCCAATGCCAACACTCTCTCTCCTTCTCTCATCTTTCCCTCACCTCCGGCGCACCTACCTCTCCTCCTAGCCCTTACGCCACACCAACCCTCTGTTTTTTATGTTGTTTTTTTAGGGGAATTCCCTTAGGTTAAGAACAGTTTAGAGCTTCATCTACCAGGGCTGAATCTTCTACTCCCACAGCTACTATAGCTACAAGTACTCCTCTTGCTTTTCATGTTAAAGCAGGCAAACCTACTTGGGTTTTGGATTCTGGAACCAATGATCACATGACTAGTGAGTTGTCATTATTTTCTACTCCTGATATCCCTGTTAATTAGTCTGTTAGTCTAGTCGATGAGTCAAGTAACATTATTCGTAATAAAGGAGATGTTCTTCTATCGCCTGATATTATTCTGTCATATGTTCTTCATGTTCCTAATTTTGCATTTAATCTTCTGTCTATCAGCAAACTTGCCAAATCTCTAAACTGTGCAGTGATTTTCTTTCTTCATTACTGTGTTTTACAAGGCCCGTGTTCGAAGAGGATTTTTGGCAGGGGATATGAGCATGATGACCTCTACTACTTTGGGATCCTCCACCGACACCTCCTTCACTTGCTTCGAGCCTTTCAACCCTCTATTCTTCTAGTTTCTAGTTCTGATGATTTTTCTTTTAAGACTTTAAATTTATGGCATGCTCGCTTTGGGCATGTAAACTTTCAGTATGTATGTCTTCTTTTCCCTTCATTACTAACAGCTTGTAAGGCTAGTAAGTTTCAATGTGAGATTTGTGAGCTTTCCAAACATACTAAAACCATTTAGATTTCTCATATGCATCGTGCACCTAGTATGTTTGATCTTATACATTCTGATGTGTGGGGTCCTTCTCCTGATACTGCTATTTCAGGACATCATTATTATGTCACATTCATTGATGATTATTCCGCTGCACATGAGTATATTTACTTAAAAAGAAATATGAAGTTTTACCTTTGTTCACTCAATTTCTCCAAATGATTAAAACTCAATATAAAATTGTTGTTAAGAATATAAGGTCTGACAATGATCGTGAATATGTTTCCAATGAGTTTCGGTCTCAACTTAATTAACAGGGTATTCTTCATTACTTGTCCATGTACCCCTAAACAGAATGGTGTGGCAGAGCGTAAAAACCACCACCAATGTCAGTTGTTCAATGTCTTTTAAGTGGTATAAATGTGCCAAAGTCATACTGGCACATAGCAGTTCTTACAACTACTTTTCTCATTAATCGTACCCTGGTAGAGTATTAAGTGGTAAGGCCCTCTTACAAGTACTTCGGCCTAAAATTACTCTTTTCTCCATCATACCTCGGGTGTTTGAATGTACATGTTTTGTTTAGAATCATAGCCCTTCTCGTACTAAACTTGATGACAAGGCCATTGAATGTATTTTTTTTTAGGATACTCTTTCATGTCAAGGTTACTGGTGTTATGATCTTGTACACAAACACATGTATTACTCTCTTGATGTCACCTTTCATGAGCATACCCCTTTTTATGGTTCTAGCACTATCCTGCACGAAACTTATACTCCCAATCCAGAGGCTTCTCCTCTTGTTCGTCCTCTTCCTAATTTTCAAGAAGAGTCTTCTCTTGTGGTTTCCTCGCACACTTTGCAGGTTTATTCTCGTCGCACTCATGCTCCGCCTCCACTGCCTTCATCCTCCTCAAATACAGGTTCAAGTACATCTCCTCTCTCTCCTTTACATTTCCCTGACCTTGTTCGTAAGTCTCAGTATCCCACTCGAGATCGTAGACCCCCTGCTAGATTTGGATTCGCTTGCGGTACTAATCATCCAATTTAGCGGTATATCTCTTGTGATGGTCTTTCTGGGACTCACTGAGCCTTTCTAAGCAAACTTGATTCCATTTCCATTCCCAGAAATGTGTCTAAGGCTCTCCGGAATCCCAATTGGATGTCTGCTATGAAGGTAGAAATGGATGATTTACAGCATAATGACACATGGGAGCTTGTATCTCTCCCTCCTGGTGAAAAGTCTATTGGTTGCAAATGGGTATTCAGTGTTAAATATCTAGCTGATGGCTCTATTGATCGGTATAAGGCCCGTTTGGTGGCCAAAGGGTTTACTCAGGTTCCTGGTAAAGACTTTAAAGATACCTTTGCTCCTGTTGCTAAATTGACCTCAGTTCGTTTGCTTGTCTCCCTGGCTAATTCTCATAATTAGCCTCTTCATCAACTTGATGTGAAGAGTGCTTTCCTTAACGGTGACCTTCTTGAGACCATTTACATAGATCCTCCACCAGGTTTTCGGGCTGAGGGGGAGTATGCTAGAAGGGTTTGTCAATTGTTGAAGTCTCTGTATGGGTTAAAACAATCTCCTAGAGCTTGGTTCAACCATTTCAGTAATGTAATTCTATCCATGGAGTTTGTTAGATGTCATTCTGACCATACATGTTTTATCTATCGTTCTTTTACTAGTCGTTGTATCATTGTTCTTGTCTATGTTGATGATATCATCATTACTGGCGATTACATCCCTAGGATTGCTTAAGTAAAGCTTCAATTGGCTAAAGCTTTTGATGTGAAAGACCTTGGACAGCGTAGATATTTCTTTGGGAATTGAGGTTGCTAGATCTAAGTAGGATATCTCTTTATCACAAAGGAAGTATGTCTTAGATTTTTTTCGAGACATGGGTATGCTTGGGTGTAAACTTGCTTCCAATCCTATGGATTCTAATATGAAGATCTCGGCTAAATCTGGAGATCTCCTTTATGATCCCTTGCAGTATTAGTGCTTGGTAGGAAGCCCGCCAACTCTCTTTCTTCTCTACTTTTTTTTGTCTTTACAATTGTCCCCTTGCAGGGGACGATATTCTAAGAGTGATCGACTCCAATTCTCAGGTCACGACCCTTGTGATGATGGATCAAAACTAAGTGATTTGAGAGCCCTAAACCCGCGTCTGTGGTATCGTGACTTTCACGACTTAGAGCAAAAAAATACCATGCCTTACTTTTGCTTGGACGACCTTCCTTAGCTGCGATTTTTATGTCCTTGAGGTATTTCCTTTGGCTCGAGACTCGATTATATCCTCAAGCTTCCATGCATTTTTGAGTAATGAAGAGAATGTTTGTTGTTCCTGATTGACGAGATGGACACAATACTCACAAAACATGCTGTCAACACATATCTTCACCAGTTGATCTTCAGAGATAGGTTCATAACATTCGAGAGACGCTTCTCGAAACCTTTTAAGGTAAGAGACCGCTTCCTCTCCGAACTTTTGTTTATGTTGAGTAAGGGACAACATAGTCACTTTTTCGTCCATATGAAAAAATTTGCTGTAGAATTTGGCTAGCATCTCAGACCATGTTAACGCAATTCCTGGTGCAAGACTCATATACCAGGTGTAAGCCCTTCTTGTCAAAGATTTTGAGAATTCCCTGAGTTTGAGATGTTCATCATTACGATTGGTGCCCAAAGCATCAATAAATCGCGAGACATGCTCCTAAGCATTTCCTTCCTTGCCATTGAACTGATTGAATTTTGGAGCAACATACCTCTCGGAAAATATAAGAACCAAAATCGCAGGATCATATGGTGGCGAAATGTCAACATCAACTATCGAATCCCTCTTAGAGCTCAACATTCTTTGTAGTTGCTCAACTGTCACAAAAGAATGATGTGAGGGAAGCTGATTATTCTGACAATTCTCCATTGCTTTTGGAAGTTTACTCGCGAGATCAAGGTCTGATTCAAGGGCTGTGGCGGATTCTAGGAAAAAATCTTGATCTGTTGGAGCTGACGAATATGGATTAGTCTGTTGAGCCTTTAGAAATTGTAGAATCTGCATCTGTGTTTCCTGGATGCTCATCAAAGTTTGCAAAACTATTGGAGAAACGGAGGCTTGAGGTTATGGTGGTGATAAGGTGACGGCCTCTGCTTGACGAGGTTGTGCTTTACATCGTCGCTGTGGAAGTGAACGCTGGATGGAAGGATTGACCATCCCTTAAGTTTCTGTTCCAGGCATGTGTGCATTCGAAAGAATTTGCTCTCCCTTCCGCTTGGAACGCCTTGGTCTAGCCATTGTGATAGACAGTCTTTCCCAGTGGAGTCGCCAAATGTAAATTAAGAGGTTCTGCTAAAAGGAGTGGCTAACACTAAGCTGGACAGGATAGGCAAGTTGCAATCAACAAGCTAAACAAATTGTATGGGAAAAGTGAGCTGGGTATGAAATGGGAGAGAGAGAAAGCAAGAGTGGCTAGGAGAGGGAGGGAGTCAAAGTTGACTATCTGCCTTCACACCATTTGGTATTTATAAACCTCAGGTGTGAGCCTTTGACAGCTATCATCCTACGTGGCACAAACTCATCATGTCATGTGTCCCTTCCTTTGCCATACTTGGTTGAAGCCATGGGCATCTCTTCCATGGTCGTGGGTAAGTATTATGTATTGTCCTACTGACTTTAGAGTTTTATAGCACAATACATAATACCTCGTGCGAATCAAGCAGTTATGCTTTAGACCTCAACGAGCCTTTCTCTCAATCTTCCATTCCACACTCAACCCATCTTTCCGGCTAAGATTATAACGCCATACGCTCTGTTATGACACCATAACCGCCCGGGTCATATCACAGTGCGCTTTTGTGCCAGAAATGACCCGAGGACCACTATGACTTCATACGAGCTCTAACCCTTCAGGGCTAGAAGTAACTTCGCGACTAGTTACTTTATATCTTGAAAAGAAGAGCTGGTAATCTCCATTCGATCCCTGCTACGATAGTTATCACTCGGGATCATGAGCTTAGAGCCACATGATCGCCTATTCATCCATGATCTCTCACAGTCGTGGAGTGTGCCAAGGTATCAACTGAAACATTCCCGCAAAGGGGAGGTTCCCCCCTATCATCCCGTATCCTTTGTGAGTTAAAGTCACCCACGACCGCTTCCAATACCCTTGCGGGTTAAAGTCACCCGCGACCGTTTCGTGAGTTAAAGTCACTCACGACCGCTTGCCATATCATAACCTTCGCAGGGTAAGGCCACCCACGACCGCTGACCTTCGTGAGTTTAGAGCACCCACGACCGCCGACCTTCGTGAGTTTAGAGCACCCACGACCGCTATCCTTTGTGAGTTAGAGCACCCATAATCGCTATCCTTGGGGTGAAACCACCCACTATTGCACTGTACCTCCAAAGAGCCCCAAATGCTGCCTCAAATGCCATCCGTGTCCCGTTAAGACCACGGGGAGTAATCCAAGAAGTTTCCTGAAACCCACTTCCATCCAAGACTCTGTTTGGGTCGCGGGGAGAGTCCACCCCCGACCCATTTTCTATTTAGGTCGCGGGGGGGAATCCCCCATGGTTTTCCTGGTCGAGGGGAGGGTCCACCCACGACCCATTTATCCCCACGACCCATATATCCATTCGGGTTGCAGGGAAGACTCCCTCGTGGTTTTTCGAGTCGTGGGGAGGGCCCGCTCGCAACCCATCATCCTTCTCGGGTCACGGGGAAGGTCCATCCACGGCCCTTTTATGGCTTCATATCCTTTTTTCTGTCTTTGATTTTGATTTGTCACTTATTTCATGCTCTTTTGAATTCTCTTTTACGTGCCTCTTTACAATCATATTCTTCGATATTCTAAGTTATGTCCTGGACTTGGACTATTCTATTCTTCTAACGGGCAGGTTGGGCTATCCTATTTCAGTGATGCAGAGTATCTAGATCCAATACTGACAGGCGTTCCACATCTGGCTTTTGTCCTTTCTATGGAGATCATCTTATATCCTGGAAAAGTAAGAAGCATCCTGTAGTTTCAAGATCTTCAGCAGAGGCTGAGTGTTAACAACCAACTACTCTAAAAGCTTATGCTATTAGAGAGGGTGCAACTTAAATATTTAAATCCTCCAACACACCCCTTCATGTGCGACATTCTTTATGGTTCACATGCCAATTTTAATTATTAGGGTGATGGTGAGGTTTGTACCCAGGACCGAGTTGGCCCTACTCTGATAATTGACATCTCACCTAAAACCAATTGGTATTAAGGAGGATAAACTCTAATCTTTTACGAGCTAACACGCATCCTGTTAAGAGTGCCACGTAAACATTAGAACATGAGAGTGGTATCCAACAACACTCCCCCGCACGATGGCACTCACACGAATCAAACCCTTGACCTCTAGCTCTGATACCACTTGTCGGATCTCAAGCCACCATCACACCTAAAATCAATTGATGTCAAGAAGCCAAACTTTTAATCTTTTTATGGGCTAACACGCATCCTGTCAAGAGTGCCACGTGAATATCAGAACATGAGAGTGGTATCCAACAACAACTTGTCAGATTTCAAGCTGTCATCTCACCTAAAATCAATTAGTGTTAAGGAAGGTAAACTTTTAATCTTTTTAAGGGCTAACGCGCATCTTGTTAAGAGTGTCACGTGAATATCAGAACATGAGAGTGGTATCCAACAATACTCCCCCGCACGATGGTACTCATGCGAATCAAACCAGTGACCTCTAGCTCTAATATCACTTGTCGAATCTCCAGCCGCTATCTCATCTAAAACCAATTGGTATTAAGGAGGGCAAACTCTAATCTTTTATAGGCTAACACACATCCTGTTAAGAGTGCCACGTGAATATTAGAACATGAGAGTGGTATCCAACAACAATAAGTCATCCATCATGCTCGCTTTAGATTATGTTTTTCATGAGAGGACTAAACATATAGAGGTGGACATTCGGGAATTATCAAGTCGTGCTTTGTTCCATCCTCTGATTAGTCTGCTGATGTGTTCACCAAATTCGTTGGTCCATCTTTGCTTCATTCCTCGATTACCAAGTTGGGTTTGATTGATATCTTCACTCCAGCTTGAGGGGTAGTATTGGAAATAAGATTTTATTTCCTTTCCTTTTATTAAGGCTGATTTTATTTCCTTTTACTTTTCCTTATTTTATTTCCTTTTAGTTCTTCTTATGTTAATGCTTAATGTATGCCTTATGTTAAGGCTTGATATACTCCTCTTGTGTATATATAAAGAGTGACTAGTCTCATTTAGAGCTAAGCCAATTACACATATTGTACTTTTGATACTATCAATTTACTTCATTAAAATCCTTTACCGATTAAATCAGTTTTGAAGAAAAATGAAGGAAAATTATGGTTACCAAAACAGATTTCGTTAGGCTTGATTGAGGCTTCTAGAGGGTGTACGGTGGGTCCCCAAGTCGAGATTTTTGGATGGTCGCTCCACTCTGTGTTTGTGGAGGAAGAGGAATAGGACTTCCTTCGATGGGGAGGAGTATCTTTTTGGGGTGCTGAAATTTTGTATTATTAGTTCTCTTTTTTGTTGGGTTTATAGGAGAAATTGTATATCCATGGGGGAGATAGTTGACTTTTTGGACATATTGATCCCCTCTTGATCGATTTCTAATACAATCTTATAAAAAATATATATATATCATTTACGAATTATGAGTCAAAGTATAAGAATTCCATGCCAAACAAAGTAGTTTGATAACTTAAACCCGTCTAAAGTCCTAAAACTGAAATTAAACATATTCATATTCTAATTTATCCAAAAACTCGCTTAACTTCTAATATTAGAAAGTTAATACTAATTAATTCATAGATTCCAACAAGTTATATACAAGGATTATGTATAACAATTTACACCATAACACACACACACACACACATACACATATATGCTGCCAAACATATTCATGTGATATACACATTTACAAATCAGAAATCACCCAAGAAATTAATTGAGACTTAAATCATTATGGAATCCAAGCATACTCAACATCAAGTTCATGTATATACATTAAACACTCTAAAATAAATTCTTCTATGATATTAATCTATTCATTAAAATAGTAAATTAGATCAAATAACAAGTTACAAACATGCATGAGATACTCAACATCAAGTTCACGTATATACATTAAACACTCTAAAATAAATTCTTCTATGATATTAATCTATTCATTAAAATAGTAAATTAGATCAAATAACTAGTTACAAACATGCATGAGATTATAAGTCAAAGTCAACTTGCCTGGAATACAATATTTCACTTTTCTTCTTGTTGTTCTCTTTCTCTCTCTCTCTCTACTACATATGCACTACACTATATATATACACTAATTTATTATACCAAAGCTTCTCCTAGAAGCTTCTAATATGTTATACATATGGCATTCTTCCATCCATGCACCAATACACCTGGCAACACAAGTGACATTTGTCTTGGCCCTTTTTTTTTTTTTTCATTTTAGACCAGCTATTTTCCACGTTTATGTTTTCCACCACCACTAATTATTTAAATTGTTCTCTTAGCTCCTTTTACTTTCACTATTTTCACTTTTTACCGCCACCATAACTATTTAATAGTTAAAACCCCTATGTGAATTAATTTATTTCACTCCTACAAATTGAGTCTCACTACAATGGACCCTACAAAAATTCTCAGCACACTAAAATATCAGTATTATTTGCTCATTAGGTTTATTCCGATTTAAATTTAAGTAACCTTAACCCATTTTACTAACTAAATAACTTTATTAAAAATTCAGGATATTACACGACCGATGTACGTGCAATTCATACAACGATAAAAAGTATGGCGCCCCTAAAGAAAATTACATATTACAATTATAAAATATAATAGTTGATTTGCTAGTCATGGTACTCTTTAGACTTTTGTCTTGTACAGCAAGGATATGCCCTTGTTTTTAGCCTTGTACAGTCTTTGTTTATCTATAAAATTTTCCACTTGCCCAGGAAAATTTTTTATTATTATAAGCTAAAGTCATTGCATGGGGTGCTTGTGTGACATTAATGTGTTACGTCTTGATTATTGATAAAGATTTCAGTTCTTGATTATGATGATGCAATTCTACCAATTCATTTGACTAGTTTTTTGTTGCAATTGCTTTCCTTAATAATTGTTGATTTTATATTATAAAAATTTCTATAGTTATGAAATTTAGGTTTGTCTTGTTATTAACAGTGGATGGTGACAGGTATCAGGAAAGCCAATCAAACTCGTAGGTCGGGGAGAACGCATGGAGGATCTGGAACCTTTCTACCCAGACCGTATGGCAGGACGTATATTAGGAATGGGAGATGTTCTGTCATTTGTGGAGAAGGCACAAGAAGTTGTAGGTTCCAGTGACTCCAGTCAATTCCATATCAGTTTTCTTTGTGTGATATTTATTTGACTTAATTGTGAGTAGATGCGCCAAGAAGATGCCGAAGAACTACAGAAGAAGATCATGAGTGCAAAATTTGATTTCAACGACTTCCTAAAGCAAACCCGTGCTGTTGCACGGATGGGTTCCATGAGCCGTGTTATTGGAATGATTCCTGGAATGGGGAAGGTATAAAAGCCTGGTTTTCCTTCTTATTTTTATTCTCTTTTTCTATCTTCTGCCACTCTAGTTCTAGTATTTTTTTCTGCTAGGAGGCGGATGATATACTTAATGAACTTGAGATAGGACAAATCACTAAGATCCAAATGGCTTGTCAATACTTTCTGTTGTTTTGAGTCAACCTTGAAATTGAACTACAATAAACTCTCCAGTCAATTTTATGAAAACAGATCACTCCTGCACAAATTCGGGAGGCAGAGAAGAGCTCGAAGATAATGGAAGCTATGATTGAAGCAATGACCCCAGGTCTTTTCTTTGCTTAGCTGTTCGAAGAAAGTTTTTGGTATAGAATCCTATAAGCATCTTTGGTAGAAATAAATTGTGCTAGCTTCTTTAACCGCCATCTTATATAGGGGGTGGCCTTGAACAACAATAAGATTAAAAAAAAAAAATCAAACTACATAATAAGTTGGAATTGAATCGAAAGATAAGTCATCGTATAAGATTACTAGTCAAATGAATTAATGGAACTGGCTTGATTGCATTACTGAGCAATACTGCATTCTTCAACCATTTCCTGTCATCGTAAAAGATTAGTACCATAATCATTTTTACACATTTTCACTTTTAAAGGCAACCAAAATTCTATCTAGCAAATCAACAACTTATTCTAATTTAAATCAGCTGAAGACATAATTGTTAAATTTTACATTATGCGAATCAAATCTTCTAACTGGATTCAATAGGATCCCTTTTCTATTTGAGAAATCACAAAATCAGATCAAGATTACAATCCTTTGCCTTTCACACAATATGACTGCGACTGATAATCACCACTACTAAAAACAAAGACCATCCATATAGCAATTATTGAACCAAAAAAATTTAATTATGTGATACTAAATCTAAATCAAAGAACTCTTGGCCACAAATTCAGATCAAATCCAAATTTGAAACAAGCATAGAACAAAACGAATCACTGCTAATAGAAATGTTAACTGAAATGGGATAAAGGCAAAGATGATGATGATTTTACCAGAGTAGTACCTGATTTTGAAGACAACCAAAAGTTTAGGGAGAGAAGGACGATCATTGAAAGCTCGAGACAACAAACATCGAAATTCACATCCTTCCTGCAGGCCCAAACTATAAATCAAGAAACTAAATTCAGGAATGCTAGGAAAAAAAGAGTTCCTTCTCATGTAACATGTATTGTGATACAGGGTCTGAGTTATTTAGAAAATCAGTAATTGTCAACTAAAAACAATCAAAATCAGCCCACGATGGTGAAAAAAGGAAGAACATGTATTAAAGACTAATTAAACTCATAGAAGAATGAGCAGATCAACAAATCAAAACAATAAACAAAGAAGGGACGAATCTATCCTCCCCCAAAGACCAAAACATCAAAATTACTGATCGACAATACGTAATAAAGGAACTTTACAAAAATACCAGACCCATCTTTTAATTCAAACAAAGCCCAGGCGCCATTTATACCCAAGTTCAAACCTCGGAAAATGAAGGAACTTGAAGCATATGAAGGATAAAGATAACTGAAATATCAAAACCATATCTTTTTACAATCACATAATTGAAATAAACCAAAAATCAGGTCAAAAATTGTATATTTAAGCCATACCCAGTAACCCAGATGAAAAGAATGGACAAAGAAAGCGATCATCTGAGAGAGATAGAGAGAGAGGGGTGAGAGCTTGATATTTTTGGGTTTACGCAAAAAGATGGGGGTCAAATTAACAATTTTGCAAATCAGGGGGGTATTTTGGAAATTTTCACAAATATATATATAGATATATATAGGGAATGATCTCTTGCTCACCGGTGAGCAAGAAAATTCATCCACACCAGTCACAATAACCATTGGATATGATTGTTATATATTTTTGGTAACTACCTTTTGTCATATCCAATGATCATTATGATTGGTGTAGATGAATTTCTTGCTCACCGGTGAGCAAGATATCATTTCATGATATATATATAATAAGAAAGAGAAAAAATTCAAGGGGGGGCAGCTGCTCCCTCCTGGGCATATGCTGCCTCCTTCACTGGATATGAAATAATTTTGGATAGCATGTTTTCCACTGTTATTGCTACTATTTCTTTGTACTTTATGAAACTTCCTTTTTACTTGTTCTATATTTTCTAGTTTCAAAGCCCATGGTTGACTTTACATATTTATATTTTACATATATACACTGTCACGCCCCATTTTCCGTCTCCCGGAAACCAAGGGTGATTAAGTTATAACCCATGCATCTAGTTATAATTTCTCTATGCTTATCCAAATTTCCTACATGGAACACTTGGATTCAACTCTCAATTGTCATCATCATAACACAGCGGAAGCTTAAGTTTTATTCACCATGAGTCCCTAGGTAGGACCCATGAACCCTCGAAGCACAATCAGTACATATTGAGCCCACAGTCAAGTTTTGGTCGACTGAAGGATGTCCCACCAGCCGGCTGAAACTTAGGCAATTCATCGACTGGCTACCCTTCAACTTCGGTCGGCTAAAGGACTGTTTCGGCCTACCGAAAAGGTACTTGCAGACTCTGCAAATGCAAATGTTCGGTATCTCACCATTTCAGTCGGCTGAAGGATGTTTCAACCGGTTGAAACTCTCCAGACCCTGTTTCTCACTGTTTTCAAGCCTCAAATTATTCCCCACAAAGTCCATGACTCAAAGGAAACATTCTATGCATGTGTATACCTCGTTTTACCACACACAACTCCACATGACTCGTTATCATCATTTATAAACGATAAGATAAATCGAAATTATACCATGCAAGGGAAGAAAATCTAACTCAAACATAAATCTCATATCTTGTTCTCAATTAGTTCCAAGTGCCAAACATAGCTCATACATACCGAATCCAACATTTGAATCTAAATTACAACTTTGATAAATGCCTAAACATGGCATATGAAAACATGTAATAACGGTAGCAAAGAAAATATGAACTTCATAATCCAAATGCCTCGTGCTCCATTAATGACGGTGCCTTATCTGTAAAAATAGTTGGGAGAGGGGGTGAGCATACAACTACGCCCAGTAGAGACACCCAAACTAACTTATGCATCGACTCGACACGACCTATATGAATACAAGCATGGCATCCCTATACTACCTAGCACACTTCCAATACACGTGAGATGCTATCATGGCATTCCTACACTACATGGCATAAAACAATATACATGCTCAAGGAAACCTCAATTCAATACTTAGTGCAATACATACTCAACAATGTTCATTTAAACTAGAAGGTCACGCAAGCATTAACGTGAAAACTACAATTCAACGACAAGCTTTAAACACCACGTCACATAAGTTTCAAAATCACATAAGGGTGGGAGTAGTCGTAGGTCGCGGGTCAAAAGCTCTTCGATTAATTTTTCCATGTATTCTACTTCACGGGCTAAAACCCAAGGGTCTAGACAAAATCCAATTTTCTACTTCACGGGCTACTAACCTGAAGGTCTAGATAAAACCTCCTTGGCCAAGTTCCGGGCTCAGAGTCCTTTTCATTTCCGACCTACTCCCAAAATCAACAACCAATCACATAGGTTTCAAGTATGGCAACACATACAATTTCAAGAGCATCATAAGCCACTTAATTTTCATGCTAAGACATGTATTTTCACGCATATAATAATGCAACAATCCCATAATTCAAGTGCATGATGAACCACTTAATTCCCATGCTAAAACATGTATTCTTCATGCATATGACAATGCAAAATTTGAAGAAAGGATCATTTTCATGCATTTTATCAAACATATAAAATGTATCATGCACAACATAGTCCCTACAACTATAACTTATGTTATAAGGCAACATTTATCCACAATTGACAACACATAGGCATGTAAACACAATTCTCATCTTAATTCACTTTGATACCCATTCAAATACACATGAATTCAACAATATCTTCAACTAACAAGAATTAACCCAATTAAAGATGCAAGACTCATTTTCTAGCAATTCTAAACATACTAACGAATTCAAATTACATCAATTCCTAAGGAATCGATGATAAGATGGAGAGAACACCCCTATCTCAATTCCAAGCTAAATTCTCACCAAACTCAACCTTGTCTGAAATTGATTTTGTTCGGACCAATCTTGAGCCCTTAATGCGTAGACTCTTTCTCTCTTCCTCAGCGTCGCCCAATTCCCAACCTAAGCTTCTCAAATTTGATAGAGAAGTGAAGAAGAAAATGTTGCTATATGTAGATATATGTATATTGCTCTATTTGGCTGATTAAGAATAAGAAATGAGGGCTGAGTATTCTCTTGCTATTTATAGAATTTTGACCTACACTTATTTACAAAAGTGCCACTACCTTTTCACTAAACATTTCCGGGCTCGGTTTTTGAGTTCCGTAACTCCGATTGACGCGAAATCGATTCCGTGGCGCGTCAAATATTTTATTTAATCTACCCTCCAAATTTGGAGTCATTCCGACATTTTCGGATTTTCTATACCCACGGGGCCCGTGCCCCGGGTCAACCGGACCCGAAAAAGTCAACTTTTTTCAAAAGCTCCGAAAACTTCCCCGAACCTTAAATAAGTTCCTAAAACATGTACTTTATGTTTAAAACACATAAATAATCATTTAAAGCATTTAGATGACAATAAACGAAAATAAAGGAAAACCGGCCAAAAATGGTCACTGTCCTTACATACACTATCAGTGTCAACTTGAAAAGTCTATGTGAAGAAGATGCATTTACTGGTTGGGTGCAATACTGCATTGTTTACACCAATGAAGGTGGCTACTGAGCATTTAGGACCTGCGATACTAGCAGCTGGGATTAGAGTTAGGCATTTTTAATCATTTCATGATTATTATTATTCTTTTTCTTTTTTAATTTATAGATTATTACACAGGGTAAAAGAGGTAAGAATAGGCAATACATCTTGGAAAAAATGAAATAAGAAAAGGGAAAAATTAGGGGGGAAAAAAAGAAAAGGGAAAAATTAAACAGAAGAACAGAAAAAACCAAAAGACAGTATGGAGGAAGAATTGACAAAGGAAGGGAAAAAGATGGAATGATAATAAATAATGAAAGAGAAAGCTAAACAGTAACAAGCTGAAAAAAACAGGGATAATAACAGGATATATGGGAGGGAAAACAAAAAGTAGGTGCAGTGAAGTAAATGTCATAATTTTCTGATATGTCCTGCTGTTTAAATGTTTGGTTGTTGTGATGGTCTTCTTGTTCTAATTTGGGTTCTGGACATTGGCGTCTATGTTTACAATTTGAACTTAACCCAAAACTTGGGTAGCCACATTTTCTTGAGTTTGTAGCAGATTAGTTGAAAACTCTAATGTGAAAATATTATGCCGTGATGAGGCCCAGAACCAATCCATGGGATCAAAACTTGTTCTATTTCCAATCTTAAAAAGAAGCATAATGTCATTGTGCATAGGCACAACAACAAACTACTAGGTTTTATTCAGGAGATAGAGGAACTGAGCAGACGTTTATTAGAATGGAAAATGAAAACGGTTAAGAAAAGAGAGTACTATAAAGATGAGAGGTGAAGAAGAGACCAAAGTCAGACACTGGTAACTTCAAGGACTAAGGAAAGGGAAACAGCACTGAAGAGAGGAAAAATAGATGGAGATGGTTATTTGGAGGAAGTAAAAGATGATAAATGAAGAGCAGGAAGATACCTTAGAAAACTCATAAATCCACTAATAGAAAGGGACATAGAGAGAGAACCACACCACTGTATGCATGCTTGTTAAACCTTTATGTAATGTGAAAGTTACATATTCTATGTTATTCCTTTGTATGCAATGGCTAGCAGAAGCTGGCAGATAATGAAGAGAACAGGGGGTAACCCCATGGAGCAATTTAGTAGGGGTGTCTAAGACAACATTATTTCTATCTATCCGAGGGGCCTTTTGACTGCAGGTTTATATTATGATTAGTGTCAGGAAATGGCCATGGATCTGAACATGAGATATCACATATATGGCAGGAGTCCTTCTATATCATCTTTCATATGCCTCAGGTCCTCTATATTAAGGTTCTCTATTAAGGATCCTATCAGATAACATGTAGAACAGGACTGATGAAAGATGGTTGCTGTTTATAATGCCTTTTTTGCAATGAATTTCATTGGGAAAACGGGATGTGATTCTTTAATTTCTGATTATAATCACACTTTCTTTGCACTTTGCCTCCCAATTTTATTTTTCGTGTTTAGGTTCTTCTTGCCAAATTATGCAATTTTGTACCCCTTGAATGTGCTAAACTAGTGCAGCATTGTAAATGCCTTTGCTCTTCAAAAATGTGTATTTATGATATTTTCCAGCTTTAAACTACATCTGGTTGGCTTTTGAACTTTCCTTTGGTGCTTCTGATGAAATTTTGATATGCTTTTGCTTTTCTTGAATATCCACATTTAAGCTGCATTTTCTATCTCTATATCTTTTGTCATGAACACTATCTGTTTAAATAAAGACTAGCTCTGGGTGTAGTTATGAGGGTCGTTTTCACACTGAGATGACTGATGAGTTTTCTCTCTCTGAAATATGAGCGACACTTGTTTTTATGGCTGCAAATGATGTTTTGACCGGCTCGTTTGTTAAACGAACTTAGAAATCAGGCTCGAACTCAGCTTGTTCGCTTAACAGACGAGCTGGAGCTGAGCTTTAAATGAGCAAGCCCGAGCTGTTCATGAACAACTCAATTTATTTGCAGTCATACTTGTTTTTATTTAATTTAAAATCTTTTTTTTGTTGTTGTTTTCATTCTTTGGTTGCGTTTTTTCATCAACATTGAATACTTTTCCATATGAAATGCTTCTGATTCACTTGTTTACTTACAGAGGAAAGGGAGAAACCAGAACTCTTGGCAGAATCCCCAGCCAGGAGAAAGCGAGTTGCCCAAGAGTCCGGGAAAACAGAGCAGCAGGTATGTAGAGTTGGAGGGTGATGTATAAGTTGTAGATTGGTATTGAAAATGTTATTTCTTTCTCCTCTTTAACTTCTGATAAGTCAATATTATCTTATATTTTTCCAATGAGATTTATTTGATCACACCAATTAGGTGAGCCAACTTGTCGCTCAACTTTTTCAAATGCGCGTTCGAATGAAGAATCTAATGGGTGTAATGGAAGGTGGATCAATTCCTGCACTGAACAATATTGAGGAGGCACTTAAATCTGAACAAAAGGTGCCTTCCTATGCTTATGTTTTCATTGCATGTACATGTGCTGCTGTGCACGTATTTAGCAAAGTTCGTGAATAAGCATTTTTGCATCCAATTCCGACATTCATTTGTTTGTCAATAAGGATGATCAGAGCCAAATTAAAGGGAATAAAACATTTATCTCAATAAATGTGTTCAATGAAGGTTCTTTTAGGTGGTAAACAGTAAACGCCAAGTTCAATGATTCCTTCAGGTATGGGGAATCCTTTTTAGAACCCCCACCCACCTACTTGCTGTTGTGCCGTCATTGTCTAACATAAAGAAATATCTCTATAAATCACCGTTTAAATGAGGCGGAAAAAAGAATGATGGTAGGAATTCAACCTCTGAACTGAGCTAAAAACCTACTGGCAACCTATATAGACCCATCAGACCATGTGGATGACATAAGCACAATTCAATTTTTGCCTTCAAAAAGGTATATATTAATTTCTCTTTTGTGGCACCTGTTCCTCCTATAGGAGTGGAGGGGGCGGTAAAAGTATCCTTTTTTCCTATTGGTACCATTTCCATAGTTTGTCCCCAAATCCCTTATCAGCTAAGGTGTTTCAGGCTAATGCCATAGCATTTCACTCATTGTTACAAGGATGACTTTTCAAAAAGAACAAAAAGAAAAGAACCAATCTTTAAAGATTGGTCCATATATGGGAACTGATTTAACCATTCTGCTACTTTGGGTAAATTACTTTTGGAGGCAATGGAAATGGGCGTTTCCGGCTAACGGCATACCATTTCACTCTGTTATAAGGATGACTCTTCAAAAATAACAAAAAGAAAAGAACAATTGTTTAAAGATTGGTCCATTTATGGTGATTTAGCCATTCTGCTACTTTGGGTAAAATACTTTTGGAGGCAATGGAAATGGAATTGACACGAATAACTTATAGAAGTTTATCAAATGTCCCTGAGTTCTCTCTTTGGTTTGGATTACATTTCTGGAACTTTCAAACTTCATATTTCTGATTTGGTGAACTGGTTTTGCTATCTTCATGGTTTTATGGGAGTAACTTCAAACTTTAATGCTATTTCTGATTTGCCGACCTTGGTTTGCTATCTACAGTTTTTCTGGGAGTAACTTGGAGTTATTTCAAACTTTAAGGCTATTTCTGATATGCCAACTTGGGTTTGCTATCTTTACGGTTTTATGGGAGTAAATTGGAGTAACTTCAAACTTTAATTTGATTTCGGATTTGCTGACCTGGGTTTGCTATCTTTGGTTTTATGGGTTTCACTTGGTGATGGAGAAAGAGATGCTACCCGTAAGCATGAGCCACACATAATTGATTCACCTTTACTTTTGGAGAAGGGACAGAGAGATAAAATTATGAATTTTGATGAAATTAGTGTAAAATGTTTTTTTTTTTTTTTGGAATATTTAAATTTAGGATTATTTTTGTATTTTCATATTTTAAGGTTTATTAGGTAGTAGTATTTGATTAGGGTTTATTTCAGTGCCTGTATATAATATGGCTTGATGTATTGAGTTGGACAGCTTTTGATGATATTATTTGATTATTGAGATTTTTAGATTGAGAATTCTCTCCTAATTCCTCCTCTTCTTTTCCATGTTCTCCTCTCTGTCTTCTATGCTACATCAATTTGGGCTCACAAAGTCAATCCTTTTCCCTTCCTACTTCAGGCTCCTCCAGGTACTGCAAGGAGGAAGAGAAGATCAGAATCAAGGAGGCAGTTTGCAGACTCGGCATCGGGAAGGCCAAGTCCTCGTGGTTTTGGGGCCAGGAATTGAGAATTTAATTTCAATGGACACAGGTCACACAGCAATGGGGACTCATAGGTCAACGGTCACCAGATCTCACTTCAAATTTTATGCTTGTATCGTTTCTAGTTCTTTCATTCTTTTAGCTGGGGTGGGAGGAAGTTCATCCTTGTTTTTAATTTGTCATCCATATTTAACAATGGACATTTTATGAGAATACGGTAGTAAATGTTCAGGTTATTAAACACAGGAATACTCGTTCGAGTTTAATATTGAAAGCACACTACGTCCGTCCTTCCAGTATCCTAAATCGCGATGAACCAAGACTAGGTAGTGACCTCTAACTGCACAAGACTGATTAGCGCTCAAAAAAATTTACTTTTCCGTTCACTATTTCATTTCTCTGATTAGATGGCAAGGTCTCATTTTCTTGTACATTCTCCTAAACTCTCCCTTCAAATGACGGAACTAATGACAACCACCGTTTCACAATGAAACGAGTGGACATGAATCATTTTCCATCCAGTAACAAGTAAATGATGGAAAACTAACGGCATTATGGCAGATGTGGCTTCCTGTGAGGTAACTGATGCAGGGTAATTTGAACTTGGATATGGTTAGTTAATTCCAACAGTTTTTTGCGGGCAGTTGAAAGCAAGAAATGGGGAGCCTTTGGGAGCCCTCTTTTTTCGTCTAAATGGTAACCTTTAAGGGATACTGACACGTATAGGTGAAGTATTATTTGTAGATGATTTTGAAACCCCATCTTTACTAGAGACCTCTACAAAAAAAAAAAAAAAGAGAGAGAGAAAAGATACAAATACTTGAAGGCAAAGCTTTTCTGTTCAAGGAAATGGCAATCTCAGAGGAAGCAAATGAAATTGCAGACGGATCTGAACAGACATTTCCGGCTGCCGATGTAGATAAAGAGTTGAATCCTGACCGGAACAAGGATTTTGAGGCTGATCCCGTATCGTCCCAAGTGACTACCTCAATCGACATTAAGGTACATTTTGCTAAACGTTTTAGCCATCCTCAATATTACTTGAAAATAAAAATTTTGTATAAAACAACTAGCAGATGATGAAATCCCCTGGGTGGTTAAACAATTGGTGCTGGACCATTCTCTTTGGAAGGGGCGGTAAATGATCCGTCTTCCCTTCCTTGTTGCCAGTTCTCACAGGATTTTTCCACATACACAACTTGTGGTATGGAAGTGTGTATTGGGGAGAACAGTCCTGCCTAAAGGGTTATAACAAATACCGGCAAATTAGAGGACATAATCAAGAATGCACAGTAAACAAAAATCATACACCACGCAAAATGTAAGAATTTTACGTGATTTGTCTTGTAGCCTAAGTACACTGTGAAGATTGACCAACAGTTTTAACTATGCAAAGAAAAATAGAAATTACAAATTTCTCAAGTCCTAACCCCTTGTCTCTCTCACACACATTGTCTTGATTTTCAATGCTCTTTGTGACTGATAAAAATTTTAGCACCATTCTATACTGGGTTACAATGAAGAGTAGAATTCGGAACCAAGACCTTGAAAAAAAACGAATCACAATATCGGGTCAAACAGAAACAAAATTCAAACCACAACTCAACAATACTAAAAAAAATTGCAATCTATTTCCTTATGGCGTCCAAACAATTGAAAAGTAATTCATTTCCATCACTCTCAACTCTCTAAAAAATCATAGTTGTTGTCAACAGACCGAAAACCGATACCATAACCATTATTCTGATAATGATAAAACTGTTTATCTTGAAGGAACAAAATGAAGCTGCTAAAAAGAAAGAGAGGGAAAAGAAGGATGTGCTGCAATCGCTCAAGTCTGCCATTATGGTTTCTGGGATCCTGGTGGCTGTGGCCGGGGCTGTCTTTGCCATAACCAAGAAATTGAAAGAGAAATGAAGCTTACAATTGAATGCTAGTGAACTAATTGACAATTTTCTTTTCAAGTTTTGTCTCTGTTTTTTTTTTTATTATTATTATTATTATTTTCATTTCATTTTCTTGGTAATTGCTATGTCCATACGGACATTCTTGTATTTAATTAATGATTTCGGTGGTAAGTTTTTGAAAACATGGAGGCTAATACTACTTCTTCATTGTTAACTGCATTCAACCAAGTTAATATGACATCTTAAAGGCACAGAGTTCGAATATATTCTTTTTGTCGGTAAATACAAAGTTGTAATATTTTTTCAACTATCTTATCCTTTTTTGAGTTTCTTCACTTGGTGTTTAGGAAGCACAGACACTCATTGAAGGTGTTGAATCCGTGTCGGACATTATGTCAGACACTCGGACACGAGTCGAATGTCCTAAAAAAATTTTTTTGACACTTCTCGGACTCTCTTTGTATACTCGAATACATATCGGACACGTGTCAAACACTTCCTAGTATTCAAGTATTTTGAAAGGATTTTATATGCGACTGCGTTATGATGAATAATCTGAACTAAATATATGCAGAGGACTGAAAAATGAACAAAAAATTAAAGTATAATAACTAAATAAGTCTGATTGTTTAATCTATTTGTCTATTTTTGTTTATAAGTTTGTTTGGTTCTTAATTGTTTGACGATGAAGTGAAGTATTTCTGTAATATAGACATTTTTTGTTGAATAATGAATATATATATATTTATATATTATATTATTATTATTTTATAGTTGTATTCTCACCGTTCGAAGCATATCCTTAAGAATCTGAATAGTCCTCTCAGATTGACCATTCGTCTGAGGATGAAAAGTTGTGCTAAAATAAAGATCGGTGTCAAAAGCTACCTGAACACTTTGCCAAAACTGTGGTTCTCTATCTGATACAATAGAAACCGGTATGCCATGAAGTCTCAGAATTTGCTCAATGTACAACCGACTCAAAGTATCCACATCATCAGTCACCCGAATAGAAAAGAAATGAGTCACCTTGGTCAATCTATCAACAACAACTCATACCGCATCATGGCTCTTCTTTGACCTCAAAAGTCCTGTCACGAAGACCATGGTAACATGTTCCCACTTTAACATTGTTACTGATAATGGTTATAACAAACTCACCGATCTTTGATATTCCATCTTTACTTGTTGACAAGTAAGACATTTTATAAATGCAACATGATATTTATAACTACCTCAAGCTTACCACACATCAATTGGACTCCACTACCCAGATCATCCAATACCACTTAACCGAGGCTCCTTAGCCGGATTACCTTATCATAGGACTCCGTTTTAGGGAGTGTCCTATTCTATTATAACCAGAGCTCCCATACCGGATCACTCCGTTGGGTTCCTTTACCGGATTGTCCACGAGGGTTCCCTTTACCGGATTACCTCACCACTCCTCAAGAGGACTTAACCGCCCAATTGAGCTCACCACCCTCACCACATGTTTACCCATAATGAAGATGGATTATACATACTCATGGCAATTATGAATGAGCAATTTGAGACAAAAATAGCATTTAGTTATCATGCTTACACAATTCATCAATTAAGCACTACATGCAATCACATTGTACATGTCTCACATTTTTCACAATCCAAATAATTAATATGGTAACTAAACAAGTTTTGCAGATAACATGCTTTCAAGACATTTTCATAAACACATAAGGGTCACTTTATCACATATATATGAATACATATAATTCTTCCACATTTCAATTCTAACATGCTTCATAATTAACTAAGGCAATTATAAGTATGTAAATACATCAATTAACATAGAGAATTCATTAATTGACATAATTGAGCATGATTTGGTATTGAAAAATATCTAAGTATACCCACATAACCAATTAGTTGTCTTAAAAACTAACATACTCATAAAAACTTCAGATTCTATGGGTTAGGCATCCCTACTTCAATTTGGAAGAGCTTCTAACTGATTTTTCTAATTCTCACCGAAAAATCAAACTTCTCTGAAATTGATTCCGGATAGATCAAACTCGAGCCCTCAACGCGTAGACCGTTTATCTCTTTTTTGGCGTCTTCAAATTCTTACCCCAAGACCTTCCAATTCAATGGAGAAGTGAAGAAGATGTAGAGATATATATGTTATATCTATATTGCTCTCATGGCTGAAGAGAATAAGAAATGAGGGTTGGATCATTCTTTTGTTATTTATAGAATTTAACATCTACTTATTTACAACAATGCCACTACTTTTTCACTAAACCTTCCCAGACTTTATTTTCTATTTTCATAACTTCGATTAACACAAAATTGATTTCGCAGCGCGTTAAATATTTTATTTAAGTTACCATCCGAATTTAGGGTCATTCCAACACTTTCGAATTTTCTGGACCCATAAGGCCCGCGTCCGTCAACCGGACCCGAAAAAGTCAACTTTTTTCAAACGATCTGAAAACTTTCTCAAACACTTATACAAGTCCCCAAATATGCATTTTACATTTAAAACACATTCATAATATTTTAAAGCATTAATATGACAATAAATGAAAATATTGAAAAATCGGCCAAAAATGGTCATAGTTCTTACAAACATGGATTTGTATAGACTTCTATTAGATACTTTGATGAATTTTTATAGACTTGTATTGATTTATTTAACATATTTTATTTATTTATATTCTTGAATTCTATTTTTGTGTACAAATAAACCAATGGCTCAAGGGGCACGTATAATGCAAAATGGATAAGTTATCATCTATGATTTTTTCACGCTCTGATTTTTGAAACCCGGTTAAGAGCAAAAGAAATGTGGGTAATGATTGAATGTGATGTATTTGAACCATCACCCAACCCTTAATCAATTTGAAATCTTAAACCGCGAAAGCATAGTCATAATCATGCATATAATGTGTATATGTATGTGTGTGTATATATATATATATATATATATATATGTATCAACTCATATAAGTGGGTCTCTTATTAGGGCCTATTTGTATTTAAACTCCAACCTCAATTCATGTTCACCTGTTCAGTATGATCAATCGTACATTGAGCTACGATCCATCGTAATCCTCATTACGATCTATCATAATTGAGGTTACGATCAATCGTAGCTGCGATCTATCGTGAATGTATCGTAGGATCTTTCAAAACATATTGGTTTTTCCAATTCAATTTCTCCCCATTTTACGATCCATCCTAAAGGGTTTTACGATCCATCGTAATGGAGATTACGATTGATCGTAGGCTTTCGATAGCAAAAACCTGTTTAACCACAATGTTACGTTTGGACATCCAACATTCACTTACTACCAAGCATACATTCAACAATCATCTATACACGTCTAATATAACTAAAGATATAAGTATAAAACATAAAAATCATAATTGGCACTTAATTGTATCATTTGAATCGGATTAAGTTTGGAATATCCATAAAGCGTCTAAGTTCCCAAATTGACAAATAACATAAACAAAGTGTCAAAACACCTGTCCAAAATCCATATTCAAATTACAAAGCCTCAATAAATGCCCAAACATGGCATGTAAAAATATAACATAGATAATCTCGAATAGTAAATTAAGTACTTCAATCCTAGCACTTCAAAGTTTCATCGATCACTAATGTCTTATCTGAAATGTTTGTAGGAAATGGAAAAGGGGTGAGCAACAAACTAGCTTAGTAGAAATGCTCAAACCAACTTATGCATCGACTCGACGCGACGTACATGAAATGTAATCATGACATTCCTATATACTACATGACATGCTTTTAATGCTTGTTGTTGTTTTAAGAGTGTAAAATAACTCGTAAGTGTACGAATCTATTGAAGTATAGATTGACAAGAACGAGGTCAAACCCAAGGGAATGCTTTGAGAAGAAAAACTAATACAAATTCAAATTAATTTAAAACTAATCTAGTTTAAACAAAAGTTAGTTGATTTGAGAGAGATTAAACTAACATGCAAATAAAATAACACAATTGAAATCAAATAGAGAAAATAACTAAGGTGTCGGATTTCTCCACCATTAAATCCATGAAGCTTCTAATATTCATTTATTAATCCCCAAATTTAGAGTAGCAATCAATAAATTAATCTATTGCTCAATCAAGATTTAACAATAAAGTACTATGAAAAATATATTAAAAAGACAGATTTTCTTTCGCTTTACTAGTGTAAAATTCTAAGTATCTTATGAATCCATTTTAATGAAAAACATAAAATCAAATATTATCACTTTTAAGAAATACAAACCCAAGTTTAGATTAATTATAATACTTTCTAACTACCACATATACATGATATAGATGGTGAAAGAACTATAAAATAATTAATCACAAGAAACGAAAATCATAAGCATTTAAATCATACACATGAGAATCAATTAATGAATAAAATAACTTATATTCATTAATGGAGGTTTCCTCCTCAACTCTAGTTGAGGAGTTTAGTTACACATGGCAGAAGAAGATAACAAATAAATAAAAGATATAATAAAATAAATAAATAAAATCCAGATTGTCTCTGTCTTCTCTGCCTTGTCCTCCACTTGTTTTCTCTTCACAACCTTACTCATCTCTTTCTCTTATATAGAGGTCATCTAAGGTGTTCTCCAAGTAAAAGAAAATAGGAAAGTGTTTAGGAGAAAATCTGTCAGAATATTTTCTCTGAATTAAAATCCAATTTTGACCTTGAATTAGTGCGATTCACAAAATTTATATGAAATACAAATATCTCTAGAATAAAATTTCGTTCAACTTTAATGCAAATCAAGTCGAATTGACACTCGAAAATAAGACTTTCGGGTCATTTTCCAAAATGGGATTAAAACTGAATTACGCGCAGAATTGGACTTCAGCCCGGAATCTCCTTAAGCAGTTGTAATTCTCTTGTACTACTTCTTTGGGTTATTTTGAGTTAAAATATGGAGTTTAATGAATCCATTTAATGTAAGCTTTATATAACCCTCTTAAATGTCTTATTTAAAAGTCCAAAAATCATAGTTTTAACTGAAATAATCATTAAGGCAAAGACTGAACACACAAAAATAGAGTAAAATCACAAATAAACTATCACTAAGAGAATAAAATATTCAAATTAAGAGGTTATAATGCATAACATTCAATGCCGATCAATGCTCGCTCAATTCTTATCCAAATGAGGTCTATGATACATCAAAATAAATCTAAGATGTAGATCTATACTGTTGTACAAATTCATAATATTTGGAGTATTATAGCCCCTAAAAAGTAAAATGTTTCTACAGTGGTAGATTGGTGTCAGTTTGCTCTCAACATGAAATATGATTTTTCTAACATTTCTTTAACAATTAAATTACATACAATACTTATAGACACAAGAATAAGAGAGTTAAACAACTTTACCTCAATTCCAAGCTTTAAATTCAAAAATTCTCAAATCACCAAATCTTCAAACTCCTTCAAATTTTGATTTTCAAATCGTAGATCGTAGCAAGGAGAACAACTTTCTCTTCTTGAGTTATCCCCAAATCCAAACTTTATTTTTACCAATCTTTTCAAACTTCACCAAATGGAACTTCGAATCGATCAAATCGAAGAGAATGATGAGAATAACAATATTCAAATCTTCCTTTAAGCCATCTAAAATCTAAAGAGAAGTTGGGATGAAGTTGTAGTGATAAAGAGATGAGAGAAAATCTGTTTTTAGGTGAAATAAATGTCATAAGCCTATTTATATTTACAACCTTTACAACTAAGTCCCTTTCTTCCTCTTAATTTGCTCCTTGTTACTATTAACTTTCTACTAATTACGTACTCACATTTTCTTTTCCCAACTTATCTTTCAGATACCTCAGGTGTTCATATACGCTCTTATATAAAATTTCTAGACTCGTAAAAGTCTTCCGGGTCATCCGGCTCATCTCGAATCCCATACCCGAACCCAAAATTTTCGAAAACGTCCCATAACTCATAAAACACATATACAAGTCAATTTCTCATGCTTTATCACAATTAAAACATAATTAATTGCAATAAAAATAAAAATAAATAAATCCAAGGCTTTTATAATGAAGTGTGATCCAAATGTCTGACAATATCTATTATTTTGGTAGAGTATTTTTTTCTTAATAATACTGCATAACTTTCGAAACACATTAGTTATACGTTTGTCGAAAATATTCAGGATCTCATCCAATATATTACGTATATAATTGTATTTCGCCAACATATATAATTGTATAAACTCATTTAATATCTAGACTATTGTTTGAATTGCAATCAATAAATATTTTTAATGAGTTCATAAACTTCTTCTTCTTCCTCATTTTTTTTTCTTCTCCCTCCATTTCTTCCCCTCTATTTGTTTCTCTCTCTGCTTCATTATCTCCATCCATGAATTGATTGAAACATTATATAAACGAATACTCGATCTTTTAAAGAAAATGATAGAACTTTCGGTGATGCAATTAATGAATTGAAAGAATAGTTTACTTAAATTATCCTAAACATATTCATGTTGTCCCAGGAATAGTAAATATACCATTTTCTAAGCCCTTTGGAGAAACACTAGAAGGCAACACTTTATTAAATTAAGAATTGTCATGCAAAAACAACGTTCTCTTCTGTTCATTCATAATTAACCTATCTACAAGATCAAAACTCTATTCAATTTCAAAGATATCTTTTCAACCAACTAAACTGTCACATTGGAGAGTGTAATAATCAATTTATGTGACTTAGTGCGAGAGATTGATAAACTTGCTCTAAAATTTGAGTTTTACAAGTTTTTTTAATCTAATAGAAAGACAAAGAATCCGATAAGAAAGAAAAAAGAAAATCAAGAGAGAAAAAATGAGTGTTTTTGAGATCACTCTGAAGAAAAAAAAAGTTGATTATTCAATGAGCTTCAAAGTCTATGAGAAAAAAATTCACCACATGAAATCTTCTAAAATCTATGACCTTTTAAATATACTTTTGTAATTTTTTTAAAATTATAATTGAATATTGCCAGATTTATGAGAATTTTTTCAAAGTTTATAAAAATCTGAATTAAATATGCCATACTTCTTTTAAAATTATAATTGATTACGTTTTTATTTATTTATTACTTTCGAGAGTTGAGAATCTTTGGATTGAATCTAGTAATTTAGATGAATTAGTTCCACGTGGCGGGAGTTTGCATATCATATTTTCTTAGTACTCCGTGATTGGCGGAGAAAGATCCAACTCTCGTAGAAATGGAATGGCATGGCAAATCTTCAATAAAAGAAATGGCCCTATGTTCATCCTCCTCCTCATTTTCTTCTATAGACGTCTATTTCAATTTCAAACAGAAATCAAATCATTTTATCAATGCTCGCCCAAGACTCACTCTCAGACCCTTCAATTCCGTCAGATCATCCACCATCAACTCTCGTTCCAACGGCTTCTACCAATCAATCTCGTCCCTCGGTTCCATCAAACCCTATGTCCAATCCGAGTGGAAGCCAATTCTTAAGGGCTGGTTATGCAGTGCAGTCTCGGTGTACTCTCTCTCCCAAATCGTCCCTAAGATTGGAAACTTCTCGGTGATCCTGAGAGACCCTGACGTGGTTCGGTTGAGTGAGGAGGGTTTGGTGTTGGGCCTGTTGTTTTTAGTTCGCTTGGTTGCCAATTACTGGCAGCAAGCGTTTCTCTGGGACGCGGCTTTGAATTCTGTGTATAAGGTTAGGGTTCATGTTTTTGAGAGGGTTTTGCAGAGGGATTTAGGATTTTTTGAAGCTGGTAATGGTGTTTCAGCCGGTGACATTGCCTACCGTATAACGGCTGAAGCTTCGGATGTTGCTGATACTGTGTATGCTCTTTTGAATGTAAGTATCTCTCTCTATACACACATACATGTACTTATATGTGTGTATTGAGTGCAAGAAATATTGCTCAGTCAGTAGCTTGACGATTCACCTTGTGCTTAAATTTTTATTAGGGAAATTAAAAGGAAAAGAAAACGCTTGTCAGTACTTTCAGTTAATATGAAAAAGGTAATAGTTGGAGAAATGTATTTCATGCTCCAGATATTTTTGAAATTCTGTAGTTCTTTCTAAGTTGCAGGATGATGGTGGTTATTTCGTTCTAGAGAAGAAAGAGCTAAATTTGGAATTTGGAGGAAAGCTCTAGATTTGAAGTTTAAGATAACTGAATACGTGGAGTGTAACTTTAGTAAATATAGAAATACAAATAGGGATGTAGTGAAGATTGTGGATCAAGAGGTACAAAAAAAAGTGAACATTTTTGTGATTTAGGCTTAATTATTTATAATGAAGGAGAAAATGGTGATGATGTTAATTATAAAATCAAGGTAGGATGGGTTAAATGGAGGAGTGTATCAGTATATTATGTGATCAGGGTATCTCACTAAAATTAAAAGGATAGTTCTATAAAACAACAATTAGCCAACTGTTCTTTACGGGAGAGATATTTGGGAGAGAATGTTGACAACCTATGCATAAAGTGAGTGTGGTGAAAATGTGAAAGCTGGGATGATGTGCGGCAAGATAAGAAAGGATAAGATTAGAAATAAACACATTCATGAAATGATTGAAGTAGCACTGATAACACTTCTACCACTTCCCTAAGTTAACACTTAGGCCTAGTTTGGTTGGAGAGAAATGAAAGGTAATGGAGGAAAATGATATATTGTGTTTGATAGGAAAAGAAAGGAAATGGAGGCATTTGGAGGGATACAAATTAGGCATGATGAGTACTTTTGTTATTTTTGGGAGGAAATGGAAGGAAAAGGTTACAAAGTTTAATGAAACTTCTGTAATACCCATTTTCCCCTTATTTTTATAAAAGAAAGAATCAAAATACCATGAGTCCTAGGGCATGTCTTTATTCTCTTTAACTTTTTCTTTGTGCTCAGATTGTTATTTTTGCTTGAGTGATGTTTAGCACAATCTTTATATTTGTCTTATCACTGCATACCTATTTTTGTTTCCTATAAACGTGAAAGAGTACAGTGACTAGGGATGGCAATTTGTCCCACCACGCCCCGTTTTAACCGATTTTAAGGGACTCTAAATGGTTTTGGGGCGGTTATAAGGGTGAGAGGGAAAAACTCGCATAGTTGCGGGGTGGGGATAGGCACCTCCACCCCGCTACACCCTGCCCCGCCCCGTTTATATTTTATATTAACCATATTACCCTCATAAATATTATACACATACAAAATGAGCCTTATATAGTTATATAAATTACCTTTATTTGTTCAAATCTTATTGGTGGTGCACATGTAAATTACAAGACATTATCACACAAGAGTGTAAAGGCTAAAAAAAGAGTACAATTACAAAAATACTCTCCTAAACAAAAATTAAAAAAAAAAAAAAAACCGCCCCTGCCCCGTTTAATAAACGGTTTGGGGCGGGGATGGGGGGAGCTTTGCTAAATGGGGACGGGGATGGGGTTGGGTCCCCTGCCCAAACCCGCCCCGTTGCCATCCCTAGTAGTGACACGTTCATTAAAATAGTTTCCTTTCCTTTCTTTCTGTTATATTGTGGCCCGAATTTTGTCTTGGCCCGGGTCGCGTTGCAACCTGGTTTTGACAAAAAAAAAAACCCGTTTTCCGCTTACGGGTTTTGGACATTGAGTAGGACTCTCTTGTAGCTCGGTATATAAGGGCATCTAGGGTTTGGAGTGGGATAGGACTCTCGTGTAGCCCGGTATATAAGGGCATCTAGGGTTTGGAGTGGGATTAAGAGAGAAAACACTTTAAAATATAGAAAGAGAGAGAGAGAGAGCGAGAGCTAGGGTTTGGGGTTGAAACTTATACTCTCTTGTTTTTCGCATAGTGAAAACTTATGTATGGTGTTTGATTTGTTTTCTGTCGTGTTTTGTGATTGTGCTTGGTTCGTGGCTGTCTGTCTTTAACACTTTTCTTAAACATGATTAAATGGCAAGACTATCATTTCCTTTCTTTTCTTTTCTTTCATAGCTAATGTTATCCTTTCTTTTCTTTTTCCTCTTGTTATACCAAACATAGCCTTAGTATTTCCAAACGTTAATTAATACTTTTTATAGAAACTAGGATGAACTTTGACTTCATTAAACAAGAAGAAACTTTCCAAGGCACCATTCTGTATATGCATCAGTCCCTCCTCCTTGAAGAAAACTTGTCCTCAAGTTTGAAACAATTTACCACGATCTATTGAAAACCCAAACATGGCCTTCCATCCTTTGTTTCTTCTTTACTGTGCTCGAACAAAGCACACTAGTCTTTTGTTACTGACGAAGAATTCCTTTGCATAACTTTCAGAGCTCTTTTTTGAAATTCAGTAGATTTCTAGAACTTTTTTGAACACAAATCATGAAAGAAAACTTGAATTAATCTGATTTTCGCATGACCTATACAAAAGCACATTTTGAACTCAAAGGAATGACCTATACGAAGGCACATTTTGAACTCAAAAGAATGACCTTTGAACTTAAGGGAATGACCTATACAAAGGCGCATTTTGAACTTAAGAGAATGACATATACGAAGTGATTCATCCCAAATCAAATCACGAATATGGAATTCATGATTTGTCAACTTTATGAACAAAGAAGCTTCATTTCTAACCAAATTATCCAAGTAAACTACATCTGATGTATTGTCTAATGCACCATTTACCATTGGAAATTCAATGGTCTTACTTTCAAATTTTCAACCTATTTGTTTGTCAACCAATGCAAGCTCTGAAATTTCTACAACTTGGGAATCAACTGGAGATATTTGCTTCAATTGCTTCAATGGTTCCCACTTTCTCACTTCAGATCCACGAAACGCAGATTGAATAATGATGGCTGCCTCAACTTCTGGCAAGTTGTTGGCTGCTTCTTCAGACTTCTCCTCTTCTGCCTTATTTTTTTTCTTCATATTCCTCTTCATTGTTGTCAAATTCTGGAATTGAAAAATTTCTTTTTCTAATACCATCTTATCAAAAATAAAATAAAATTCTAGAAGTGAAAAAGTTGAATTTTCCTTCAGTCTCTCACCTTCCTCATCTACCCACCCAGTGAATTCATCCCAAGCCGATGTGGCATCCACAAAATCAACATAATTTCCAACGTCTTCCTCAATGATGATTTGTTTCAAAACTATTGGACTCTTGGCAGAATTGTATCTCAACTCCTCGTGTGCATCGTACGAAAATTCAGTCTCTTTAGTATGCTTCACCATTATTGCCCAAGTGCTTTGTGACTGTTTAATTGATGTGGCAGCACCCCTTTTTGCACTTTTGAATTGCTTATGCTACTGCATTTTTTCTCTAGTAGGTTGTTTTGTCCTATTTTCACATTGATATGCATCTATCCGCTGATTCCTTTATCTCCCAATGTCCAGACTAAGAGGAGAAATGATTCCATATTGTTCTAATATAGTGCGTAGTCAAGAAATTTCGAGAAATTTGATGTTGCAAATCCTTAAAGTCTTTATTTGTGGCTATTTTGCTTCCTTGCCTAGCAATGGATCCGCAATGATCATAGATCTTACCAGAAAGGCTCTGATTCCACTTGCCGCAAACAAAAAGAAAACAATGTCCTCTTGTAGTAGCAAGATGGACTAGAATCCGTCTAATCACCATTGGAGCCTATATTTCTGAAGGGAAATATGAGAAAAGCTTGAAGAGAAGTTAATAATTTGATAATATCTCTAAATTATATTGATTAAGATTTGTTACATTAGAGAGAGGGTTACCTTTATATACTATAACTACTAATGACTACTGATTTCTCCTAGAATGACTTTTAGAATCCCCACACAACATTAATAACACTTGTACCACTTCTTGAAGCTAACACTTAGTATTTCCAAACCTTAATTAATAACTTTTATAGAAACAAGGATGAACTTTGACTTCACTGAACAACAAGAAACTTTTCAAGGCACCATTCTTTATTTGCACCATAATGTCAAAGTTTCCGTGGATAGAGTTAGTAAGGAAGGAGATGATAATGTTTGATTTGACTTAGGTTATGGCTTTAGTTAGAGCATAATGGAAAAATAGGATTCATGTAGCTGACATAAAGTAGTTGGCGAAAAGCCTTTGTTGAGTTTTGTTATATTGAACTTAAAAATAGTGGTAGAATCTGTCACTTTGGATTTTAGTACAATTGTAATATACATTCTTATTTATCTAAGTGCATGTTTAGCTTCGAATTAGCATTTGTGTATCCGAAATGTATAGTTGATTATATGATTATTAAGTTCATTCCATACCAGATTAGTCTAGAAGAGGCTTGGGGACTTCGAGCATTATATCATCTTGACTTGTAGATAGTAATTAGAACTGTTTTGACTTTTGGGATCCGTTTGTTTCGACGTAAAATATTTTCCATGTAAAACTTTTTACATATCTATATTTTTTTATTTTCCGGTGTTTGGTTGAGATCCTGAAAATATTTTCTGGAAATTTTTTTCTGGTGTTTGGCTTTTGAAAATGTTTTTTAAGTGAAAATCAAGCTCTTATGAAAATCAAACTTACTTTCTTACCAACGTCCTTAATTTGTCTGACTCACTGATTATCCAATCTCTCTCTCTCTCTCTCCTCCCCCCCACCTATACCTATCCGTTAGTCTAACTAGTTCTATTCGAAAAATCTCATCATGCAATTAGAAACACCCAATCCTAGCAACAACTACCCATCTATTATCTCCAACAAAATTGCTAACTAAGGCATTGATAATTATTTGACTAGAAAATGTCAAAAAATAATTAAAAACTATTTTATGTATTCCATGTTTAGAAATTATTTCTCACATTCATATCCTTCAAGTACAAGGGTAGAAATAAATCTCAGCATCAACCATGATTCATATTAAGTCAATAAAATCAAACTGTACACATGACCAAACATAACTTGACACAAATTGGAAATACAAAATACTAAAAGAAATACAAATTACTAAAAGTAATAATTACATAAATAAAAAAATTAGTTAAAATTTGACAGCTGAAAGCTTATATTTAGCAAAAAAGAAGGATGAAAAAAAAAATCTTTGCAAAGATGTTAAATTGTATACTTGAGCTGAAGGAGTAAGTTTGCAATGTCTTCAAAGTAATATTTTTCAGCAGGTCTGAATCAAGTGAGACTACCTGCAAAATCAAAATTGACAATTGAGCTTTTGGACAAATTTGTTCAAAGCCAAGAAAAGATAACAGTTAGACAAAAAATTACTATCTATTCTACCTCAAGTACCTTCAAAAGCAAACGCACATTACAATTTGTAAGACCCAACTGGCAATATTCATATTATCTACCGTAAACAGAAATTACAATTGGATTGGAAAGCATAGGAACACAGATTCCAAATACAAGGTTGTGATTTCTTCCACACATTCACCAGCATTTCTCGGATAATTGAGTGCTCTAATATTTGGTAAACAACCCAAAGGCCCCAAGCTAAGAAGTTTAAATTTTCTACCTCCTTTCTTATATATTCCCTGCAAAAGAATATTCAAAAAGCAGAACAAGCATGGAATTAATTAATGAATGTCCACATCACTACTCTATTGGTATACAGAGAGAAGGGATCATGAAATTTGGATACTAATTTGTATTTACTTTGATCATTTCCGTCAAGTTGCCAATCACCATATCCAAATATTCTCATTGAGAATATGAATGATAGAAACTGGAGTTTGTCAACAAAGGGCTCACGTAGTCGTTGTTGTCAATGGTAAACAAGTATACAACATTTAACAACAGTTGCTCAGCCTCCGTGTCTTCTAGTTTCATCCTCAACAGCTTCTCTGCATTCTTAAAATAGCATAGCCGTGTTTTAAGGTTAATCACCTACAGAATAAAAGACAACTATGCAATCAAAGAAACAATTATGTGAAATCATAATAAATCAATAACTTAACAATAATATATCTTTCTGTCAATACAGAAAAACAAAGTATGAAAATAAAAGGGAGCTCCAGACAATGATATCATTCCAAATATAATCGTTATTTTGTAGACATAATATTTACCATAAATCAAAGCCTAACATAGTATGAAAATAAAAGGGAGCTCAGGTTTTACTATTGAAGTTTAGGTACAAAAGCAAAGGGAGGAAAGAAGAAACCACAATGATCTTTGCAAATTCATTCTATTTCTATAATCATTATACATAGCATGGGCCATGGCATCCCTTCTAATTGCCCACTCCCTATTTTCTATAATCATGTTGATTTGTATTCAGAATAGTGACATTTTTGAATAAGTTAATTTGCATCAGAAAAGAAGAAGTCTCTCTTTATACCAACCTAGTATATTAGTATTCTCTGTTTTTCAATTTCTGAAAGTGGGATCTTTTATTATATTAGGCAATGATGCTAATTGCCCCAACTGGTTTAAAATTATGATAGGATTTTAGACAAAGATGGCACAATATGACCAGGACAGTTATAAACTATGATTGCTTCTTACTTTGTCCCACCTTTAGCTTTCTATAAAGCTTTAGGACTAGTTTTTTTGGTTAACAAGCATCAAGTTGTTGATAACTTGTCGTCCTCTTGAATTAAAAATTTCCATGGCAAAATGGGTTCCTAAAGAAAATGAAGTTACTGGAATCTTGGCATTCAAAATGATTACTCAACAAATTAACTAAAAATCATCAGCAACCAATATATACATTAGCTACAAAAAAATCCTCTTTTGCCATTCAACTTATTGAATTAGGTTGAGCTAATTATGACACCATATGAATTGGGTACTTCAACAAATACTATTGGAGGTTATCAAATATGAATCATATTTCCTTAGACTTTATTACTTTTTTTTTTAATAAAGTTCCTATTTTTCCAAGTAATCTGATTTTGTTTTTTTTAAATGAACATTGTACTTAGACATGCAACAAAATATTAATTATAGAGTAATGCTACGCAAATAGACAATTTTGTACTAAATCCCTCCACTCAGACATGCCACAAAAATGTAATACAACATGAAAATTTTCAGTACATAATTTTGATACTTAATAAGAAATACATAATGTGGTATATTGTAATGCTATGCAAATTGACAAATCCAGAACAAATTTCTATACTCAACACGAGGCAACATTTTTTGGGTATTATCTCGCAATTATTTGCAACAATGCACCTCTTTTTGGCAACTGCGAAATTTGTTACAAAATTCTATTCTCTCTCTTTTTAGTTATAAACAAACTAAATCGTAAGAATTGTCAAAACTTGATTGATTTAGGCATATACCAAATAATGAACAGGACACTCTCTTTAAAGGTTTCAATAACTAGACATTAAATACTCCTAAAATCTTTTTTTTTTCAATATATCTTCCTATTCGGCATGGATAACTTAATTACACTAAAATCCATTTAATCTCATAAAATTAAAACTATTGCGGATACCAAAAAAAGACTAATCTGATCAACTACTTCACTAAGAGAAACTAAAATTTGGGTCTGGCATTTGGAGAACTAATTAACTCTAAGCAAATTTGGCAATCACTCTAAACTATCAGCTAAATTAGGCGAAACAAGAAGCTAATTATGCTTGATATTGAATTCAGAAGCAAATAGAATTTCTAAAGAATTTCTCAAGAAAAATAAATAAATAAATTTAAAATGCACAGCGACGAAGAGGGTGAAGATGAATGAAAAATTTAAAATCTAGATAGAGAGAAGTCACACACACACACACACACACACACACATATATATATATATATGAAGATATATACAAATACATAGTGTTCATACTTGTTTTTCGAAGAGGGTGAACATGAATGAAACTGGAAGATTTCAAGGGTTTCACAGCATCGATGGAGAGTATTCAAGGGGTCAGCTATGGTCTAGGGTTTCAGAGTTTGCAGAGTGAAGAGAGAGAGTCCTCTATTATATTATCTAGGGATTCACAGAGAGAGAGAGAGAGAGAGAGAGAGAGAGAGAGAGATGAGGGTTTCACAGAAGGTACCTTCGAAAGAGAGAGAGTCGATATGTTTGGGGTCGATCGGGCTTTCAAACGTAAAATGACTTGCCGAAAATATTTGAGCAAATCATTTTTGTAGAAATTGGTAAGATATTTTACTTAGTAAAATGTATTTAGGACAACCAAACACCGGAAAATGCTTTAAATATTTTCCGGAAAATATTTTACATCAAAACAAATGGAACCTTGATCTCCATGCTCCTTGTCATTATGCCAAATCACATCTGCATTATGCCTTAGTGGCTTCTAAGATATGGGTATGTTCCTCCATGGATTTGGGTCGAAAGGTCTTAGCATAAGAGACAGCCAAACCAAAACCTTAAGGCTTTGAGTCATAGTACACACCCAAAAGACAAAAGAAAAAGGTAAAATTGATGCTCTGGAAATTCAGCAAGATATATGTGGAGGGTTTTAACAGAATGATGTGATCAGGAGACTAAGAATAAATCTAAGCAAACACGGATTGCAGGTTTTTCCACAAATTTCCTCCAAACTTTTATTCCTTATGTTATTAATTAATTTTTTTTTATTTGATTCTCAATTTTACGTTCTAAAATAGCGTTTAGTAAATAAGTCACTGTCATGTAAAAACTTAGATTTATTGGATTTGTTGCTAAAATATCGGTAAAAAAATTATTATATATGCTACATAGAGTATTTGAATTTTTTTTAATAAATGATTATTTCTGAATGTAAAAACTTTGGTAATTACAAATTATATATTTATTAAATAAATGATTATTTATGCCACATAGTTCATAATAAATTTCATTGTTTGTTAAATAAATTATAGTTTCCCCTACATAGTTTATTAGTAATAAGATATTTATTGAATAAATTATTATTTGTGTTACATAGTTTAATTTTTATTCCTTTGTGTGGCAGACCATCATACCTAGTACTCTACAGTTATCAGCAATGGCAACCCAGATGTTGGTTATCAGTCCTATTCTCTCATTGATTTCTGCTTTGGTGAGGAAATAATAACTAGATACTTTTTGCCTTTTATTCTTGCCCTTATGTGAATAATTCATATAGTTGTTCTGAGGTGGCAAATTTCTCTGATATACTGAAGGCGATTCCTTCGATGGCTCTTGTCATCGCATATCTTGGTGAAAAGCTTCATAAGATATCAAAGAAGGCACATCTTAGCATTGCTACTCTGTCAGCCTACTTGAATGAGGTATATTTTGTTTCGTTATTGAATTGCTGAATAGCTGGTACTGTTTCTTCCATGTTATAAATGCTTGCATTTTCTAAATTCTTTAAATGTCTTACGGGTTTTGACACATATAGAACATTTATATGCATTTTTACGTAGAGAAGAAATACTATGGAGAAAGAAAAATTACATAGTAGGGGCATGCAAGTTACAATTAACAACTGCAGAGGAGATCCATAGGAAAGTATTTGTTTCATCCTTGTTAGAATGAATATTTCCCTCTATCAAAATTGTAAATCTTCTTCTTAGTCCTTAATATAAAATTATCTGCTCTCAAATACAATCTCAATGCATGTTAAATTGCAGTCCTGGTCATGCTTGTTTATCTGTATCATGTTGATTTAGTGGTCGCTGTTTAATTTCAGCAATTGTGACTTGAGGTGCATGCCGTGTTCATTTCATCCTCAACATGCTATTATCCACTATTTTCCTAATAGTTTTAATTTCTTTTAACTGGAGACTTGATTAAAAATACCTGTTTTGACACAACATGACATCTGTTTGGGCATGGGTTATTTTTTAAAAAGCCTAATGTTGGACAATGCAAAAGAACAGAGAATGATTCCTAGTTTGAAAGAACTTAACTAGGATGTCTTTATATGTTCCTATGGTGTATTGCTAACTTTGAGTCAAGCATGCAGGCTTAACATTCTAATTTAGATAGAAACTTAAGTTTATGCTAAGGTTGAGACGAGAAAAAATATAGAGTTCAATAATGCAGCAACGCACCTTCTTCCTGTAATTTAGGGATTAGACAAATCTAGCACCTAGACATGACTCACATTTGATATGCCTACTCGAGTTTGTTTAGCATGGGTTTGTATGTATCACAAATTCATAATAGTGCAAACTATGTGCTAATACAGATATAGTTGTCCTTATGTTTAGATACATGTCTTGTGGTGGGAGGGGCTATTGGTATTATAGGACCCATGATGAGGGTTATATATGTGCAGTGACATTCTTTTGACTTAGTTGCGTCAACTAGATGATTGAACTTTGATAACTATTGTTTAAATTATTTTTCCTCCTGGCGGAATAGGCCACCGGTTGTCAATTTCTAATTTAAACCTTTTGGTTTCCTTGCTTCCTTCGGCCTTGGTTTTATTATATATTTGTTAATCCCACATAAGTCTCTGGCAGACATTCATACTTGTTCAAAGTGTGAGACTATGTTGGCACATAAATATGCATGATGGTCAACATAAAATGAGACCCTGCATACTTTTTTTCGGGGCCAATGGAAAGGCTTGGTTCGTGGACAGACTATTCGTGTTAGAATTTACGTTGAGAGTTGTAATAGACGATTCTTCATTTCCATTGCTAGAAGAATTAGATTGTTATGCTTCCCCAGGTCACATTTGGCTATGGTGGAGCCAGTTTTGGCCTCTGGTGTTATAGGGCTGTTTGTCACGGATTTTTTTTGACTTAGTTTTCTTTCCTTCCCCATAGGCATTTTGGACTCATAACAAGAAAGCCATGGCTCTGCCTGATTTTCTTTTTTTAATATTTGGAACTTCATGGCATTTGCCACCACCTTTATCTTCTCTGGCTAATATTCATGAC
The DNA here is from genome assembly GCA_026545225.1 of Cornus controversa. Lineage (NCBI taxonomy): Eukaryota > Viridiplantae > Streptophyta > Magnoliopsida > Cornales > Cornaceae > Cornus > Cornus controversa. The sequence goes on from CM048852.1 coordinate 62,688,324, forward strand.
CTTCATGTTATTGCTAGATACCTTCTTTTTTTTATAAGTAAAGTATATTCAAAAGACGCTCAAACAAGGAGAGCTCCCATATACAACAAATGAAACAAAAATACCTTTAAGCTCTCAAACTATCCACAAAGTCAACTTTATCCTCCATGGATTTACAAGTATACCCTTTAACCCCAAAAAAAAAACATGGACAAAATAGAATGTTTAAGCACCCCAATAAGAACCTCCTCCCCTTCAAAGGACCTCCTATTTCTCTCCCTCCACAATCCCCACCATAAACAAAGGGGAGTGGCTCTCCAAGCATCTCGAGCATGACCACCCACTGAATGTTGTTGTTTTAAAAATTTATAACTCGCAAGTGTATGAATTTGTTAAAGTATAGATCGGCAAGAATGAGGTCGAACCCAAGGGAATGCTTTGAAAAGAAAAACTAATACAAATTAAAATTAATTTAAAACTAATCTAGTTGAACAAAGTTTGATTTGAGAGTTTAAACAAAACATGTAATTAAAATAACACAATTGAAATCAAATAGAGCAAATTACTAAGGTGTTAGATTTCACCATCATTAAATTCATAAAGCTTCTTATATTCATTTACTAATTCCCAAATTTAGAGTAGCAATCAAGAAATCAATCTATTGCTTACTCAAGATTTAACAATAAAGCATTATAAAAATATATTAAAAGGTAGATTTTTCTTCGCTTAAATAATATGAAATTCTAAGCATTGTATTCAATTTAATGAAAAACATAAGATCAAATATTTTCACTTTTAAGAAATACAAATTCAAGCTTTGATTAATTATAATAATTTCTAACTACCACAAATACATGATATAAATGGTGAAAAAGATCTAAAATAATTGATCACAAGAAGCAAAAATCATAATCATTTAAATCATACACATGAAAATCAATAAATGAACAAAATAGTTTTATTTCTTAGTTGAGGGGTTTAGTTACACATGGTAGAAGAAGATAACAAAATATAAAAGACATAATGAAATAAAACCCGAATTATCTCTATCTTCTTTTCCTTGGCCTCCACTGGTTTCTTCCTCTGGTTCCTTCTCCAACCTTCACCCCTCTACCTCTATTTATAGGCTCATTGAAGGGGTAGAATTGTAATTTGATTTGACCTTGATAATTATCACATTAATATATTTAATATTTATAATAATTATCTATATATATATACACACACACACACACACATATATATCATTAAGATAATTATTATTTGATCTAGTTCAAGTGGGCTTGGACTTTAGGGAATTTAGTCTGATCCATTACTTCATATTTGAGGTGGGCCTTGATGTAGGTTGATGAAAGTTAAGAATATATGCAACATCAAATTCGCCCAGATTTCTGCCACTGACTTGTTACGGCATTTTGACCCCTTAAATGTCCGAATTTGGACTTTTTTGTGAACTACAAAAATGTTCCTCTATGAATCAGCTTTCCAAAAAGTCCGGGCTTGCATTATTCCGACAATTGAGCTGAGAGTTATGACCTGAACAGTGAAGCATGCGCAAATGGGTCTTTCAAATCTATATTTGTTGAAATAATCTTCTTTTGAGTAAAAATCTCCAATGACCTAAAAATACATAAAAACACATTTATTGATTAAAATAACATATAATAAAGTGCTGACAAACATAATTTTATAGCTGAATTTTGTACGAAATATGTACTCATCACTGTACATCAGTACATCCTCTCCAAACCTCGAGCATCCTTTTATGTGAAGCTACATTAACCCTTGGGCTTCATCTCCTTTTTTTTTTCCCTGGTTTCATGGGTATTTTACTCTTGTTTGGCTTGGAAATTTTGGTTATGGTTCTTTTTTCTTGCAAGTACTTGGACCTTCATTGTTTGTATCAGTTATGCTACTTTCCAGCTTGTTTAGAAAAATTAGGCAATGATCATAATATTTTTTGTGCTTCTTTCCTTCATCAGTGAGGTGTTCTCTGCCATTCGCAACTTTTCGTGTTATATGTTCCTTTGCCTTAAATTGGCATCGTTTATTTTCCTTTATTTGGATTTCCTTTTATCCTGCCTGTTTTTCATCATTCAATTAATCATTGTCATCTCTCTTGATACTCTGGGACATTTTTATCTTGATTTCCTAGAAGTTGCAGTGACTGTCTTCTCTTTCATTTCTCAAATGTGTGGTGAACTCTCTCTCATTAGATTGTTTATTTCTTATTAATTGACGGATTTGGTTGTATATATTGCTATGTTTTAGGTCCTCCCTTCGATTTTCTTTGTGAAGGCAAACAATGCAGAGCTCTGGGAGAGTTCCAGGTTTCAATGGCTAGCTCATGTTGATCTATCCGAATGTTTGAGAAAGAAGAAAATGAAGGCATTAATTCCTCAGATAGTACACGCTATATATTATGGGGCGTTATTTATATTTTGTGTTGGCTCGATGGTGGTGTCAAGTAGTTCTTTCAATTGTTCTGGTGTTGTTTCTTTTATAACATCATTGGTTCTCTTGATCGAGCCAATTCAGGTAATGTTATCCATGCACAATAACTTGCCTTTTCCTCTCTCTCTTTTTGTTTTTTTTTGGGGGGGTGGGGGTTATGTATTGATTTGATATTTTCTCCTGTTTAACCGAAGTGGTGAAAAGTCTGAATTAAACCCTAATATGGATATATTAGCAAAGGGAACTGGCGCCACCATTCTAGTAAATATATCTGACATTTATTTTTTATTTTTGGGGTGCAAGAGTTGTTTTCGGTTTCTCGATGGAAGGCGCAGTAAATTATGCTAGAGTGAATTGGTTATTGGTGGAACCTTGGGACGGACCAGGATTATTAAGAAACCTGGCACTCTCTTTTTGTTTTCCCTCTTTTGTTGTATTAGGAACAGAGTTATAAGATGCAATTTTCCAATTTTATTCATGCAATAACCTTAATGTATTTTGTTGTAAAGATCCCAGTTTTATGTTTGTGGCAATACATAAGTTCTGGGTTTTATGTCTGTAGCATATACCCATTATTGTGAATCCACACTCTTCAGGAGTTGTGGTAGCATCCTGCAATGATGCATGAGTATGATATATTGATGTCTCTTACTGTCACTTCCTAGAAAGACTTCATAACATCAACTTGAACTTCAAGAAGTTTATATCGTCATAAGTAGATCAAATTAAATTGAATTAAAATAGTGTCCTGCTAGGTGATTTATATATTGGTGGAAGTTTAATTTGTTTGTCTTAACTATACAAAAACTCTTTCTTCTTTTTTTATTTCCCCAGGTAGGGTTTGTAAGATTCTGACTTGAGTTGATAATAGAGTCCATGTTACTCTCTGAAATACATGGTGTCCTATGTAGACATCTTTGAGCATGATAAAAAATCTCCAATCCTGTATAAATGCATAAAAGAGTAACAACTAACCTAGTAGCTAGAGGAGCTTAACTTTACAGGTGCAGAAAGAAGGGCAACCAGCTAAGGAACTTAGTCTTTTATGGACATCTTAAGCAAACTGAGACATATAAGATGGATATGGTAATGTTGCCACCAGGAAGTATCATGTGGTTACTTTGTAGCAACCTATGTTACATGGACTCGGGTTAGTGGTATTTTGACCGGGTGTGTGTCTAAATGTTGGACTTCCTTGTCCCAAAACTTAGGATACAGGGATCCATGTCTGAGGGATTGGAATGTTGCCCAAGACTCTGATACGTCAGACCATACTATGTCCTAAAATAAATCTTGAGGGAGTAAATAGGTCTTAATCAATTTTTAACTAACAATAACTGATTTTTAAATTCTAGCAATTTAGTCCAAATGCAACAATATAAATTATTTAATCTATAAAGACCAAAAATAAACAAGTAAGCAATCACACATAAAATACACTATTTTTACGTAGAAAACTCCAACGGAGAAAAACCACAGGATCCAGTCTTGGCAGATGAGCAGAAATTATGTAATTTAACCATAAGTTACCAGATTCTAATTCCAAGAATCCCTTAGTTATATATGACCAAAAATCACACCAGATGTTCTCCTTAAACTCTATTGATGCCAGTTAACAAACCCGCTCCCCATGTGATCCGCTCTTCGACGTGCTTTAATATCCTTGGCTTGTTATCCCTAGCCTTTGATTATTGCGTGAGTGCTTTAATATCCTTGGCTTGTTATCCAAGCCTTTGATTATTGTGTGATTTGGTGTTGATGACAATTAAGGCTCTACAAGTTGACGACGAACACTCTGAATAATAATTCACAATTTAATGCAACATGGTAGATGATGAGAAGAAAAGTCTATGTGCTTATATTATCTCTATAAATCTCTCTATGTCACACGCCATCCCTCAGGGACATGAAATAACAACAAACACCTCAAATCATTTTGAAGAGAAACCTAGTTTAGTTCAATATCAACAATGATGCACTCTAGATAATTTTAACTCTCAGAGTCTAAAATATTATTAATATAAAAAATCCCTACAGTCCTTAATATATACATGGCACAAAAGTCCATAAGATATGTTACAAAACGAGATATACCGATCTCCAAGTCATAAAACTACTTCAAAGCTCACATACTCCAAAATTCTAGCTAATACGACTATCTCAACATAGAATGCAGCTCACATCTAGGCGCCAAGTCTCCAAAACAACACATGTTACACCCACCTTACTCCTTTTTTGTGGCTTGTTTATGAGAGTAAGGACCTGAAAATGTCTTATAAAAAGGTGAGCTCAAAGATCCCAGTAGGTTTCCAAAATTTGATAATTAAACTTCATTTTCAAGTTCAAGTTCAACCCATCACCAATTAAAACATCAACTCTTGTATAAAAAAGTAATCGAATAATTTATCATGTATAAGAAATTCGAGAAAATAACCAATATCATAGTCAGTCAATCAATGTGTACCCCATTAGGGACCTTTCCCCAGGGACCACCACCGTCCTTCGGCTTTAGGGGCTTGCGCCTAGGGACCATGAAATCCCCTGTTAAACCCAGCCTGTTTAGGGTCTTTCAACCCGAGGGAAACTCTTACCCTACCTATTTCATCCCAGGCACATACACAGTTGAGAGACCAAATCAAATTCCAAAATAGGAAACCATAAACAATTCTCATTACCAAACAGTTTTTCTCCACAGCAGCAACTCACGTTTGGAAATTCACTAAAAATTGAATACTTCATATTTATTGATAAAATAAAATTCAGGAGATACCTCAAAGTGTCTATTTTCATATCTCAAATATTCATTCTCAAATTTTAATGGTAGATTTGAAATAAAATTAATTAAAGGCACTGCTGTCCAAAACTTATAAAAAAATTCAGCAAAAATATGTTTTCTTTAAAAATTCACCAAAAATAGCATACTAATAGACTATATTTTATTTTCAACAAATTACTTGAATAAAAACATTTACCACTCGATTCAGTTATTGAGGAAACCAGTAAGAGAATTCTGCACTAAAAATTAGTTTCCACGGCAAACTATCCCCAAATTAAAAAATCCATAATAATTTCAAAACTCAAACAATTTTGAGCCTAGTAAAATATATGTAAACTACTTAACAAGTGTACAGTAACATCCCCAAATCTCATTTAAAGATTACTAGTCAAAGTATAGAAATTTCAGTCCTAAAATTATACCGTTCAGTTCAATTTCCAGCACAAGAGTTCATTTCAAAATTTAACAATTTGTGGAGGATCTTGCCTATTGACAATTTATCAATTTAGCAGCTGTCCGGGGGAGGATCTTGACTATTGACTCAGTGAGACCCCAAGTTAGAGTTGCTTGGAGGACTGCCCCTCTTTGTCTTTGGTGGGCCCTTTGGGGAGAAAGGAATAGGAGATGTTTTGATGGGATGGAATCTCCTTGGGGGACTTTTAGATTCTCAGTTCTTAGTTCTTTATTCCTCTAGGTTCAGAGGTCAAATTGTAATTCTGTGGAGACACTTTTGTCCTTTGTAGATAGTTTGGGGCTTTAGCTTCTTCCTTTTTGTTGTTCTGGCTGTGTCCCCGTTTGGGCGCTCTTCAATGAAAATATTACTTATAAAAAAAGCAAATCCTTCAATTAATTTCATGTTCAATAAAATAGTTTGACATGACAAAATTTAAGGGATGAAACGTCAATATCGAATAACTAATTCAGATTTATGCCAGGTAGATACACTATGGAAGCCATATAGTTAATAAGACAACTAATAGGAGAATATAGGAGTAAACGAAAAAACTTGCATATGGTTTTCATAGATTTAGAGAAGGCGTATGATAGAGTGCCAAGGGACATAATTTGGTGGGCCTTACAAAGAAAACAAGTACCTATCAAATTTATAAATCTTATTTAGGATACGTATTATATGACATTGACTAGATGTGAGGAAACTAGTGACTTTCTTATAAAAGTGGGACTACACTAAGGATTGGTGATGAGTCCATACCTATTTGCGATAGTATTAGACGAAATAACAAAGATATACAAGAAAACATCCCATGGTGTATGTTATTTACGGATGACATAGTATTAATAGATACTTCTAAGGAAGCCTTAGCAATAAAATTAGAAATATGGAGAAATGCAATATAATCAAAAGGCTTAAAAATTAGTAACCCTAAGACGAAATATATGGTATTTGAATTTGATAAAGTAGAAAACGATGATAATACAAGTATTAAAATTCAAGACCAAAGAGTTATTCAAAATAATTACTTCTGTTATCTATGATCAATATTACAAAAAGATGGAGAGTAGATGGTGATGTAGTAAGTAGTGTTGGAGCAGGATGGACAAAATGGAGGCGAGCTAGTGGTATCCTTTGTGACAAATGAATACCAAATAAATTAAAAGAAAAATTCTATAGAATGGTTATTAGGCCAGCAATATGGTGTGGAGCGGAGTGTTGGGCGTTTAAAAAGACTCAAATGTAATGCGTTTATGTAGCGAAAATGAGGATGCTACGTTGGATGATAGGAGTAACCAGAAGATAGAAGATAAATAATGAATGTGTGAGGGAAACACTAGGTATAGTGCCTATAGATGATAAAATTAGGAAAAGTAGACTTAGGTGGTATGAACATATTCAACATAGGCCTAATGATGCACCTGTTAAAAGAAGAAGAGTTGTTTGCCTAGAAGGTAAGCGATGGACGACTGAAGCTTACGTGGTATGAAGTAACTAAAAATGATTTCAAAAAATTAAATCTAAGAGAAGACATTGTGTATAATAGAAAAGAATGGAAAAAGAGAATTCATGTGGCCTACCCCATCCATATGGGATAAAGACAAGGATGATGACGATGACGATGACATGACAAGAACATTTATGTAGAATCTCTAATTTTTAACAAATAAAACAAAACCTCTGAAGTTGGGAAAGTTAGAAAACCTACCCTTTTGATCTCTTCTCCAATTTTCTCCTTCTCTCTCTCTCTCCCCGTTCATGAAGCTTACTTTTTGTTGTTTTTTTATATATTTTTTCTCTTTGTTCTCCACCTCACTATCTATATATAGGCTACATGCAAAGCTTCCAAAGCAAACTTTTGGAAACTTATATTTTTTTTATTACATTACTCTTTCTATTACACATGTATAGATATACGATACATGTGTTAGAGATCTTCCACTAAGGGTGGCACGTGTCCCACCATTCATTATATATATATTTATATATTTTTTTCTACAACTTATGTACAACACTATATATATTTATAAGTCAAAGCTTCTTCTTATATGTTATACACATGGCATTTTCCACCCATGCACAATACATTTGGCAATCCAAGAGACACGTGCCTTGTATTTTATTTTATTAATAAATATATTTTCTTTTGACACTTGTCACCATAAAATCTATTCAGCTTTTCTTTTCTATTTTCCAACCCACCTATTTTCTTTATTTCCAATCTAACCACCATTAAAATACTTTGCATATTTAATCCAAGTCCTTTAACTATCATATTTTATACTTTCCAGCCACTCAACAAGTTTTTTTTTCTTTCTGTTTTATTGAATCCCTCAATTCTCTAAAATTTCATATTTTACTACTACTAATTAAAGAACTTTATTTAAAATTCAGGATATTACATTCTAGTTGTGTATGTTTTCGTTCTATATGAGTTTGAGAGCTTATGGATGTTTATATTGTGTTCAAATCCAAAAAACTTTGGGTTTTAGAGTTGTAATTTGAAAAGAAAACTGAATCCTACACCATTCGATCGATCAAACCTAGTGAGGTACGATTGATCCTTCTATAGATTGAACTCCCTTGTCTTAGTTCAGTTAGGATTTTAAGTTTTTAAAACAGTTTTATGCAATATGTATCGAAACATGTATGCATAAAATAAAATCCTAATTGGTAAGTTAGTAATTCATGAGGTGAATATGCCTTCTTAGCTATTTGTTACGATATACTAACTCTAAGTTCTATTATCTTAACAATGTCCAAAAGTTGGATATGAGTATATAGACACGCAATAAGCATTTCAACAAATTATATGTCATATATTATAGTGTAATGTCTAATGTTGTTGTTCGTTGAGAATATTCTCAATTATTATTAAGTTATATGGGATGTGGGAAAATAGAGTTTTCATCGTAAATAGGAAATCCATCTTTGCTATCAAATTTGAGTTCTTTTTTCTTCAATCATGGCGTGTGAAGGGTTAGGGTAGGGTGTTTGATTGGATTTGTTTGTTAAGACACATATCCCATACCCATACCCATACCTATACCCATGTTACGTGGACTCTCCAATTTCCCTTCATGTACCCATATCTAAAAACTTCGCGAACCAAGCACAATCACGAAATACGACACAAAACGAAACAGCACAACACACAGAACACAGGAATTTATGTGGTTCGGCGATGTGTCTACGTCCATAGCAAAGACCCGATGAAAGATTTTACTATGCGAAAATTAGGAGATTACAAGTTCCAACCCCAAACCCTAGCTCTCGCTCTCTCACTCTCTTTCTGCGTTTTCAATGTTCTCTCTCTCTCACTCCAAACCCTTAGATGCCCTTATATATCGGGATACAAGCAAGTCCTAATCCGGGTCCAAAACCCGCAAGCGAAAAACGGGTCATAAAATTTTTTCCTACACATCCCATTTTTGGGTCAAAATCGGGTCGCAACGCGATCCGGGCCAAGACAAAATTCGGGTCACAACATAACAAATCTCCACCTTGGCTCGAATTCTGCCAAGCTCCGCAATCCCAGCTACTCCTTTCGCCTCCTTCGCATGCCCTTTGGGCCTCAACAACTGTAAACAACTTGATAGTAGGAATGACCTTAGTCATCATATCTATCGGATTCTCTACTGTCCTAATCTTCCTCATTGCAATAGCACCCTGTGCAATCACATCTCTGATGAAGTGGAACTTGACATCAATATTCTTGGTCCTCTCATGGAACATCTGATTTTTAGTCAGATGTATAGCACTCTAGCACTTTGGTTGTTGCAAAATACAATCAAATCATTTTGCTGCAAGCCCAAATCACTAAACAAGCCTCTAAGCTATATAGCTTCCTTTACTGCCTCTGTGGCAGCCATGTACTCAGCCTTTGTAGTAGACTACAAAGTCACCTTCCAACTGATCACACTCCCACAAAGAGTAAAGACATACCCTGTCAAGGACCTCCTCCTATCAAGATCTCCAGCATAATTCGAATCAACATATCCAACAACACTCCCAGACGTGTTGCTGCCTCTGTCATAGACTAATCCAACATTCACAGTACCTCGCAAATACCGCAATATCCATTTCATAGCCTGCCAATAAACCTTCCCAGGTTTATCCATGTATCTGCTCACTACACTAACTACATGTGAAATGTCTGGCCTAGTGCACACCATAGCGTACATGATGTTACAAACTGCACTAGCATAAGGAACACGAGACATGCGCTCCACCTCCTTGGTCTGTGGTGACAATTCTGTCGAAAGTCTGAAGTGGGCTGCCAATGGAGTACTCATAGGCTTTGATGCTTGCATACCGAAGCGTTCCAGCACCTTCTCGATGTATTTCTTTTGTGACAAATACAATCTGCCCACTCCTCTGTCTCTGTAAATCTCTATACCCAAAATCCTCGTCGCGGCACCTAGATCCTTCATCTCAAATTTACCACTAAGTTGTGCCTTCAACATGTTGATTTTTGACATGTTTCTGCAAGCTATCTACATGTCATCAACATAGAGTAACAAGTACAAATATGAACCATCTGAGAGCCTCCTGTGATACACACAACTGTCGAACTCACTCCCCTACAGTAGCCACTCCCAACCATAAAGGCGTCGAATCGCTTGTACCACTGTCTAGGAGACTTTTTCAGCCCATACAAGGACTTCTTCAGTAGGCAAACACGATCTTTCTTTCCTTGAATCTCAAACCCCTTAGGCTAATGCATATAAATCTGCTCTTCCAACTCTTCATGCAAGAACACAGTCTTGACATCAAACTGCTCAAGCTCCAAGTCATACAAAGCAACCATAGCAAGTAACACTCGGATTGAGCTATGTTTCACAATAGGAGAGAAAACTTCATTGAAGTCCACTCCTTCCTTCTGTGTATAGCCTTTGGCCACCAAGCGTGCCTTGAACCTCGCATCTTCCACTCCTGGAGTTCCTTCCTTCTTCTTGAAGACCCATTTACAGCCCACAATCTTCTGGAGTCCAGGCTTCTTGACTAGCTCCCAAGTCTGGTTCTTATGAAGAGACTCAATATCCTCGCTCTTGGCAACAGACCACTGTGCTGACTCTCCACCCGTTATGGCCTCATGATAAGTACACGGTACCTGCTCATCAATACTCTCTGCCACACTAAGTGCATAAGCAACTGAATCAGCATGTGAAAAGCCATACTTTTGAGGTCGCTTAATCACCCTCCTCGGTCTGTCTCTAGTCACATTGTACTGTTGCAACTGTGCATCTTCTTCCTCAACCTGAAACTGCACCTACTCATCATTCGATTGATTAGGAACAATTTCTAATTGAACCTCTGATAGCTCCACCTGCTCACTGACACCTTGAGCTCTAGCTGAATCAACTACTTTCTTTTGCGGAGTAAGCATTGCAGACCCATGAAAGGTCACATCTTTGCTAACAAGTAATTTCTTTCCCGAAGCTTTTGAGCACCACAATCTGTAACCCTTGACCCCGGGCTCATAACCAAGAAATATGCTCTTCTTAGCCCTCGGTTCAAGCTTCCCCTCATTGACATGAGCATACGCAGGACACCCAAATATTCTCATATTACTGTAACTAGGAGGAGAACTAGATCATACCTCCGCCGGAGTCTTACAGTCGATAGCAGTCGATGGAGACCGATTCACCAAGAAACAAGATGTGGAAACAGCTTCAGCCCAGAACACTATGTCTAACTTAGCATTGGACAACATACACCGTGCTTTCTCCAATAGTGTTATGTTTATCTGTCCTGTAATTCCATTATGTTGTGGAGTTTTCCTCACCGTGCGGTGTCTCACAATCCGGTGAGTCTTGCAAAACTCATTAAATTCTTTATCACAGAACTCCAAACCGTTGTCTGTCCTCAAGCGTTTAACCTATTTTCCAGTTTGCTTTTCAATTAAGGTCTTCCACTCCTTGAACGTGACAAAGGCCTCACTATTGTGTTTCAGAATATAAACCCAAACTTTTTGAGAAAAATCATCAATCAACGTCATCATATATCTACCACCACCATGTGAATTAACCTGAGAAGGACCCTAAACATCGGAATGGATATAATCCAAAGTGCCCTTGGTCCTGTGAATTCCCGCACTGAACTTCACTCTACACTGTTTACCGAAGACACAATGCTCACAGAAATCCAGCTTTTCGGTTTTCTAACCACCAAGCAGACCCTGCTTACTCAGAACATCCATCTCTCTCTCACTCATATGCCCTAGTCGCATATGCCACAACCTAGTAGTATCTAAATCCAGATCCGAGGACGATACTGCAGTAGAACCTATAACTGTGCTACCCTACAGAGCATACAAACCATGTTGCTTCAGTCCCTTCATCACCAGAAAAAGCACCATTTGAAACCCTAATGACTCCACCTTCAGCCTTGTAACTGCATCCGATGGAATCAAGTGTACCTAGGGAAATCAAATTCTTCTTCAGTTCTGGAACATGTCTGACATCAGTTAGTGTTATCACTATACTTTCAAACATCTTGATTCGAACTGTACCGATACCTACAACCTTGCACGACACATTATTCCCCATCAGAACTTCCCCTCCATCAATGGCAACCCGAGTCAAGTATCCACTCATCGCTAGAGCCACAGGCAAAAATTGTGAGAACGCTACCACCATCTGAATAATTATCCTCTGCAACAGCCACCCCAACAACTTCGAAGGATTTTCCCTTTCCCTTCTTATGCTTTGGACAGTCTTTCCTGATTAGAACTTGGTCGACATCCCAGCTTAGAACCAAAAGCTCTGATACTAATTTGTTGTGAAAAACTATCGCGAACCAAGCACAATCACGAAATACGACACAAAACGAAACAAGCACAATACATAGAACACAATAATTTACGTCGTTCGGCGATGTGCCTACGTCCACAACATAACAATTTCAATGAGTTTTTATTAATTAGTTGTGATCCATAACTGAAAATAAAAGGATTCATTGTGAAAATGAGATCAAATTTGTCGCATGTTGATAGTGGCATGGAGATAAGTATTAACACTATTGGACACATGAGATAAGATAGATGCAAGATCACTTACTTTTAATCAAAAGTGACCAAAATAAAGACTGAGATATTCTTTTTAATTAAGTTGTCTGGAGTTACTTAGAGTTCCACAAATAAACCTTCCGAAGTTATTTGAGTGGAGGTTCAATCGTGCAAAATGACAACTAATGAAGTATATGTTATTGCCCGAGAGGTGTAAGAAAAGAAAAAAATGTTAGGCATCCTATAGGCATGGTTGTTAGAGGCCTAATGTGCACTTAGGTGCCAAGGTCTCCTTTAGCCCAAGCACAATGCACACCGTGCGTGTGATGAAATTGTATATTAAATATAAGTATATAAAAAAAATTAAAATATGCAACACAACTAGTCAATATCAAAATAAAAGAACTTTTTAGCATATCAATTCAATGGATTAGCTAAATCATCCTCATCCTCATCCTCGTCATCCCTGCCTTTTTACCCCATGACTAGGGTTGACCACAAATTCTTTTTTTCCATTATATTCTATTATATGCCATGTCACCTCTAATATTTAATTTTTTAAAATAAATTTTAATTACTTTATTCCATGTTAGTTTAGGCCGGCCTCGCTGCCTTTTACCTTCTATGAAAACTAATCTTCCTTTTGTTACGGGCGCATCAATGGGTGTGCGCTCTATACGTCAATAGTCTATTTTCTCTTATTTTGTCACTAATAGGTGCTAATCTTAATCCACCCTCACACTTTGATTAGTAAATCTATCTTTTCTAATCACTCCTATCATCCACCCAACATCCTCATTTCCATTACATGAATGCATTGTTTTTATTTCTTTTTTAGTGCCCAAATCTCTGCCCTTTATGAGATAGTCGGCCTAACAAACTTGTTTTGTATTTTTCTATTACATATGATAACACTAGCCTGTCTCCATTTGGTCCATCCTACTGGTAATATCATTATCTATTTTTCTATTTTTTTATTGCTGATCCTAAGTATTGAAAATGATGATTTTGATTAATCTTATGGTCTTGGATTGCTATTATTATATTATTACTTCCGAATCTTTATTAAATTTACATTCCATATATATATATTTTAGTCTTACTAATTTTTTAACCCTTTTGTTTCTAAAATGTATTTCAAATTTCTAATTTTGTTCCTAAGCCTTCCTTAGAAATATCCAACAAAACTATGTCATCAACAAACAACATGCACCATGGGAAATCTTCTTGTATATCTTTCGTTATTTCGTCCATGACCAGTGTAAATAGGTATGGGTTAACTACTGATCCTTGGTGTAATCCCACTTTTATAGAGAAATCTTTAGTTCTTCACATATGATGTGAACCCTACTTATTGTATCCTAATACATATCCTTAATAGTATTTATAAGATTTAAAGACACTCATTTTCAATGTAAAGCCCACCAAATTATATCCCTTGGAACTCTCTCGTAAGCTTGCTCTAAGTCTATGAAAACCATGTGTAGATCTGTTTGTTTACTTCTACATTTTCTATCAATTGCCTAAGTAAATAAATGGCCTCCATAGTAGATCTCCCTGGCATAATTTCAAATTAGTTTTTGGACACAGTGGTTTCATTCCTTATTCTTTGTTCTATAACTAATTTTCACAGTTTCATTGTTTGACTTATTAATTTAATTCCTCAATAAGTACCACAATTTGTGCATCACCTTTATTTTTATGTATTGGGTCGATCATAGTTTTTCTCCATTCATTCCTTCTTTTAGAATTTTATTGAATAAATTTGCTAGCGATTCAATTCCTACGTTTCCTAGAGTTCTTCAAGCTTCTATTGTTATGTTGTCAAGTCCCACCGCAATGGACTAACTAAATCAATACTCGTTTATCTTTTCAACTCTCTATAAATTCAATAAATCAGTGTACAATTGGAACAATTCATGATAACACAACTAATAAAAATTCTTTGATACACATTTTTCAATATACATAGACATTAACTATGCAATTATAAGCTTTCGATTTCTTTTAAATATTTGATAAGATTGAGTAATAGGATACATTGGATATGATCGTGATATGATACAGAGCATGTTAATTAATGGTTATTAAGGAAAAAAAAAGTATATCAATGATTGATTGAAAAATAAAAGGCATGCCTTTCTTTCTGTTTTTTTTTTTTTGGGAATTAAAGCCTACTAAAAAGTGGGAACTAGAGATTTTTTGTGAGCCTAACCAAAGAGCTAAGAAGCACAAATACGGACATGAGTACGATACGATACGAACACGACAAGATGACAAATCTAAAAAATATAGGACACGAATACAACATGGATACGTCAAAAAATAATAATATAATATATTATATATATAAAAATAATAATTTTTGCTCATTTTATCCATATAATCAGGAATGAAATCTCTAATTTGGATATTAAAGTAAGATGTTTGTTATTTTTGTTTTCTAAGATTTTATATTATTTTTCTAATTAATCCATAATATATTTTAAATTGCAATGAATCCCATTCTTCTAATTAATCCATAATATGTTTTAAATTGCATTGAATCCCATTCTTCTAAGAAAATAATTACAAAGCCACTCCGTTGTATCTTGTAAGTATCCCAAACATGTCCTTGCCGTGTCCAACCAGAAAGTAAAATATTCAAATTTAAGGACACTTCTAGCTGTGTCTGACATGTGTCCGGACCGTGTCCCATGTGTGTTCGACACCGCCACGACACCCCTAGGAGAAGTGTTCATGGTTCCTAGCCAAAGGGGCTCGGCCTATGTTGTTTGGGGCGCTATAGCTGAGCCTTGATGAGCATAGGGCTTTTTTTGGTGCCGGCGCGCCTTTAACAACTATGGATGTAGGAACATCAATAAGAGGAAAACAAGTGCACATTAATTAAAATACCTCACCAGCTTTTTAGTACAAGGGTATTTTAGTAATTAGTAGACTTGTTTTGTTTGGTTAAATTTATTGTTATTTCTTATTTATATTAGGGATAATTGATTCAAAGGGATTATTTAATTCATTTAATGCATAGCTCCGTCGTGGTAGTAATCTAGATGTTGCTCTTTGCTCGCAAGGGAGATTGGTCCAATAAGGTCCAATGCTTGAGTAGGGAAAGGCTGGATGTGGCAGTTTTGATGGGACAAGTTGGGTGAGTATCAAGAGAGAGCAGTTATTTGATCTCTCTTACTGGTGTAGGAGTGGGTGCAGGATTCAGATTTTCCCTTGGTAAATTGCTACTGTTCACTACTGTGAGTATCTAATATTTAACTATGCTCCATTCTATTGAGTCAAGTTGTCATTTGAGAATAGATTCTGGTATCAGACTTGTGAAACATGACAGAATTGCCTGAGGAGCCATGATGTCTGCTTTTTGTAGATGTCTTAGCAGTGTGGACTGGTAATTGTGCAATGATGTCGACTGTGTTGCATTTATTGTGACTCTCCCCACCAATCTTAAAGAATACTTTTGCAATTGAGTTGCCAAAATGTAGGTATCTGTCGCTTTGTGGATAGAAAGTTGTTATATGCAGGACATGGATGTCCTAGGAGATTGGATTATGGTGAAAATGGAGGCAGCTTAGAGGAGAGAGAGAATGGCAGTATATGAGTTCAGTAGATATGCAAGATAAACTCGAGGTGATTGCTATCTCCTTTCCTCTAATTCAGGCCTGAAGTAGGGGGAGAAGCCCTTTTATTTGCAAATTTCGTGTACAGATAATAGCTGATAGTAGTTCACACACGTGTTGAAGCAAGTGGGATGTGGAGATGCCAGCAAAACAAAGGGAATTATTTATAAGCAAGGTGGAAAGTGCACCAAGCACAATATATGGCAAACACATTTCCAGAGGGCATTTGGCATTTCTCTCACTCTAATACCAACCAAAATTTAGGCCATGGTTGAGAATATAGGTATACCATTCGTTTTAACCATCAGCCAAATATCTCAAGGATCCCATTACAAACCATGATGCAACTCTGGCGTTATACAAAGGCTGCAACAGAGCTTGAGGAGCTTCTTGACCCTGCTTCCTACCTAGGTTGGCATATGATGTGTCATGGTGCATGCACCTTGAGGCGGCTTAGGTGTGGGGCCTTGGTTGTATATATTGAGGTGCTAGAGATCGAAATGGGGACAAATAGAACTGTGGGAATCAGCATCATATTAGTGCACGGTAGGAGATTTATGGTGGTGGTGATTGTTTCAGCCAAGAGGTGAGCTAGGAGAACCGTGTCTTGGCATCCACAGGTCTCGGTACAAGGTTAAGCAACTACGCGCATTGACCCGCAAAAGGACAGGCCTGCCAGACTCTTAGAGGTTGTGCAAAAATGGAGATATCATACACATCATGATCCTAGTGGATCACGTGTTAGGAGGAAGTGTATCCTTGTTCAATCACCAATTGGACAATATCAGTTGTTCCAGAGATGCCATGCAGGCCAAGCAAATAGTGACACGTGTGTCATGGGGTCAATTCCCACAGTTTTATACAGGATTTCAGTAGGCTTTACAACTCTTCAAGCATCTTTTGACCTATTATTTGCTTCTTTTTCTGTTAATTTAAAAAAAAAAAAAAAAAATTTGTTATCAAGAAATGTGGAGAGAACCATCTCAGCAACTCTTTAAAAGTGTGCCATATCTTTGTCTGAGTCATTTTTAATTCAAGGGCTCTAATTTAGCTGACTATTTGAACCATAGTTATTGTCTGGAATTTTTATTATTCAGCGCCAACATGTAATGGAATTATGGAAACTTTTTTGTGAATTTCGTGAAGATGATGATAGGTTCGGAATATGGGTATATAATGTAATGTAGTTGGAGTCTAGTGATGGTCTTATGATATTTATGGATGATGCATGATAAAAGAGAAATTGCATCAACTATATGCTGGCTTGGGAAACATCAACTATAAGATTGATTGATTGATTGAACTCAAGCCTTGTTGAATTATATGATGGTAGATTATATGAGAGTGGAATTCTTTAGTAGCTGTTGTCTGCCTTATTACATTTACTAGATGGAGTTTACAGCCTTTTGTTATCTTATTTTCTCTTTATAACAGTAAAAATATCTTTTACTAATAATTCTTTTTGCTGTTATTATTGTTCAGCCTCTGAGGAGCTGTCTTAAATTGTCTTTCTGAACTTAAAGAATCACGCAGGGAGTGGGAAAAGCATATAATGAGTTGAAGCAAGGAGAGCCAGCTATTGAACGTTTGTTTGATTTGACCAGGTTCAAATCTCAGGTAATTTATTGGTTGGTCTCTTTGACTATTTTTTAGTTTTGGTTATTAATTAATTTGGTAGGCACAATGTAAGAAGATATAGTGAATAAGTAAACGGAAATTAAAAGGATAATGAAGCACAATACATAGTAGGGTTAAACATCAAATTCCTTGTTTACCTATCTTGTAGATAAGTTCAATCTATGTTGCATACTTCATAGCTTGTGGAATGCTTAAAAGCCTTGACCGGATTCCCTAATTGTGCAGAGTTATCTCTTGTTAATAAATTTTTGTAATGACAATGCTTAATGGTGGCCACACTGGGTGATAATCTTTGACAATGGCAATTTGTTTTTGACTAAGAGAAATATTATGGAGCTGCTATTGGGAGCTTTGGTTCTTATGTATCCTCATTCATCTTTAGGACTCTCTCTCTCTCTCTCTCTCTCTCTCTCTCGTGGGGGGGGGGGGGGGGAGTCTCTATGAGGGATGCCTTCTTCTATCTCTTCTTCTTTTATATAGAAATTTTATTTTCCTATAAAAAAAAAACAGAAAAAAGGGAATACAAGTTCAGAGTTAGTTTTGGAAGTGAGTTGTTGGCTCTTTGGAAGGAGAGGCACTATCATTCTTTTTTTTCCTTCTTTCCTTCAAGGCGTCATCTTATCTTTGAACATTTTTGTTTGTTTTGAGTTTAGGTGCCAAAGAGTTATTTCTTTAAAAAATGGTTTTTTAATTTTATGGAGGACTTTTCCCTTGGAAAATTGCGTAGGATTGTTCATTTGAGGTGTTAATCTTGAGTGGACAACAACCATTTTCTGCATGATTCTTAGCATTGGTTATTAAAGGCCTACCTGATAAGTGCAGGACCAATACCCAAGGCTCTGATAGTATAATATAGCAAGAACACACCATGATTACATGAAAAACCCAAATGGGAAAAACCACGAGACCTAGTTCAGGCAAACCAAATCCACTACGAGAAAGAAGTATTACAACCAGATTAACAGTTTCTCAAACCCTACAAACACCCAGTTACCTCTTAACACAAACTGATCCACCGATCTCTCCACTCTAGACTCTAGGCACATAGTCTGCTCGTCAACAGATTTTCTTCTCATGCGATCCACTTCTCCAATCCTTTAATGTGTAGGTGTTGACGTGTTGTGGTTCACCAAGTTTCAAGTATTCAAAGAAGCTTCTTGCTTTAGAACTCAATCACACGATAATACAAGGTATTCTATGAAGAACCTTACTTGTGATTGAAAAACAAAGCTCTCTATCTTTTTTACACTTGTGTAATTGTGTCTCTTGTGTTATTCTTGTGTTTAGATAACCCAAAGGAGCCTTTTTCATAGAGTTGGAGTGATTTGAAATTGATTAGAAATGTTTTGGATGAGTTTTGGAACTTCTGTGGAGTTGGAATCGCGTCTTTTACCGACTTTGAGTGCCCGTTTGATCGAATCAGTCCACACTAACTAGGTTTTCCTCAATTGATCTATTCTGGCGTAACTTTGATCGATTGACGTTCAGGTTTGATCCAGCCCGACTTTAGACACTTTGTTGAGGGTTCAAACAAACTCAAATTTAGACATATAATTTATCATTGGAAAGCTCATTGATTCAAGTTTCGTTTTAAACATCATAATAAAATTCAAAGTATTTTATTTTTGATGAATTTTTGAAGACAGTGGTCAATTTTCACAACTTGAAATCCTTACCAAGATCAACTTTTTTATTGGTTCAACTTAAGCTCAAAATATAAGTTTTCTAACCAACATCAAGGCTTCCAAATACGTGCCTGATGAAATAATATTCAACTCTAAATTTAAATTAATAAATAATTAGTTTTAAATTAGATCGAACTTAATTCAAGTTTCTCATTTGTTCACTCTAGATCATATGGTTACTTAGGTCACTTACCTTCTTTATATTGTGTGATTGTGAAAGTGACGGAGCGGAAGCTATGAAATTGTTCGTGCACGAACAAGGACAACTTTGAACCCACAAAGCTAAAAGAAAATTGCAAAGCAATTGATATATTATTGATAAATTGATTTATTGATTCCTGCCCTATGGCAGTACATATATTTATAATAAAGAAATCCTAATCCTAAAAGGACAGAGAAACCTAAAAACAAAAGGAAACTTGTAGAAATCCTAATCTTAACAGGAAAAGGAAATCTATTTTCAAAAGGAAATTAAAATAAAAGAAAATTAGTATCCAAAATTAAACTCTCTCTAAAAGAAATAAAATATTAAATATATATATAGATATATATAATATGAAACCTACTAAAACTGTCCTACATCAGTCTCCTCCACTTCAAAAGAACTCGTCCTCGAGTTTTGCTGCAAATAAAGTGACTCGTCATATATGAGTATAAACAGAATTTTATACCACCCAAGACTTGATCTCAAAGCTTCATAAACTTGCCTCATTATTTTCTGCCATTTTTCTTTCCTTTTTTCCAACTTCTCAACGACACCACTTGATACTCCATATGGCTGAACTTCACTTTTAATGCCAAGATCCCAAATTTTAGTACTTGATTGTATCATTCTGGTAACTATAAAGTTTACCTTTTCTCCACCTTTAAGTGGCCACTCAAGCCTTTTGGTAAATAAGGAACATACTGGAATAATTTCCCAGTAAACATCCATGTTGGAATAACCATCAGCCAGGGTCTCATGGACAACATCATCATCCTCATTCTTGGTGCAAACCATTGAAGCATCCTCAGCATATTTGATTGTGTGCTCAAACTCTTGTGTCACGTCATTACCTTGACTCTTTGAATATAGGCCCATGTCGTAAGTGTCCCTATGCTCCATACCTTCATCCTCTTCGACTTTGTTGAACAACAAGGAATCACAGGAAACTTTTGCGACTGAATGTTCTTCCAAGTTATCATTGATATCAACATATTCTTCCACTTCCTTTTGGACATGCAATTTGAGAATTTCATTGTTTCGATCATCACCTAATTCGGCGTCAAAATCATTTTCTTTGTAATCTTCCGTTACAAGAGGTGAAGCAATAGAATTTTTCTCACAATCAATCTCATTAAAATAACTAGTGACTTCAATTAAATTACCTTCAAACTCCTTTGTGCAGTCGTTGACAGACATATCCTCTTTCCTGTAATTTTGATATTTGTTATACATCATCTGCTCATAATCTGGTGGTAGAAATTTAGTTTTTATTAACCTTTTCATCTTGTACCACGATCGCACACGTTGTTTTCCTTGCCTCATCCGGTTAGTGAGTAGATCAAGTTTTCTTTGAAACTCACGATTGTCTGGATATCTACAAACTCTGTCACGTCTACTTCGATCACATCGATCAGCCGTAACTCCTCTGAATCCAAACTCCTCATCATCGAAATAATCCTCATAGGCTGGAGGCCTATGCGAATATACAGGAACATAATCCATATGCGGTTGGCCGCGAGGAACATCGTCGGTGCGAACCCGAAGTGGTTCACGAGCCTGGTTGCCACCAATCCCAAGTCCAATAACAGCTTGTTGGAGATCCTGCAACATGCGTTCCATCCGTCCAAACTGCTGTTCCTGAGCTTGCATGGCTGCCCAAGGGGCCTTTGCTCTGCGATTATCGTCAACAAAGTGGGTGCTACCAAAACAACCAATTGCCATCAGACCAGGGTAAATCAAGGCTCTGATACCAACTGACGGAGCGGAAGCTATGAAATTGTTCGTGCATGAACAAGGACAACTTTGAATCTAGAAAGTTAAAAGAAAATTGCATAACAATTGATATATTATTGATAAATTGATTTATTGATTCCTGCCCTATGGCAATACATATATTTATAATAGAGAAATCATAATCCTAAAAGGACAGAGAAACCTAAAAACAAAAGGAAACTTGTAGAAATCCTAATCCGAATAGGAAAAGGAAATTTATTTCCAAAAGAATAAACTCTCCAAAAAAAAAATATTAAATATATATATAGATATATATAATATGAAACCTACTAAAACTGTCCTACATCAGTAATGATGCCTCCTTACCAAGAGGAGACGATCAAATCGTCGTAAGAGCAATATTGAAACTAAATAAAAAAATTAAGCAAGAGAATGGAGAATTGAAAGCAAACTATATGTTGCTGTAAATTATCTCTTCAACCAAAATTTTATCAAACCCTAGCAATTACATGGCCTTATATAGAGTTTCTTCCTCCCCAATCCATGCCATAAATTAGACAACTACCAAATATAAATTAAAACTAAAACAAGAAAATTACTGAAAATAAGAAAATTACATAAAAATTAGAAAAATTCAAAATATGGAAAGTTTCTAAAAATTATAAAGTTAACCCTAGAAAATTAGGGATTCTGTGGCTGCATCAGTCCCTCCGGGTTGGAAAGAACTCGCCTTCGAGTTTGAAATAAATTACCACAATCAATCAAAAATCTGAACATAACTTTCCATCCCTCTTTCTTCTTTTCCGAACTCGAATCAAATATAATAACCTTCTTATACTAACAAAGAATTCATTTGCATAATAATCATAGATTTTGTTAGATTTCCTTTGAACTTGGGTAGATTCGCATAACACTGTGGAACACGTATCATGAACTAGAAGTTCAATCAACTTTAATTTTTGTTCCAACAAACGCTTAGCAGTTGTTGTGCGCTCCAAGAATTCATCCCAAATCATATCATAAAAGTGAAATCTACTATTTTTCATCTTCATAGACCCAAAAACTCCATGATCAACCATATCTTCCAAGCTACAAAAACTTGTTTTAGTGCTCAAATCTTCAAACACCAATAAATGGTCTGACTTGTATTCTTGGAAATCTCTCGTTGATGAAAGGTTATGCACTTCCTTTTTCTCCATTGCTGTTGTTACCTCCACATTCTCACAACTACCACTATCAATAATATTATTACACACCTTTTCACCAATAGTGCAAGTGGTGTGAAAGATGTTAGTGCGCAACCAGTCTTCTTCAACCTCATGTTCTGAAAGCAATAGTGACTTTCGCATTACCAAAAAGTCTCCTAAATCACCATATATGATATCATCGTCCTCTTCATCCGTGGACTCATCATATTTTGGCTCGACCTCTGGGATTGCACCATCTCCTCTACTAAGATTTTCTACAAATTGAGGAATTTTCACCTTAAAGCCACAATCCCAACACCGTTCATCAAATAGAATAGGTGTTGGTTTAGGTGCTATGTTACTGCAAAAAGGATTTACAAAATCCTCTTCAAGATTGTCCTTCACTTCATGAAACTCCAGAATACCGAATTTGATATTTGTCGACCAATGACGGTTAGTTCACTTGTTGGCTGATCCATGGCGATGCGAAACATAGAATGGATATTTCGCGATAGCCTAAGTGCTTGACACATTGTCATCCACCAGAATATTGTCATCAACCGGTGGGTTGTTGTTAACCGACGGGTTGACAACACGTTGACCCAATAGGCGAGTCAACAACTCGACTTGTTTCCGCAAAAACTCTATATCGTCTTCGTGTTGTTGGGGTAAAGGTTAAGCTATAGTGTGCATCCTACGATTTCCTCCTCCCTCTTCTCTGTTGTTGTCGTGGAGGCATGATTGAGCAGTCGGAAAGCAGAAACCTAAGCTCTGATACATTATGCCACCTTACCAAGAAGAGACGATCAAATAGTCGTCAGAGCAATCTAGAGAAAGGAGAATTGAAAGCAAACTATAAGTTGCTGTAAATTATCTCTTTAACAAAAATTTTATCAAACCCTAGCAATTACATGGCCTTATATAGAGTTTCTTCTTCCCCAATCTATGCCATAAATTAGACAACTACCAAATATAAATTAAAACTAAAACAAGAAAATTACTGAAAATAAGAAAATTACATAAAAATTAGGAAAATTCAAAATATGGAAAGTTTCTAAAAATTATAAAGTTAACCCTAGAAAATTAGGGATTCTGTGGCTGCATCAGAAAGTTGAAGCAAGATGTGGATGTGATCCTTCTGCTAGTCTTCAATCTACAATCTCAACTTTCAATGTTGATGCGAACCTTCCACTAAAGTGACACCACATATGGACCATGGCATACAACTTTTGCTCATCTAATATGCCAACACATGACACTTTTTCGTAACACTACCTTTTTATGCATCTTGTACATCTCTCTCTCTCTCTTATTTTAAAGAAATTGATTATACTTTTCTAGCATCCCTTCTCGATTATTCTTCTGGATGTTTTAGAGAAGTCAGACTTATGTTCTATTCCTCATGTTATTGCATCACATGCTTTTCTAGAAGTCCCTCTTCAGCATTGGCAAGAAAAAAATGCAGAGAGATTTTTGTCCTCATTAAGCAGTGGTTTGTTGGAGTTGTCCTGATAATGTTGAATGCTTCTAGAAAAAGATTATTAAGCTACACCTTAGAGGTTCTTGGAGATTTTAAAGTTCGGTGTTTATATTATATAGAAAATTTATTTCCCTCTTTAGCATAATCAAGAGAACCAAAAATAAGAGTTTTGTTCTTTTCTTTTCCTGTGGTGTTTGGGACAAAGGAGGTGGTGCTAATAACCCTAGTTTCTTATGGTAGACCCACATGAATTTTCTTGGACACGGTTTCGTAGTCATTGATGCTACATATGTGATGAGTTCCTGATAGGATCTAGACCTGTACATGTTCTTTAATTTATGTGATATTATATTACATCGGAATCGGTGCTAATGCCACACTTGTTCCTCAAGTATTTGATTGAAAATGCATTTAATATGTGATGCGGGATAGGTAGGGGCTCTTCGATGTCAAGATATATTGAGAAGAAGAGAGAGAATGAGAGGGGAGAATAATAGAGAAGAAGAAGATTATGGGAGAAGAAGAAGAAGCAGAAGGAGAAAGAAGTATGTAATCTCAATCATATTCAATTATCAAAAAGTACCTTTCACAATGCATGAACCAACATATAAATAGGCAGCAAGGAAAACCCTAATCAAATCCTATTACTAAAAATAAAACCCTAAAATATTAAATAACGAAAATATCCCTAAAATAAAAACATTACTAATATAATAATAATATTAAATAAAAATTAACCCTAAATAAAAGTAAATCCCTAATTTCATTTGTCTCTGCCCCTTCTCCAAAAGTAGAGGCGTAACACATTCGGCTCATCCACATAAATCATAAGTCGTCCTGCATCAATTCTCCCTAGTTAAGAACTCTTCTTCGAAGAGTAAATGCATGTGTATTGCTCAAAAAAATCTGAGTCATCAGGGCAAAACACATCATCGGTACTCCATGTGATGTCAAAATCTGGATAACCTTTCCATCGAACAAGATAGCGTTGAATATTTGCAATAAGAGAAGCATCACTGTGATGGCCAAGGTTATCTTTGATCCAATCCGTATACTATGGCGGAAATGGTGGGAGAACAAGGGTTTGTGGTAGAGAAAATGTAACTTCACCTGTAGGAACATAAGCTAACAAAACAAGAGGCTCAGAGGTGCCTCGGTTAGGTGACAAATACTCCATATGAAAAGTTGAACTAATACTATTGTCTGATGGCAGGTCAAATAAATATGCATTAGGTCCGAATATATGAATAGTGGGGAAATGTATAGTGACTTGGGCTTGTAATGTCACACGAGTTAGAATACAATCTCTTTCAATGAATGCATGATTATGAGCATATGCAACAAGTTCATAATTTTTCTTACTCAAAACAATTTCTTGTCGCATATTGGCATGAAAATCATGGACAAGCTGAATAAAGGGATCCAGAAATTCAAGCGACTAGAAATATGGAGGTGAAGGAATATGATCAATGGACTGGCATGGCAAAGAATTAAGTATAATCTTGAAAGAACCACTATTGGTACACTGATTGGTCAAACTAGTATAAGCATGCTCCATGATAGGCGAAAACAAATCCCACACATTGAGGTGGTTTACCATAAGACACTCAATCAAACATCCTAGACTTCGATTGATAATTCCAATTTGTTTTTTAATCTGAGGATGAAATGTTGAGGGAAATTTCAAATCCGTTCCTAAAAATGTCCATAATGTTTTCCAAAAACTACTAGTATACTTGACATCTCTGTTCGACACC
Source organism: Cornus controversa (assembly GCA_026545225.1). Classification (NCBI taxonomy): domain Eukaryota; kingdom Viridiplantae; phylum Streptophyta; class Magnoliopsida; order Cornales; family Cornaceae; genus Cornus; species Cornus controversa. Next base: position 62,714,305 of record CM048852.1, read on the forward strand.
ATGGAAGTGTGGAATTCAAGTGTGCGTGTCCAATCATCTTTTCCCATGAAGGCAGATGGGATTACATCACTATAGCAAGTCTCATGTTCCATTTTATTTTTCATATGGTCAAGAAATGGTCCAGTCTTGTCTAGGTCACCTAAAGCCTTGGGTAGATGCCTATGTTTAGAAACTTGACATGTGACATGGTTGGACAACTGGAGGTCTAAAAGGTGTCTGATGGTCCTTTCGATCATTCTCATGCAATTGTTCAAATTCATCTAAATCCCCATAGTCTTCATGTGGAAACCTATGACTCGTGACTCGATGGTGAACATGTGGTAGATGTTGTCTAGAATGTGGAACTCGACCCTTTCTAAAGTTGGTTTGTCTCATGTAAAGGTCTTGGAATGATCTTGGACAAACAGAAGGGTCACGGTTGTGGTATGTAGACTAATCATAATAACAACTTTGAGTGTTTCTAGTGTTCAACCTAACCCTTGGGGAGACAAATGTGTCACTCCTGTTGTAAGACAAGTCATGGGTGGTCATGGTGGTCTCAAGGGAATGGTATGGGCTTGAAAATGGTTAAGGACAAAATGCCAATATATGACTGAAATTAGGTTAGGGCTTGAAAATGGTTAAGGACAAAATGCCAATATATGACTGAAATTAGGTTAAGTAACACAAATTATAAATTATTGCAATGCTCACACAAGAAACAAAATGCACGCAAGGTAAATTATGTGAAGGCACTACTGTGTGAGAATGAATGGTGATGGGAAAATAAGAGAATGGTGTAGGTTCTAGTTCAAATAAAGATCTTTTGCAAATTTATTGACTAGACAAACAAATAAGAGGCTGTTTGGAAAAGCTGTCGAATTTCATTTTCTGATTCCAGAAAAATGGAATTTGGAAATTAGCTGTGCTGCCATTTTTGTCAAAAGCAGAATTCATTTGGTAATATCATCAGCTGTCAAAATTTTAAAAGCTGAAATCTGAAAATATGTTTGGTAACCCAAAATTAAAATTTTTAAAAAATTAGTAGTTTCTTTGATTATAAATTGTGTTTGAGTAATATAGTTCCAACTCATTTTAAACAATATAAATGAACTATACATATTATAACCTTGTTTTAATATTGCAAACAACGCATTAAAGCAGGTATATATTTATCCTCACATTTTTACCTTACAAAATCACAACATAGCATAATGTTAAATATTGCATGTTTAATCTTATACAAATCATGTGTTCTATTAAGTACCCAAATTAAAATATTATATTGATTATTCTAACAAATTTTCTTTTAACTCATTCTTTTCGACAAACAAACAGACCCCAAAGCCCTAAAATTTGCACCAAGCAGACCCAAAGCTAAATTGAATTCACATGGCATCAAATTGAACCATCGCCATTTGTCACCATAGGAGACCCTAAAGCTAAATTGAATATGGCATCAATTTGAAGCATTGTGATTTGTCACCATAATTGATATAACCAATCTATATATACTAATCATCAAAAGAAATTGATTAGAACCTGTATGAATCAGACCCAATTTGGTATCGCCATATATATATATATATACATCAATCTGAAGCATTGTGATTTGTCACCATAATAGATATAACCAATCTATACATTCTAATCATGAAAAGAAATTGATTAGAACCTATATGAATCAAACCCAATTTGGTATCGCCATATATATATACACACACACACACACACATCAATCTGATGCGTTGTGATTTGTCACCATAATAGATATAACCAATCTACATACTAATCATCAAAAGAAATTGATTAGAACCTGTATGAATTAGACCCAATTTGGTATCGCCATATATATATATATATATATATATATATATATATCACTCAGTACACTCACCATTCATCACAAAGTTTTGAATACAAACCCATGAACCACCCTTCCCAGATTGAGCATTCCAATCACGAGTTTTGTGGCGTGGGATGAGTGATCAACGCCTGAGATGGCTTGTGATCAAGCGCGGTATAAATTGAGGAGTTAGACAAGTTTCGAACAGAAACTGAGACAGTGAAGAAGTAGGCGGGGGTGGTTCCGGTGTCGGTGGTGGTGATAATCGACAGCTTCGCCTGCCATAACAGCCGCCCTCTTTCATCTACCTTGCAGTGGCGATCCTTGGCACCCGATTTCTTCACCGTCAAAGCCCCTTCAATGGTGAGATGGGTCTATCTATAAACTATAGTATATACACACACTCTAGGGTTAGAGAGAGAGAGAGAGAGAGAGAGGAATGACTCTTGTTATTTACGACACTAGTGTTTCCATAAATTTTAAGTGGCACTGTAGCTCCGCTACGGTGCCAGTAATGAGAATCCGATTTTGAAAGCTACAAAATGTAGCTTTCAAAATATAACTGATTACTTTCAAAAATTTGGAATAGGATTTTAAAAATGAAAACCAATTACCAAACGCATTTTCAAGTGTAGCTTTCAAAATTTTAAAATTGACAACCTAAATCTGAAATTGGAATGGTTTCCAAACAGCCTCTAAAAGTATTAATTTCAATTTTCAAATGAAGCATGTGTACCTTTACCGAAGCTCAAAGTAGCTATCCGAACAAAGAAGGCTCCAAAGGCTGAGGTAGATCAATTCCAATTTGAAACAATTTTTCTGATTTTTTTTTGAAGAATTGGGTTACTTCTGAACTGGATTCTGTTCTGGACAGCTTCCACAACTAGACTAGTTCTGAATCTGTAACCAAACAAGGCTGAATGTGAATATGGGTCACTTCTACATTGGGCTAGATGAAATCTGGACTGGCCCAAACAAATAATCAGTATTGGAAATTAAGCTGGGCGAAAATAACTAATCCGGTCCGATCCAAATCTGGGCAGTTGCTGAGTGTGGGGCTGGAGCACACCGAAATGGGCCAAGTTGATTTGGGTTATAAAACAAACCAAATGTTTTGCCTTTACCAAATCACGTAACAAATGGAGCCTAGACTTTCTTGTGATGGCGGACTGTGTTGACAGTCAAGGCAGCGACCGACAATAGCGATGACGAAGAGAAAAGTCCGGCCAAGTCCAATGTAGCATCCGAACAAAAAGGACTCCAAAAATTGCTCCAAAGACCGAAGTAGATCAATCCAGTGTGAAATAAATTTTCTGATTTTTTTTTTTTGCTGAACATGTTACTGAACTGGGTCCCGGCTGAACTGGTTCAGTTCTGAACTGATTTCAGAACTGGTATAGTACTAAAACTGTAGCCAAACAGAGCTGGGTATGATTCTGGGTTGGGCTGAGCAAGGCTACTGGACCAATACAAATAATTAGATTTGATCCAAGCTGTTGATTTTTTTTTTAAACTGCACTGGTCCAAATCGTGAGCCGGGTCGGGTTGGCTGCCTATCAAATTCAATTGTTTCCTTTCCCAAATTACGCACAAATCGATCAATCCTCAGGGTCCTTTCACGATGACAGCGCTGCAGGCAAGGAAGCGATGGATGACGGTGACGACTGAGGAATGCTCCGACTTTGGTGACGACTAGAAAAGATTCTGGCAATGGTGAGATGCAACTCTGGCGATTACGAATAGGAAAACACTTCGATGACGAAATAAGGAAGGCTCCGGCAACGATGGGCGACGGTGGCACAGCGGCGATGGCGACAAGAACTCTGAAGATATCAATTGGACTCCTATTTTTCTTCTCTTTTTGTTAGATATGTGTTTTACAAAGGTGGGGTTCTGCACGTGTTCTTGCGGCTACGGTTTGGGCTTAAGGTTTTGATGGATGGCGACGAAGGAGGCCGTAGGACTGATCAATAGTGGCGATGGTTATAGGTTCCGGTGATGTGATGCCGTTGATGAGGGCTGTTGGTTTAGGTTCCGAAGGTACGACTGTGATAGGATGTGGTTTTGGGTTTCCACAGGGGGGATTGTTGGCAAGGGTGATCGACGGCGATGAAGTTTTCCAGAAAAGGTGATTTGCTTAGTGTTTTGGTTTGTAGAGAAGCCACTTGGTTTGGGTTGATGGGTTCTGCCGGGTTGATGACGGGTATGGATTTATGGATGTTTGTTTGGACAGGGGCGTTTGGGTTGCGATTGAGTATTGGGTATTGTGGCAGTGGGGTATAGTGTGAAGCAGCGGTGGGGTTGGGGTTAAGGGTTCCTAGTATGGCCTGTGATTGTAATACTGGCTTGGGTCCTGTTTGGTCGGCAGGGGTTAGGGTTTGGTTCTATTTGGGTTGAAGATGTTTCGGTGAGGGTGAGGAATTTGGTGGTTCTGGGATTTGGTTAGGTGGGTGATGATGAAGGCTGCAGTTTGATTGGATATAGGTGTTGGGTTGCTGTGATGGTGGTTGTTTGGTGAATAGTAGCAAATGGGTATGGTTTCGATGAAGGCCTCAGTTTCGGTTGATGAACATTAGCCGATGGGAAGATTGCTGTGAACAATGGTGAATACTTTGCATATGAATAAACTTGGAACCTGTGCTTTGAACTAAAATTGAATTGTTCGCTCCGATACCAGTTGATGCGGGACAGGTAGGGGCTCTTTGATGTCAAAGTATATTGAGAAGAAGAGAGAGAATGAGAGGGGAGAATAATAGAGAAGAAGAAGAAGAAGCAGAAGGAGAAAGAAGTATGTAATCTCAATAATATTCAATTATCAAAAAGTACCTTTCACAATGCATGAACCAACATATAAATATGCAGCAAGGAAAACCCTAATCAAATCCTACTACTAAAAATAAAACCCTAAAATATTAAATAACGAAAATATCCCTAAAATAAAAACATTACTAATATAATAATAATATTAAATAAAAATTAACCCTAAATAAAAGTAAATCCCTAATTTTTATTTGTCTCTGCCCCTTCTCCAAAAGTAGAGGCGTAACACATTTGGCTCATCCACATAAATCATTAGTCGCCCTGCATCAATATGTTTCCGAAAATGTATTGCGTAATCATCAAACAACTTTGCTTCTAAATTGACGGGTTGTCAAGTTCTTGAGAAATGTGTTGTAGACATTTGCTCTAATGTTTTTAACATTGTAATGCTTATTTTATTTAAACTCTAAGATGTAAAATGTTAACAACCATCTACTCTAAAAGCTTAAGCTGTTAGAGAGGGTGCAACTTAAATATTTAAATTCTCAACACGCCCCCTCACGTGTGGCCTTCTTTTGGTCCAACACGTGCTTCAATTTTAATTAGGGTGACGGTGAGGTTCGAATTCAGGACCTTGCCTGCGACAGAAATCTGCTCTGATACCATGTTAACAACCATCTACTCTAAAAGCTTAAGCTGTTAGAGAGGGTGCAACTTAAATATTTAAATTCTCAACATAAAATAACTCTTATCCTTGGTTATGTTACCTGGACTCGAATACATGTATCGGACGCGGGTGTGTATCCAAGCATCCGATATATCAAATTCACAAACTAAGGACACTACTAAATATTCATATTAACTAATACTTTTATTTAATTATATAGAGTAAAATAATTTCTTTATGTTACATAGTGTTTAATATAGGCATTTCACTTGTTTTGAAGAAATAATATAATAAAATTGAATCATTGGATATGCTTTTTAGGTGCATGTCCAATCAAAATTGTTGGACACATATCCTATACCCATGTATAAGTATAGTGTGTCCAACACGGGTACTTCAATTGATAATCAAATCATGATTGCCCTAAAACAGACCTGAGAAGGGGGGTTGAATAAGTCTATTACAGAAACTTTACCAATTTTAAAATCCAATAAAAAATTATTTCAATTTATTAGCTCATATACCAATTGATAGTTTGGTATTTGCTCTGATCTTAAATGATGGATATTATATGGTCCTATTACCAATTTATGCTTGATATAATTTTTATATCAATTTATAAATAGACAAATAAATTAAATATAATATGGCAATTGCTTAAACAAATAAACACATGCTGATTGATATCAATTAATTAAACATGTTTGTATCATCATATCAATCAAGCATTCAAAGCATAATAAGCAATTTAAAAAGTCCAGTAAAAATAAATAAAGTAGAGACTTTACACGCGAGATTTTTACGTGGAAAAACTCCCTTCTGGAGCCAAAAAACCACGGGACTTGGTCCGGAAAAATAATTTACTATGAAGAAAGAGATGTACAACCTAGATCTATTTAGTCCTTCGAACACTAGTTGATCCCTAGACACGGCCGTCGCCAAATCTTATAGTCCTTCGAAGATCTCCAGGTTGTCAAATTGATCTGTCTACAACATCCAGAACACTAACACTGCTTCTTCCTCTTCAATTTATTTTCCAGCACTAAACTGTCGACCTTCAGTTTCTGGATGTTCAGTCTGTGAATCAGGTGTTGTTGTAGACGTTGTATGTGCAGATTCAATAGTCACAACACCTTGATAGCATCATAATCACCATGTCTAATGTAGAGGATATGTAAGATGAAAAATATATAGGTGCCCTCTCTCACAAGAGTAACTATCACAAGTATGTGTATATGTGAAGAACATGTTTTCTTGTGGATAAACAAAATATTAAAAAAGCTCACAATATGATTATCTAATCTCTCTTCTTTTTCTTTTGAACCTTGGACACCTTAGCCACACTAGGGTTTATGTTAACACTAGTATTTACAAGGAACTAACTTGTTCCACAAGTTATGAGACTGTAGACTAAGCACAGCCCGTTTTGGAAAGAATTTTTGAGTCTGTCCTAAACTTCGATCGATATGTCTCTTACCTTCGATTGATCGATCCTAGGGGTAGCTTCGATCGAACCCCTCTGGATTGCTGGATTGAAGTTGTAGCTTTTGTCAGTTGATTGACCCTTGTCAGTTGTTTGGAATATGCTTTGGGCTTCATGGAGTTGAGTACGGTGTAGAATTTTGCATTTGTCGATTTGGCAAATATTGCTGTACTGAATTTGAAAAGTGCACGCTCTGCTAAGAAGATAAAATTAGGAGGAAAATCAAGTGATTTTTTTTTTTGTGTTGAGATGTCTGTAAAAATCGTGTTTGTCACACTGCATATGTGAAAATTTTAGATATTTTTTGTTAGGTTTCTTTGAATTGCTATATAAATGGTGAAAAGGTAGAGTTTGTTGTCAATGTTTATTATATTTGGCTTGATGATTAATATTTCTTTTAGTAGGTAACTCAGAATTAATGTCTCCCATGTAGTAGGCTATCAACTTTAGTGATGGGTGATATTGAAAATTGAGATAATTATACAATTTAAACTGTAGTTGCCTGCTTAATTATGTTTATATTTGTTCGACTTTGTTAAGCTAAGAACTAGTGTTGTTACTGCAATTCTCATACTTTGTCCTGATAAGTTTGATGCTGCAAATTAGCCCTGCTTATTATGTTCCTGTATTTAGGTGATTGAGAAATCAGATGCAGTTTATTTAGATTCTGTTAAAGGAGAGGTGAAATTTTGTGACATATCATTCAGATATAGGGACAATATGCCTCTTGTATTGAATGGGTTGGACATTCATATCAGCGCTGGAGAGACAGTTGCTCTTGTTGGGCCCTCTGGTGGAGGAAAAACAACCCTTGTAAAGCTGCTTCTTCGCCTTTATGATCCTCTATGCGGTGAGCCATCTATCATTACTAACCATGTGTTTTCCTCCACAAATTTGTTTGAGTTTTTGACCATTCAATTGTGGACATTTAGGCTATCATTTTTTTCTTCTCTCTACCAGTCTCGAAGCCTTGACCTGGGGCTTGAGAATTAAAATCCAAAGCCACCAGGACAAAGGCAGACCGGTAGGCTATCTTTTTCAGTTTTATGTGATTGAAATTTTCTACCTCCCTTGTTAACAGGTTGTGTACTTATTGATAACCATAATATCCAGAGTATCCGTTTGGAAAGTTTAAGAAGACATGTTGGTTTGGTCTCTCAGGACATTGTGAGTAACTGGCAATGATGTTTCTGTTGCTTTTGTTTCTAAACTTGTATGTGAGCTTATGTAATATATAAATATAGAGAGATTTTATGTGTTAATATATAGAAGAAGAAGAAGAAGGTGAAAATAGAGAAAACATGATAGAATAGAAGTCTTTTTCCATAAAAGTTGAGGATGGTGTGTCCATAGGTGGTGACTCTTATATTTTCACCCCATTGGCCAATCTCCAACTTAAAAGCAGAAACAACTAGAATAGAACTTACTTTCATGAAAAATCAACAATTGACCTAAATGCATCTTAAATGAGAGGAAGAAAAGATAACAATTGGCAAGAATGCATTTCAAAAATTCCATTTCAAGAAATGATTTCTCTCTCTAGCCTCTCCCTTTCTCCTCTCCCCTATGGTGTCGTAGTCTTCTACTCCGGTGACCATTGATTTCTCTCTTCTCTTCGCTGGATTCTTCTACTCTGGTGACTACTGATATCTTTTTCCCCGTTTCTTCTCTCTGTTTCTTCTCTTTGTCCTTCCATTTTTCGTTGGCTTCGCTTGGAGGATAACCATTCATGTTGCTTCTTGTCCTCAGTAACACTTGTGTCTTACTGGTGACAGAAACGAGGAAACACTGTTTTAAGGTGAGGGATGAAGGAATTTAGCGACGGTGAGATACTTTGCAAGCTTGTTTGGGGTGTTGCGAGTGCGGTGGGTATCTCGCTGCTGTCAGATTCACTGAACCTGTTTCAGTTGCCGTCGCACAAAGAGGCAACTAGGGTTTTGTTGAATGAAAGAAGGGATTGGGGAGAGACTACTTTGAGGTTGGATGTGTGGTCATTTCGAGTTGGATGTTCAGGGGTTATAAAAGAGAAAGGAGAAAAGAGGGTAGTGGTTTACGAGCTTCCTCTCCATGTATGGTGTCTGTCCTTTTTCTGGGCTATCGAAGATATTTGTGGTGGTTTCAAAAGATCTTTGTTTGATGCAAGAATCAATGCTTCAAGAGTCATCCTGATAGTTCGAGATGGTGGAACAGTTCCAGACCATTTGTGGGTGGAAGACGATAGACTATGTTACAGAGTTGCAGTTATGGAAGAAAGGTTGCTGTAATTAGTTCCCACAGTGAGTTCTCTCACCGGACGGGACGAACGAAGCCTCATAAAAGAAGGCAGATGAGAAGCAAGCTCGTAATGGGGAGTTGCAGAGAAACGTCGGGGTGCAAGGAAGGAGATCAAGTGGATCCCACGAGCCGAGGACGCGTGGGGGAGGAAGGCATAAAAGCTGGATGCGTGGTGGTGGATCTCTCAACGGTAATAAAGGGTGGGAAACAACTAGCGTAACACGTGTTGATAAAAGGTGGGAGGGCTCTTATGGGGCACGTGAGGGAGAGGGTGCTGAATTTAAATTGGATGGTCTAGGCTCTCTCACTCTCTTTCTGCGTTTTCAGTGTTTTCTCTCTTAATCCCACTCCAAACCCTAGATGCCCTTATATACTGGGCTACAAGAGAGTCCTAAACAGGGTCCAAAACTCGCAAGTGAGAAACGGGTCGCAACGCAAAACCCTTTTTCGGGTCAAAATCGGGTCGCTGAGACAAAAAGTGGGACTGCCTTCACTGGACAACTTCTCGTCAATGCTATGTATACCCACCTTATTCTCACATATATGTGGTGATAAGTCTATTATGACTCTCTCATCATCTTTCCTTCTATTCTAATCAACTGGACCTGATACGAATTTTTGATTCTTTTCCACGACAGCATTTTGGATGCTCAACCTTGTAATATTGTCACCTTTATTCCTACAATCTAGAACAACGTTAATTGGCCCAGTAGGAATATTATATTGGGATGCTTGAAAGTTGACCATAGCATCATCCTTAGTGGTAATAGCATTGTTGATAAGACCACTCAATGAGTCATTGGCAGCATATATGGTTGATGAAATAGAATTTTCACAATCAGATGTGGCTAGGCTATGGTATCATAAATAAGAGTTTTCTCCATATATTCATGATTCTCTTTCTTGTAATTATGATATTTTTCATACATTATCTGCTCATAATTTGGTGGTAGAAATTTAGCTTTTATTAACCTTTTCATCTTGTACCACGATCACACACATTTTCATTGCCTCATCCAGTTAGTTTGTGTCTGATGCCACCAAGTTGAAGCACATCCTTTAAACTTGAGCGCTACAAGTGGAACTTGCTTGTTTTCGGGTACATCAAAATACTCAAAAAATACTTCAACTTTTTCAAGCCAATCCAAGACTTCCTCAATAATAAAACTTCCACAAAAAGTGAGTAGATCAAGTTTTCTTTAAAACTCATGATTGTCTATATATCTACCGACTCTGTCACGTCTACCTTGATCACGTCGATCAGTCATAACTCTTCTGAATCCAAACTTCTCATCATCGGAATAATGAGGGCTACGTGGATGTACAGGAACATAACCCATATTTGTTTGACTGCGAGGAACAATTCCAACACGATCCCGAACTAAACCACGAACCTGGTTGCCACCAATCCCAATACCAGCAATCTGTCTACACTGCACATCAAATCGTTGTTCTTGAGTATGCATGGCTGCCCAAGGGGCCTTCACTCTGCCATCATCGTCAACAAAGTGGGTGCTACCAAAACAACCAATTGCCATCAGACTAGGGTAAGACAAGGCTCTGATACTAACTGATGGATCGGAAGCTATGAAATTGTTTGTACGTGAACAAGGGTAACTTTAAATCCACAAAGTTTAGATAAACGCAAACAAAAGTTGCAAAGAAATCTGATTTTGTATTGACAATTGAATGTATGATATGCTCTCTGTAGTTAGGTATTTATAATAGAAAAATCTTAATCCTAATAGTACAAGGAAACCTAAAAACAAAAGGAAATTTATAGAAATCCTAATCCTAACAGCACAAGAAAACCTAAAAACAAAAGGAAAACTAGTACAAGGAAACTGTTAAAAATAAAACTTTCTTCAAATATTCTAAAAAAAATTAAATAAGAAACCTAATAATTAAAAACTAATAAATAATAAATTTCACCCGAATTCGACTTTGTTTGGTCCACGAACAAAATTCCCGAAATATTCAGCTCTCTTCCTATAGAATGAAAAACATGATTTTCGAGTCCTAAACGAATATTTTTAGCTATAAAATGACATGGGCCACTAGCTAAAGCTAGTGGGTTTTGCATACTGGGTCGTTTCTGATCCAATATGGGTCTCGTGGAGTGAAAATGACACAAACAAAAATTCTATCCTACATCAGTCCCCTCCACTTCAAAAGAACTTGTCCTTGAGTTTTGTGGCAAATAAAGTGACTCATCATGTATGAGTATGAACATAATTTTATACCACCCAAGACCTGATCTCAAAACTTCATAAACTTGCCTCAATATTTTCCGCCATTTTTCTTTCCATTTTTCCAACTTCTCAACGACACCACTTGATACTCCATATGGCTGAACTTCACTTTTAATGCCAAGATCCCAAATTTTAGTGCTTGGTTGTATCATTCTGGTAACTATAAAGATGATACCAACTGATGGAGTAGAAGATATGAACGTTCTTGCACGAACAAGATAAACAACTTTGAATCCAAGAAGTTAAGAGAAAATTGCAAAGCAATTGATATATTATTGATAAATTGATTGATTAATTGATTTCTACCCTATGGCATTACATATATTTATAATAGAAAAATTATAATCCTAATAGTAGAAGGAAACCTAAAAACAAAATGAAACTTGTAGAAATCCTAATCCTAACAGGACTAGGAAACCTAAAAACAAAAGGAAAACTAGCAACACAAGAAACTGCTAAAAATAAAACTTTTTACAAATATTTTGAAAAAAATTAAATAAGAAACCTAATAATTAAAAACTATTAAATATTATCACCCGAATCCGACTTCATTTTGTCCACGAACAAAATTCCCGAAATATTCAACAAATCTTCTATAAGACGAAAAAACGCACTTTTGAGGCTCTAGATGATGGAATTCGACTGAAAAATACCATGGCCCGGTAGCTAAAGCTACTGGGTCTTTCTTATTTGGTCGTTTTCAATCGAGAAAGGGTCTCGTCAAGTCAAAACAGCTTTGTCAAAAATTCTGTCCTACATCAAGATCCCAACCAGTTGGTGATTTTTCATTTTCTCTTTGGAGATAATAACATCGTCTTTTGTGATGCGAGGGAGGATCATTTGAGATTTTTGAGACATGTCTTGGCTTACTTCGAAGCAGTTTCAAGGTTGAAAATCAATATTGGGAAGAGCGAGTTGGTTCCAGTTGGGGCTGTTGAGGAAATTCATTCCGTCTTTGATATTCTTGGTTGTGGGGTGAGCTCCTTTCTGATCTCTTGCTTGGGGATGCCTTTGGCATCTAGATGGGCCTACATTAAGGGTTTGTGATCGAGCGGTTTGAGAGGCGGCTAATATCTTTCGAAAGGGGGGCGTGTAACCCTTATGAAGAGTACTCTTTCGAATCTTCTAATGCCTTTGTTTATTGTTTGGAGACTTGAACAGATTTAGCAGAGGTTTCTGTGGGGTGGCATAGATGATGAGTTTAAGTACCACTTGGTGAATTGGGAAAAGGTGTGTACCCTCGTTCAAAAAGTGGGGTTGGGGATTAGGAGGCTGGATTTTTTCAACAAGGCTTTACAAGGCAAATGGTTTGGGAGATTTGGGGAGTAGGGAAGGAGCTGGAGGATGGCTGTCTAGGAGGGTGAGTAGGAAGGGTTGGGATGAGTCAGGAGTGAGAGATTCGTTAGATTTTGGGAGGACCTTTGGTGGGGATATTGTCTTGGCTCATAGGTTCTCTCGGCTTTTTAGGATCACTATGGATAGACGCGCCTTGGTAGCCGACTGTTATCGGCTTGATAGTGGGGGGATGACTTGGGATGTGTGGTTCCGGAGAGCATTTAATGATTGGGAACTTGTTGAGGTAGTAGAGTTCTTAGCTTTGCTTTATAGTTAGGTAGTGGAGGGTGAGGGGATGGACGAGATGGTTTGGGTGGGATCCGCAATGGAGTCTTTGCGGTTCGCTTTTTCTACCAGAGCCTCTTGGAGATCCCAGGTATCGCTTTCCCTTGGAAGGCAATTTGGAGATCAAAAGCCCCTTTAAAAGTGGGTTTTTTTCTTGGACAGCTACCCTAGGGAGGATCCTCACTTTAGATAATCTCAGAAGACGGCGACAGATTGTGGTGAATTGGTGTTGCATGTGCAAGAAGGCGGAGGAAACGTCTAGGCTATGTTTTTGGCAGTGTTTGGTACTTTTTGGGTGTTCTCTAGTTCGACGGTGGGCATGTTAGAGGGCTTGGAAAGGGTGCACACTGGAGAGCCGAGCCAAAGATGGTGGCCCCTTTGTTTATGTTGGGGCTTGTGGCGCGAGAGGAATAGGAGGTCTTTCGAGGGAGAAGAGACCCGTATTTGGTCTCTCAAATACAATATTTTGGTTAATTTATACTTTTGGGTTAATGGGTGTAATTGTAATTCTATGGGTCAGCTCATGGATTTTGTGGATAGCTTGAGATTATAGGTGGCCGTGTCACGCCCCCGATTTTTGGCACCCGGTTAAAAGCGAGGGAAATGAGATGGTGATGATTGAATGTGATGTGTGTGACCCGAACCGTCACCCATACCCTTAATCAATTCAAAATCTCATATCCGCGGAAGCATAGTCATTATCATATGTATAATGTGTATGTGTGTATTTATATATCAACTCATACATGTGGGTTCCTCATTAGGGCATATGTGTACTTAAACTCCAACTTCAATTTCATAATAGTTGCTTAGTGTGATTAATCGAACCTTGCCCTTCGATTAATCGTAACCCTCATTACCATTTAATTGTAATTGAGGTTACGATCAATGGTAGATGTATCATATAGGGTCCATCGAAACACACTGGAATTGGCCTCCATTTTAACTTGAAATTACGATCAATCGAAATGATGTCTACGATTAATCGAAGAATTTCAATTAATCGAAGAGGGGTTTACGATTAATCGTAGACCCTCGATTGAAAATCCTGTAGAGTTCTTAAAATGTCCAATTTGGTAGTTTACTCTCATCCCTGACATACAACATTCCAAATGACTTTACGTATGTCCAATTTAAGTCATAGCATGCATAAACAACAAGAAAATCATAACTCCGTCATATAAAAGGAAACAACTCAAATTTATACATAAGTCCCAAGTCTCGTTCTCAATTGTTTTCAAGTGCCAAACTTGGTTCGTATATATACTATCCAATATCCATATTCAAATTACAAAGTTTTGATAAATGCCTAAACGTGGCATACATAACCATAACATTGATAATTGCAATAAAAGACCGAGTCCTTCAATCCTAGCATCTCAAGCTCCGTCGACCACCGGTACCTTATCTGTAAAAATGTTTTGGGAGTGATCGTGGTTAAGTATGTCAATTAAAAATACCACTCGCAATAGCACGAATCCAAGTAGGATAGGGTCAAAGTGAGGGTGTCGAATCACAGAGATTGAGTATTACGTTTGTATTTGAATTGTAAAATTAATTTTAACTAAATTAATAAAAGAAGATTGCTGATTTTTACTTCTGACTTTAATAATTAACTAAGTAAAGACAATTAAATTGGAAGAAAGTAAATCTAATGAGTGAAGATAAAGATAAGATGAGACTAGGGTTTTTGACTTCACCACTAACCTCGCAATCAATGGACAATTAAACCTATTATGGGGAGTTATATCATGCATATGTTTTGGTGACTACAAGCTAACATTCAATTAATAAGAAAGATTATATATGATCAAGGTTAAGTATGAACTATCTTCAATTAGCATGCATCATCTACCTATCTATTCTACTCTAGGGTATAGAATGATCCATCTTCTTTAGGCATAATTCATTAAATCCCTAATTATATATTCAATTAATATCATTGTGTAATTATCACTCTCATAATCACAGAAAATAAGAGGGATTGAGTTCAATCATAACAACTAAATAACTAAGACAAGATAAGAAATCATTGAAATTGAATATAAACTTTATAGATCAATTCTCAATAGAATCCTCTAAATTACACAATCTATTCATGGATATAAAAATCCCCAATAATTAGAACAATCAAACCATTGATGCTTAGTTAGGGCTACATCAAAACCTTAGTGGAAGAACTAGCCGCTCATGGTGGAAGAAGACATCTCAACAGTTGAGGGAGAAGACATCATCTCTATGGAAGAGGTGCTAACCCTTGTTCTCCTATCTTTCTTCTCCTCAAAAGCTCTTCAAAACTTCAGCAAAAGGTCCACAAAACATCCTCAAGTCGCCACTTCTATTTGCCCAGAGAAAACATGAATTGTCCCCACCAAAATAGGAGACTTAGGGTTTTCCCGCAGCCCCAATCAGGTGGATTTTTCTGCTGAACTTCGGCCTGGATTTTGACATCGTAAACGTTTGTTTCACGAAATTTTCGTGAAATACAAAAAGATCTAAAATCGAATTTCGTTCAACCCACGCGGAGTTTGGGCCATTTGACAGTCGAATAAGGAGTTATGGACAGAATACAAAAAAGGGTCTAGAACTTTCTTTTTCCTAGAATTGGATTTCAGTCCATAACCTCCTTAAGTAATTACACTTCTTTTAGGCCTCTTCTTTGGGCTGTTTTGAATTGAAATATTAACTTGACTTGGTCCAATTGATGTAGACTTCTTCTAACCCTTTTGAATATCATCTTTAAAATTCCAAAATTCATGGTTTGAGTGAATTTACTATTAAGGACCTGAAAATAAGAAAAATACTAAAACAAAGTAAAATCACAATTAATCTATCACTAAGAGAATAAAATATGCAAATTAAGAGGCTAGAATGCATAACATTCATCGCCTATCAGGGAGGAGGGGGTGAGCGCCAATATGCCTGGTAGAGATACCCAAACTAACTTATAAATCGACTCGATGCGACTTACATGAAATGCAATCATGGCATTCCTATGTACTACATGACATACTTCCAATACTGGTGAAATGCAATCATGGCATTCTTATATACTACGTGGCATACTTCAATGTTCATGTTCATGGGACCTCAACCCAATGTATGGACAAATCATATGTTCAACAATACTTAATTAATGGAAGGTCATACAAGTATCAACATGAATATCACAATTCAATAGCAAGACTTTAAACAAGTCATGTCAATCTCGAAATCACACAAAGTGAGAGTATTCGTAGAACCATCATATAACCGCCAACCGGGCCAATTATCCAAGATATCCAACTTTATGGGCTACTAACCCGAGGGTCTAGAAGAAACCACCTTGGCCAAGTTCCAGGTTTTGCACCCTAGGGCTCCGGGCCCTTCTTGCTTTTCCGACCTTCTTCCAAAATCAACAACCAATCACTTAAGTTCCAAGTATGGAAACACATACAATTTCAAATGTATCACACATTTTCAAGCGCATCATAAGCTACTTGATTCCATGCTAAAACATGTTCTTTTCATGCATATAACAATACAATATCAATTATGTCACAAGGCACTCACAAAATGCAATTTTGTAGAAAAACAACATTCTCATGCATTTTATTAAACATGTGGCATACAACATGTATAACATAGTCTCTACAACTATAAATCATTCCAATGAACAACATGTATCCTCAATTTCTAGTATATATGGCATGTATACACAACTCACATATATAGTTTACATTAATACATGTTCTAACATACTTTCCATCAACAATTTCAACAAAACATATAGATACAATGTCAATGCACATTTATATCATCATAATTATCATGTGAAGAGTCAATTGATAAGTATAAGCATAAGAATAAAAATGCAAGACTCACAATTATCACTTCCGATCACTTCTAAACATGCTAAACAATCCGAAATCAACATCAATTTCTAATGAATTGATGATAAGGTGGAGAGAACACCCCTACCTCAATTTAACTTCAAAAAGTCCCAAATCACCAAATTTTCAAACTTCTCCGAATTTGAATTTCGAACCGTAGATCGTAACAAGGAGAACAAATTTCTCTTCTTAAGCCATCCCCAAATCCAAACCCTAGTTTTGCCCATTTATTCAAACTTCACAAATTGAACTTCGAACCGCTCAAATCGAAGAGAATGATGAGGAAAACAAACTTTTCTCTTGGAACAATCTTCAGATCTCACTCTAAGCCATCTAAATTCTAGAGAGAAGTTGGGATGAAGTTGTAGTGAGAGAGAGATGAGAGAAAATCTGATTTTTGTGGTGCAATAAATGACATAAATCTATTTATATTTACAATCTTTGCAACTAAGTCCATCTCTTTCTCTTAATTTGGTCTTTGTTACTATTAACTCTCTACTAATCACATACTAACATTTTCTTCTCCCAACTTATCTTTTAAATCCTTCAATTGTTCATAGACGCCCTTATATAAATTTTCAAAACTTGTGAAAGTCTTTCGAGTCATCTGACTCATCCCAGGTCTCACACCCGAACCCAAAATTTTCGGAAACGTCCCATAACTCATAAAACACATATACAAGCCAATTTCTCATGCTTTATCACAATTAAAATGTAATTAATTGCAATTTAAAATAAAAATAAATCCAAGGCCTTACAGGTCGCTTGAGGCTTTTTGTATATTCTCTTGGGAGCACTCCCCTCTTGACCGCCTTTTAAAATCTTACTTATCAAAAAAATAAATAAATCCATTTCAAACACACCCTGCATTTGTTAAATTGAAAGTTGTACATTACTTGAACATGTGGTAGTTAATTTTTGGCATTTGAATCTTTTCTTTGCTGCATTTTATATTTTCAGATAATTTTTAGCACGTTGTTTTGGAATACACGGGCTACACATTTTTCATAAAATGTTTGTTCTGTAGTTGGAACTGGGAAGAAAGAAATCGATTCTGCATTAGCTATTTTAACTTGTCTACATGATACAATGTGGAGCTTCATAATTTTTCAACTTGGGTAAAATTTGATGTTATCTTTTCATAATCTAAAAGTCTAAATGTTTGAGAGACAATAAAAGCTTTGTAAATTTTAAAATGCACAGAAGTTCTTGAATGTATAAACATACATGCTAATATAACCATAGAAATGGTTAGAATAATGTATTAGAGTCCAGTCATCCTATGTAATGGCAAGGCAACATTTTGGAATGAACAGTAACAAGCTAGCGTGCACCAAATATAGTGGAAGCACAAGTTTAAGTTTCTTTGAAATTCCTCACTTCAAACAAGAACCTAGCCTTGACCTTGAAAGTTTTGACAAAGAACTCTCTCAGATATACTGAAGGTTGACCAGTTGTGTAGTTACTTCCAAAGGCCTTGGGAAAAGGTTTCAATATCTCCATGTTCTCTTATTCAGAGAATTGGATAGTGGCTCAGAGATGAGCCTGCCTGGTCTTTTGTGCCCAGTCGACAGCAATTATAGAGTCATAATTCATTACTGCTTGAGCAAGTGATTCAACCATTTCATTTTCGGAAAAAAAACTTACCTACACATATGAGGTTATGACAATGTAGGACAACATCATAAAACTTAGAATATTTCTGCTTATGATTAGTTCGGTGGTAGACAAAGGTTAAAGAAATTTTGTAAATTTAAGGTTAAAAGAATGGGAAAGAGGTTTTGTGATTTGTTGACTAAATAGGGTCGGAATCTGCTTGGGTCCTTGGGATTCATAATTATGGGTTGCTAGATTTTAGAATTTATGTTGCTGGAAATTCCAGACAGCTACTACTTACAGCATGTCAGTGTTAAACTGAAAACCAATATCTAGAGGAAAGGGTAAATTTTGAAATGAAATAGGGACTGTTTAGGGCTATAACATACTAGTTGTCAAACAATAGGTTAAGTCGTTGATGAAGGGAAGGACTAAGCTCGTCAGCTGGGACGCTTAGTTCTTTTAAGATTCTCATCATCATCATCTTTGCCTATATCCTACATGAATGGGGTCGGCCACGTGAATTATCTTTTTCCATTCTTTCCTATTATACACCATATCTTCTCTTAAATTTAAGTTTTTTAAGTCATTAAATGTGTAAAAATAACATGTGGAAAATATGTCACATGGAAAATGTGTACAAAATATCTAGGATCTAGAAAATGAGATAATAATTAGTCATTCTTTTTTAGAATGAAAAAATATAGAGAAAGGAGGTGGAAAGTGTGCTATAAATACACAACGAGTTGCACATGAAAACTAAGCTAGCAAACTTGAATATCTAGTCTCGTCTTATAAAAGCGATTCTACATGCGATCCAGAAGATTGTACTATCCATCAGGATTTTAACAACCATGAAACATTGAAACCAACCTCCCACTATCAAGGTGATAGCAGTCGGCCACCAAAACCTCCTTGTTTGTGGCTATCCAGTAGAGGCGCGGTTAGGTGGACACTAGCAAACGATCCCCACACAGCACGTCCTTCCAGAATCCGACCCCCCTCCCGCTCCTCACCCTAAAACAGATATGTTTGGAGAACTCACCCCACCCTTTTCGGATGGCTTTCCAAACATCCACCCCAGCCGGCTGTCTCATCTCTAAGGAGCACCACCCACCCATGCACTCCCCAAATTTGTTAACGATTACCCTCCTCCACAACTTGGATCTGCCCACCTTAAACCCCCACAACCACTTCTCAAGCAAAGCTTTGTTGAACACATCCAACCTCTGGATGCCCAACCCACCTGATTGAATAAGCTGACAAACTTGCTCCCAATTCACAAGGTGGTATTTGATCACGTCTCCCATACCACCCCGCAAGAAGTTCCACTGCAACTTCTCAATTCTCCTCACCACGGAGATGGGAACCTAAAATAGGGAGAGATAGTAGGTTGGAAGATTCGAAAGGGTTACCCTTCATAAGAGTTATTTGCCTGTCCTTCAAAAGATATTGCTTCTTCCAACCCGTTAACCTACTCTCAAACCGCTTCACCACCGGGTTCCAAACAGAAACCCTCCTCGACGATGATCCCAACGGCAAACCCAAATACGTCATAGGGAACGGCCCGACACCACACCCCAAAATATTAGCCAACCTGGCTATATGATTGAATCATCCTACTGGAACAATCTCACTCTTCCGGAGGTTGAAACTACCTGAAAACAGGCAAGCACACATTTCAAACATCTCAGTATGCCTCATCCGCATCATAGAAAACAATAGTATCATCTACAAACAAGAGAAGAGAGATCTCTAATTGGTATTTATTTTGTATTTTTCTTTGGTTCTTATCTTTAGTTTTTATCTCTTGGATTTCCTTATAAAAGGAATAGGTGTGTAATGGGGAAAAAATATTAATGATGTGAGAATCATTAGAAGTTACTGATTTTGTTCCTTTTTGCTTTCTCTCTCTTTCTTTTCTTTTTTTATTTTTTTCTTTTCTTCTCCTCCTCTTCTTCTTCTTCTTCTTCTTCTTCCTTCTCTTCTCTTTTTTCTTATTCTTTCTTCTTCCCTCTCCAACATCAATTAGTAGGGCAGCTTTCTGCAGTTTTGCATCAATTGAATAAGAGCAAATTCCAGATCTCTCTTCTTTTTTTCTCCTCCACTGAGTCTACTTCTCTTATCACCTCATCTCTTTGTTTCTCTTCCTTGCTCGCGTTCTCTCCCTTTGTTCTAGTCTCTTTCTATCTCTAGACCCCACTCTCTTCTCATCTCTTTTTCTCTCAAGAGTCCCCCTCTCTTGTTATCTTTTTCTATCTCTAGAAACCCCCTTTCTCGTCTCTCTGTCCCTCTCTAAAAGCTCACCCCCCCTGCAAGGTTTTGGTTTTGTTCCACAAACTAATAGGATAGACTCTAATAGAAGTTTTCTGCCTCAACCATGTGGCAATTCCAATGCAGATTTTATCAATTTTTGTAATGGAAGACCTATGTGCAAGAACCTAGTGGGCATTTGAATCCTACATGGCATAATTAGCAAATATTTGATTCTGGAGACCACATGATGTGCAACAAAGCATTGTATTTGTGCCACTGCCATAACTGTCATGCTCGCAAATTACAATATCAGAACATCTTGTCCAATACCCAAACTTAGTGCGTCCATGCTCTAGATGTATAATCACTAAAACACATCCATTGCTAAATTGTCATAATAAATGATACACAGAGTTGAATAATATTCACCATCAACCAATAACTAAATTTTATAAAATAAGATCCACAATAAAAATCCATAATAATGATTCAAATATCATCCAAAGATAGTAAAAAACCATAATATCCAACTCTGTAACCAATACAAGGCATTTGGTCCTTGTTTGTTTTGTGGAATGTGTTCCCATTTTGAACGCTTTCTAGTACAATCTTAGTCATTAAAAAAGAATAAAGAAAATACAAGGTAATCCTCACTCAAAGTCTCTCATAATAAAATATAAACTGTCATAATAAATGATAAAATAACACTACTCTGTCACTTGCCTCTGCCTCGTATCAACGAGTACCTGTAAAATGGTAAAGGTGTGAGCTCATAAGCTCAGGAAGATCATAGCACAGCAAGATGATCTTTGTGTCCTCATATATAAAGGTAACTTAATCAAAGTAAGTGCATTAAATTTTGTAAAACCAATCTTAATATATCATTGGTTACTATATTTAATCTCAATTGCGCATGAGGTTCCACTTTGATAGGTTTCACATTTTTTTTTTTTTTATCAGGTAAGTAGAACCACACACGCACACTGCCTCCATTGAGGCTTGAATCCTGGACCTCCCATTTGGGAGGCCAGGACTTATACCTCTTGACCACTTGGTCTTTGTTATAGGTTTCACTTATTAACCATGAGTCTCGGACTAAAACAACTGAGTGGCTCACTCTAAGCCACGAGTACAGGATCATAGAAAAGTCACCGATACTCCAAACGACATGTGAAATGCATGTTTCTTGATCACCGAAAGCACACCACAAGTAGTTGAGTTCATATGTCTACTCCCCCAAAGGTCCCAGACCATAAACCACATTAACAGAGCATGCTGGCAAGGTCCCGGACCATGCCAAATGGGATCTCACAAGGATCATCCAATCATAATCATCATAGGGTGAGTCCCAGGCTACCCTTCCAACCAATCAAGCAATCCACTAGCATTTAATTATTAAATGTCAATTGTATTTTATTCCCAATTAAAATTACCCACTAATAACATGTCATGTAACTCACCCTAATTACTAACTATGACAAGTAGACACAAACTAGGGAGTGTACTATATTTAAAGATCCTCTAATTCTATCCAATTTTGGTGCCTGCGAAATAGTAATTCCAATTTAATTAAAACTAATTCATACTCTCCGGTTTATTACCCAAGATGTCCACCCCACAACCTGTTTGCGCCTCCACCCCACGTGGGCTTGTGCCTGGGAAAAGTCTTCTTCAACTATATTTAAAGATCCTCTAATTCTATCCAATTTTGGTGCCTGCGAAATAGTAATTCCATACCCAAGATGTCCACCCCACAACCTGTATGCGCCTCCACTCCACATGGGCTTGTGCCTGGGGAAAGTCGTCTTCTTCCTTTGGTTTTCTCCACGAACACGCAGCAATCCTAGATGTTGAAACTGAATATTTCGATGCAATAAATCCAACCCCAAAACACCTTTCTAATCATGCCCAGTCTTGGGGTTTTTGTTTTAAATCGTAAAAATTTTTAGAAATTCATTTTTTATGCTAATTCATAGAAAATTTTCTTGGCCTAAAACTCACGACTTGGCTGTGGCTCACAGTTGTCATTCATCAACTGTACTTATTCTATATAGATTCATATAAATATACTTGAATTCATGTGAACTTGACCTTTCTGACATAAAGTTAGACAAGTGTCTACACATACATGCGCGCGTCACACACACACATATGGCTTATATAACAAGGTATATGCACTATGCATCATCAATATATTCACATACATATATTTATATTCACACACACACATAATCAGTCCCATCACATTGCAAAATCGATTCACGTCTTAACATTAAACAATTCTCCACATCTAACTATTTCATATCAATTGGCTTTATAAATAGTCAGTTGTTCATATGGGTTTATGAAACAAATAGATATGAACACAAGTCTTCTTGCAGCAGCAAGAAAGACTAGGGTTATTCCAATCACCGTTGGAGTTTCGATTTTTGAAGGAGAATCTGAGAAAGCCTAAAGAGAAGTTTAAAAGCTAGTAACATTTTTTTACCACTTTCGTAAGTAAACACTTGGTAATTCCAAAGCTTAATTAGTTATTACCCAAAAACAAGAATGACTCTTTGACTTTTTCAAGACACTTTCCAAACAAACATGAATTATTTGCATCAGTTTATAGCTACAGTTGATTGAAATTATAAGATCCAAGCAATAGGAAATATGCATGTATAGTATGTCAATATAACCTTAAATGCATTAAACTAATCTAACAGGCCTAGCAAAAGCTAAATTGCAATTATATACAAAATGTAAAGCAAGATCAAAGCTGCCTGGTTTTTGTTTACAGACATCAGGAGTGATGAGATGAGTTGTTGGAATAGCTTGCAAACCATGGACATCTTTAGATTGGCCAAGAACAAAAAGGCACCTACAATCTTATCCTAGTTCATGTACTGTTCCTTTATGCTCTCTTTAACTACTTCAATGGTCTCAATCTTTGCTTCTTCCACATGCACACGAGTCTTTTCGCTTCACAAGGATGAGGCATTGAGATTGAAGTTGAAGTAAATTGGATTTCTCTGATTCTTGAATTTTACCTGTTTCAGCGGGACCCTTACGTAAAAGAGTAACAACATTAGCCTCCTAACTAGTCATTAGCAACAAATTGGCAAAGTTTTAGATGCTTCAGTAGAACTCAACTCGTCATCCATTGAATTTATATATTATTCTACTTAATGAAGGTATTCTCGATGCTTTCATGATGTTGAGACTAAACTTTGGACTTAGAATTTTATTTTTATGTGTTTTACCATTTCAATAGAAGAGAAATTATATCAAATAATTGATGGGGATGAAATAAGATCCTTCAGCTCCATTACCGAATTGATGTAGGACAACAATAGAGAATTTAGAATTGTAATACTTACAATTAGTTTTGTTTGAAAAAGGGTTATTGAATTTTTTTAGGTTTAGAATTTACAAGGATTGAAGAAGGTTTATACCAAATATGAGAATCTTACCCATAATCCGTTAGGCTTCACTCCAAGAAGTAAACTGTGTTGTACAGTCACAATTCCAAATTCTCAAAACTCTTTCTTGAATATATGTATGTGTGTGTGTGTTTGTGTGTTGGTTATTAGACTTCTTTTTCCTCTACTAGACTTAAACTAGGACCCCAAAATGGTATACCTTGAAACTGACTAGAGATTATTTTAGACCTACTAAGAATCACATTTGAAGACCTGATGACATAACTTGACCCACAATGGAACCCAAGGATCAGTACTATAGTCCATTCTTGTATATCTAAAAAAATTCAAAATATTGTTGACTGCGAGAACACAAGAAAATATAAATAAAAGTGCAACAGCATTGAAATAATATAAAATTGACATAAAATAGGGATCCATTTAACTCTAACTTGTCTAAGCAAGGATTCAGTCATGATTAATGCAGCATTATGCGCCCAAATTGCTCTTTTTCCGGTCCAAATATTGTCATATTGTTGTGAAGTGCTTGCAAGGCTTTTTCCTCTACTAGACTTAAACTAGGACCCCAAAATTGTATACCTTGAAACTGACTAGAGATTATTTTAGACCTACTAAAAATCACATTTGAAGACCTGATGACATAACTTGACCCACAATGGAACCCAAGGGTCAGTACTATAGTCCATTCTTGTATATCTAAAAAAATTCAAAATATCGTTGACTGCGAGAACACAAGAAAATATAAATAAAAGTGCAACAGCATTGAAATAATATAAAATTGACATAAAATAGGGATCCATTTAACTCTAACTTGTCCAAGCAAGGATTCAGTCATGATTAATGCAGCATTATGCGCCCAATTTGGTCTTTTTTCCGTCCAAATATTGTCATATTGTTGTGAAGTGCTTGCAAGGCTTGACTGAAGTTACAACTTCATTTCTGTCAGACACTTTTTACAGGGACAGTTGCTGAAAACATTGGGTACAGGGATCTAATGGCTAAAATTGACATGGAGAGGGTTGAGCTAGCAGCACAAACTGCAAATGCTGATGAATTCATTAGATCACTCCCAGAACAGTATGGAACCAATATTGGAACTAGGGGCTCAATTTTAAGTGGAGGACAGAAGCAAAGGTGGGTTATCATAATCAAACCTTAACTCTGCTATTGATATGTTATGTGATAACTGGGCCTAGCTTTAGAAAGAACCTCCATTTTAATGGTTTTGTTACTAGAAACTAATGTTTGACTTAGTTATATTATAACTGATACATCTAGCTCTAGATCACTGGGAAACACTATCATAATCTTTATGACACTTATGTTTACTATCAATTTCGATTACAATTTCAGACTAGCTATAGCAAGGACTGTCTATCAGAATCCCTCTATTTTGATTTTGGATGAAGCAACTTCTGCTTTAGACAGCAGGTCTGAGTTTTTGGTGAGGCAAGCATTGCAGCGCTTGATGGAAAATCGTACCGTAAGGACATTACTTGATCCCATATGCTTTACATACGTCTTTTCATCTCAATTTTTAAATAAGAATTAATGTTTTTTTTTCCTTCTGAACTACTATTAGGGGTGCAACTTGAGCGGGCCAACCTGAACTCAATTTATAATTTTTCCTAAATTTACATTCAATTTTAGATTTTTTTTAAAAATGTGAAATTGGACTGGGTTGGGTTTAGATTAAAACTTTTATAACTAGGCTGGGCTTGGGTTGTCCCTCAACCAGCCCAAGTTGTACCCCTAGGCCTCAACTACTATTATGACTCTAACTCTGTTTCTTTGGGCATTGGAAGTAAAAATATGTGCACTGCAAACAACAGGTTGTATAATCAACAAACTAAAATTTGTGTGCAAGAGTTTTGACTGAATATTTAATTTTTATTGATTTAAAGCTCAGAACTAACTGTTTAGAATATATAACTGAAGCAGCGGTATACATTGGCAAGCTGCACCACTTTGTTTCTATCCATGCAATATTAACTGCATGGTCTTGGGTTGCCCACTAAATTTTGCGGCATGCTGGATGGAACCCTGATCTTTCTTAAAGTCAAGCCCACCAAACACCGTTTCAGGATAAGCCACCCCAGTCCCTTACCATTCATTCTTTTTTATAACATTTGACATTTCAGTTCTTGGAGAACTGTTTCATATTTTTGTCCTTGGTTATGGGAATTTTTTTTTTTCCTGTTCTGGGTCCTAGCACTAGGATGCTTGATTGTCTAGGAACTTGATAGGTTTTGTGAAACCTTTTGTACCATCTATTCCATCTCACATAAATGCCACCGCACTATGCTATTGTAATTCAAGCCTCTTAGTGCTAGCGACAATGGACTCTTATTTTGAGAGATAGGGGGTTCGGATAAAGATTTTGCTTCACTATAATTTCCCAAGACAGATAGATGATTTTTTTATTTTTTATTCTTTGAAAGGACACTGGATTCTTTCCTTCTTTCTTTTCGAGCTCACAATTCGGATTTTTTACTTTTCTTAACACGTATTATATTTATCATGCAGGTACTAGTTATTGCTCACCGTTTGGAAACAGTGCTAATGGCTGAACGTGTTTTACTTCTAAATGATGGGAAGCTACATGAGCTTACTCGCGCGTCTCTTTTGGTTGGTCAGCATGACTTGCTGGCATCAACTGGACTTGTGATATAATAACTTATAAATTGCCGGTGCAATATTAGGAATGATCAAGGAATTGTCTGGCAGTTCTATGCATGCATTTTGTTCTTTTTGGCTGTGCATTTAGTTTATCCATAGTTGGTATTTTCTTACAAATTATGATATAGATCATATCCTAATTAGGCTTTAGTCTTTAGATATGAACTAACAATTATGAGGGGTGGCAGAAAGTCAGGTTAGATTGTTATTCTCCATTGATAAATGTGAATGCAGTGGTTAAATGTTAATTGCCATAATATCAAGTTGTTATCAATTTCTGATGTGATGACTGAAACTATGAAATCATTATCTGCTGACGGCAACACTTGGGCGGCAGTTTGGTTTTTCCAAATAATGATATGTATATAAATGCACGTGGTCTATGCATTTGGGTCAACTCATGCTGTAAAATCTTGTGGTTTGCTCGATTTCAACAGGAACGAGAGGAACTGAATGTAATTTTGGATGAATGGAATTGTTTGGAGTCTGTCGAAGTTGGTGTAGCTACTTGTCCAATGGAAGGTAGTTTTCTTGAAGAATAGATTTCTTTCAAAATTTAGTACTAAAAAAATTTAAGTTTGAGCCCTTGAATTTTGCATCTATGTCTGTAGTATTTTTTTTTTCTTCCTTCCAAGCTGAAAAAAGTGTTAGGATGGTTACATAACTTACATACATGTACAGGCCTTTTTCAGAAAAAACCAATGGTCAGAAAGTCTTTTCCAAAGAGGTAAAAAAAAATATTGCTTTTAAAACCTCCTTTTAGGAAGTCAAATTTTTAATAATTTGTCCAACTTGAGTTTAGGGGGCATTTGTTTGATTACAGGTAGTTATGGAGTTGCTGCTTGATTTTAGCGGGAGATGTTTGATGATATAAAGTTGTCGAGGATAAGGAATAATATTGTCAAGCAACAAATAACTTAAAAGTGAAAGGGATTTTGATAAATGCATTCACTAAACCTCTTTTTTATCATGATTTTTCTGCTTCTAGATTTTGTTTGAAGTACCAGTTGTCATTGGTGTGAATTTGTGATTTGTGACTAGAGTAGATACTTAGTAAATTTGTCCCAATTCCTCCCTCTCTTGTTGTGTGGGACCAGAAGTGGGTAATGCCCCTTAAGTTCCCAAGTAGATATTTACAAGCATTTTCTTTCCTTCTATTTTGTTAAGGGTAAAGTGCCCCCCCTCCACTATACGTAGAATGTGTGAAAAAATCTCTGAAGTTCAATAAACCCCTACATTGTGTTAATAAGGATATTTCGTCAATTTGGAAGACTAAAATGTCAAAAATGCCCTTGCAGTATAATTTTAAAAAAAAAAAAACAGAAAGTGCACAATGTCCTAAAAGAACACTCAAATTGACTACTCAATTGATCGTCCCTATCGTTTTCTCTCCTTTTATATATATATATATAGCTGTGTGTATTGTGAGTGTGTGTGTGTATATAGAAATATATATATATATATATATATATATATATGGATCGCGCGTGTATATTATTGCAGATTTGGATTAGTAATGTGGCATGATAATGGAACATGCAACACACTTCGCTTGAAAGAAAATCAGTCCCATTTGTAACATAGGTTCAACAATTTTTGACTTATTATTAGCATTAAGCATCAAAGATTTATACCAATATATGTTAGTTGTTTAAAGCCTGGTTCCTTTGAATGAACAGAAAGCATGATCGTTTTCGACGAATAAAGGAGACCAGCATTACTCTAGGAAAAGATTAACGCAAATGGTTTAACGGAACTCAAATTGAACAAAAAGATTTCATTAAATTTCTCAGTAAATTGACAAACTGTAGATACAAGAATGTCTTAACCGAATTGAAGTTAAAAAAAAGTTGGATACTATTAATGGATTTGTTCTGTCTTGGTGTTTGTCCATTAATGGCTTTGCTCTGTTATTACAAACAAATATAATATATAATATGGTTAACGATCAAGTCGATGGTGGGTGAGAAGATGGTGTGTGTGTGTGTGTGTGTGTGTGTGTGAGAGAGAGAGAGAGAGAGAGAGAGAGAGAATAAAGAGAGAGAAGAGACTGATGGAAAGGGAGAGAGAGAAAATAGAGAGACAGGGAGGTAGAAGAGAGAAAAATCTGAGAGAGTGAGATAGAGAGAAGAAAATTTAAGTGGGCAAGTTAGTGAGGGGCATTGTGGTCATTTAGAAAGAGTGTTTTAGGGCTTTTAAAGAAAATTTTTGTTAGAATTGATTAGAGGGGCAATTTGTTCTAAATTTTAAAATTATAGGAATTTATATGCACGTACTAAACAGGATGGGGTGTTTTTTTTTGTATATTTTCTATATAGAGAGTGTTTTTTGCACTTTACCCTTTTGTTAATTGTCATTAAAACTTCATTATCATAATAAGCTAGTAATCCTTATAACCCTTCCAAAAGTTCTTTCATTACTTGAACAAAAAATATATATATATATATTTAAAAAAGGCACAAACCTTCAAAGTAATTGTTGAATACCCACTTAAATTATTGACTATAGATTGAACACAATCTTGTTTTGGTTAAATAAATGTATCAAACAAAAAGTGTAGCTTGGATGTTTTGGTTAACATGTATCCTCTAAAATTTGATTATTTAAGAAGAAATGGAATTGAATGACATCTGATAAAACATTCAGATCAAGTGAACGAAATGATAAAAAATGATTTGAAAAATTAAAATATAATACGAAAAATAGTTTGTAATGGAAAAGAATGAAGGAAAGATAATGTCCAAGACAATTAGGGTACTGACCTAGTTTTTGCAACATGTGTTGAAGCTATTCAACCAACTCTTGTTATGAAGAGGTTTTGATTTCACTCTTTGATTTTGTGCTTTTTCTTTAAAAATACTTCCATTTTTCCCTTTTTCTTTTGCAGACGCGTATAATTATAATCAGCTTTGCCAACTCGCAAATAGGGAGTAGAAAAAAATTGATTATCTACAGAGGTTCAGTAGGCATGATTTTTGTACTGCTGGAAAGGGGGCACCACCTGCTTCATTTTCTTTTTGGTAATGACAACGTATAAGGTTAGTACATAACGAAGACCCAAATCATCCGTTTGGCATTTTGATAAATGTATCATATATATATATATATAAAACTATATGTGTGCGCGCGGGCATTTATGTGTGTATATGAACCATCACAAGAAAGCATCCGTTTAGTTTCGGACCTTCGGTTGAACGGCCAAACTCTAAATGACCTATATTCAATAACATTAAATGATGAAGGAATCTGCTTATGAAGCAATTCCAGTCCCAGACATCATCATTATCATCATCATTGCCTTAATCCCCATATGAATAGAATCGGCCGCATGAATTCTCTTTTTCCATTCTTTTCTATTACAAGTCATCTCTCCTCTAATAGTTCCAAGCAGAAGTTCCTGAATCATGTATATATCACGGCAAAAATTCTGATTTACTAAAATGAAATTGAAAGAACTCTCATTCTCGTACAGCAGTTCTTTCGTCTCATCTAGTCAAAGCTTAATCCACTACTATATTCAATCCAAATCACACATCAAACCTGATCTGAAAACTTATTTGAAACATTTTAAAACAAAAACTACTACTAATTGCAGAACTTGAGCCCATGCCCAGTAGCACTGGT
Organism: Cornus controversa; assembly: GCA_026545225.1. Taxonomy (NCBI): domain Eukaryota; kingdom Viridiplantae; phylum Streptophyta; class Magnoliopsida; order Cornales; family Cornaceae; genus Cornus; species Cornus controversa. The sequence continues at coordinate 62,744,638 of CM048852.1, forward strand.
GTTCCAAAGGATCCGGAAAACACGCGCCACCATCCAAAGAAAAGGTGTAGCTCCTTCGTTCCCATTGCATTGAATTTGCTCATATTTGGCCAAATCAGCTTTCTTGTCAATTTATGCAATGCTGCTGCACAATTGGAGCTTCTGGAAGCACTGGCTGATTTAACCACATGCCTGTTGGGGGGCATGCTATTTGGAAACCTTTCGACCTGCTCATCAGAGTAATTGATCTGAGAAATATTATTGCTCCAGAAACTGCATGTGGACCAAGATGTCTGGCAATCAAGTAAAAGTTAAAAGAGCAACACTTGGCAACTCCAAAAACTAAATAAAAGAGTGACCATAAGGCTTTGTTTTTTATTTTTTTATCAAGAAAATGGCTTACAGCTAAATGGTAAGTCAAAATGCCTTTCCAAACTATCTAGTGTTGGATAGAAAAATTACTTTTTTGCTAGCTATTTTGCTATTGTAGCGCTATTTCTACTGTTAGTGTTGGATCATAAACCACCATTACTAGTCTTAAAGAGGTGAGCAATCCTTTAGCACCTCCCTAGTCTTCCCTTTTTTTTGGCCTCGGTTTGTAGGCTTCGTTTTGGAATTTTGTTGTACATGGTCAAAACCTATTATTATCAACTCATGTTGTCTACGTTTTGCCACTCGATATAAATATTATACCATCTACTTCAAAGGACAGCTACTTTACCAATTTTTTCAATAACTGATTCAAAGACCATCTCAATTACCGAGATATTGTTGAAGGGAAATTGTATGCAAGCAAAGCTCCACCGCCATCCTCTCCAATCTCTCTCTCTCTCTCCCTCCCCAGTGTCCAATAAATTTTGACCACCACATTAAATCTTCAATCCTGCTTCCCTCTGTAATGTCCTCTTGCAAAGGGCTCAAAACAGGTTGGAAGACTCAGAATAAAGAACTTTCTACTCTAGTCTTCTATTTAAAATTTAGAAGAGTCAGGTCCCTAGATCATAGACAACCAACTAAAAGTTACTGCAGAAAACTTCGCCGCCAATCAGACTTCTCTACTCTCACAAAATTTATAATTGATGCAAAAGAATAATCATAAAAATAATAAGATCCAACAGTTAATTCAGCTCCACGTAAGATAGCCAAAATACGGTTGAGCAATCGACATGGATACCATAATAAGAGGTCAGTTAAAACTTAAAACTACAGATAATCTTCTTATAAAAAATCAAGAGAGAATAAAAGTGAGACAGAAGTTCTATTTTTATTGTTACTTTTAAACCATCAAACATAATGTATCTACTTCTTAGCACGTGTGCCCCACCTCCAGTGTTGAACCACACCACACCCCCACCCACCCACCCCACTTAACGTATCGGATCGGATTCACGGATTGGATTGGATTTCTAAGACCCTAATCTGTAATTCGGTCCGACCTCTATGAATTCCTAATTTATGAATCCACCACCGAACCATTGGGCTGAAAATCTAATCCGATCCACACGGATCGAATTCACAGATTGGCGGATCAAATGAACACCTCTACAAAAGAGATGATGGACATCTTGCAATAGACTACACCTGAGAATGGAAAAGTTGTCCCCCAATTGGAGGCATTGCAAAGTCATTCAAATGAAGCTTGAAACTACGAACCCCTTTATTAAAGGGGCAAGCTCATGAAACTCGAGCCTACGAACCCCTTTATTAAAGGATGAGACTACGAACCCCCCTTCAAGGGATAAGTGAAGCCCAAAGCTACCCCGATAAAGGGCTAAGTGAAGCTCGGGGTCACAACGATTGCCCTTATTAAAGGGACAAGCTCATGAAGCTCGGAAAATCTCTACCTCCCTTCTCAAAGGGATATTTACTCCTTATTAAAGGGGAGCTAAATGCAAAATTACCAACACCGTTCGGAGTGCCGAGCACAACTCAGGTGAAAGAAGTACTGAGTACATCTCGGGTTGAGCACCGCTCACAATTTGACTATTAAATTACAAAAAAAAAAAAAAGAGCAAAAAGCCTCTCATTCATGGATAAATATACCCTTCTCTTTCTCTCTCTCTCTACCACCACCATGCCCTTTTTCTTGAAGGGGTTTATGCAAAAGATTGATAGTAAAGGGAGGTTTAGTGTAATTTGTTATAGATAGATATATATCTAAATTTATTGCATATTCTGAAAGTTTCATGAATATTTAATTTTAAAAATTATACATATGAATATATATATATATATATATTCTAAAAATTACATGAATATTTAAATTTTAAAAATTACACATATATGTTATATGAATATTTATATATATAATAGACAAAATCACATTTTGTGATTTGAGTAAGCTACTTTAACACCAAGCATAAGTATTATATTTTTTTTCCTAGTTAAGTATTATATTTATTTATGTTGTGCAGTTCATAAATGTGTATGTAACTATAAGAAAAAATATACCTACCAAAAATAAAATTTTAATAATAAATAAAATAAAGGTATTTCCTTATCACCAAGAAATATAGACTAATAGTATCTCCTCGATCTCCTAAAATGGATGTTGATGTTTCAAGTCCTCATAGGGGCCAACTGAGTGCATGAGTTATTTGCCAGATAAAAAAAAAAACAAACAAAAAAACAGAGAAGGTATATGCACAGTCCATACCCATTTATGTAACAGAATAACATGTGATCTTTTATAATTTATAAAAGGATAAATTTTAATAAACCCCCCCCTGACTACCAATCTTTTGTAGATTACCCTATTTAAGATTTTTTTTTTTTTTTGCATAAAACACCCCTCAAATATTCAATTTGATGCTACTATACTAAAAAGAGTATATTAGTCATTTCCAATGGCCATTAATGGTCATCTGATGGGAGTAACCCCCTTGCAACAAATTGGTAAGGTTGAGGGGGGTTCTGAGCAAAAAAAATAGTTGAAGGGAGTTTAGTGCAAAAACTTGATAATCGAGGAGGGTTTAGTGCAATTGGCCCTTTTCAATCCTTATATATACTCTGAAAACAACTCTCCATGAAAGAAGAACCCGTACAAAGTTGAGGCGACCACAGGAGAAAAAGTCTCCAAGAAGTCAACTCCATATATCTGTGTGTATCCTTTGGCAACTAAATGCACCTTAAGACGTTCAATAGAACCATCAGGAAGATATTTAACGGTATAAACCCACAGACAACCAACAGTCTGTTTCCAAAGGGAAAGAACAGTAAGCTCCAAGGTTTGATTCTTGTCAAAGGCATTCATTTCCTCATCCATAGTGTGTTCCCATCCAGACAAAGATAAAGCTTGCTGATAAGAAGAGGGCACAGAAATAGAGGACAACGTAAAATCAAAATATTATAAGGAAGGAGAAACACAAGCATAGGAAACAGAATTAGTAATAAAATGTTAAGTACAAGAACGTTTACCTCGATGTAATGCAATGGGTAAGTCATCAGCTATAGAAGTGGATGATGGAGGAACATGAACCTCTGGTTGAGAAGATGTTGTGTTCAAACCATAAGAAACAAAGGGTGCAAGAACTAGATCGCTGATAAATCTACAAAGGAGGATTCGAAGGTGGAGCTACTGACATCGAAGGAGTAGAATTAGAAGATGGAGCCAATGGCATCAAAAGGGTAGGAGAAAATAAGAAAAGCTCCCCCGCACGAGCAAAGATGAGATCCATTGACAAACTCTGACCAGATGATAAAAAGTAAGTGGTGGACTCAAAAAAGGTAACATCGGCACTTACAAAATATTGCCGACACTCAAGACTGTAACAACGATACCCCTTCTGAGTGTAGGAATATCCAAGAAAAACACATTTACGTGCACACAGAGACAGTTTGTCACGACTAGGATCCAAGATATGAACAAAGGCTATACAATCAAAAACATGAGGAGTGAGCTGAAAAGGTGAGACACTAGGATATAAAAGACTAAAAGGAGTTTGGTTATTCAGAATAGCAGAGGGCATCCGATTAATGAGATAACAAGGAGTAAGAACTGTATCAGCCCAAAAATGTTTTGGCACTTTCATATTGAATAACAAGGTACGAGCCACATCCAACAAGTGGCGATACTTCCGTTCAGCAACACCAATCCATTGAGAAGTGTGAGCACAACTAGCATGATGAATGATACCACGATCTGCACAGAAGGAATTCATGATAGACTGTGTATATTCCAAGGCATTATCTGATTGAAGAACCTTAATACTTTTACCAAATTGAGTAAGGATTTTGTCATAAAATTTAGCAATAATACGAGGTAACTCAGATCTCTCTTTCATCAAGAATAACCATGTCATTCGAGAGTAATCGTCAACAAAGATGAAAAAATATAGAAACCCATTCAAACTAGTAGTTCGAGAAGGACCCCAAATGTCCTTGTGAACTAAATCAAAAGACTCAGTCTAACGATTCTGACTACGACTTGGGAAGGAACTACGATGATGTTTGCCCAAGTAACAAGCTTCACTCTCTAAAACAACACAGGACTCAACGTAGGAATAGCTAACCGCAACTTGGCCAAAGATGGTTGACCCAAATGAAAATTCCACTAAAGAGGAAAGACTGTAGCACTCAAAGCTGATGACTGAGGTTTAACTCTATGCCTGTTTCGAGTTTTCGAGTGATACCAATTCCATTGGAAAGTAAACTTCAAGATCTTCAATTTGGACTCAAATTTGACCCAATTTGGATTTAAAATGAGCAAGTTATGGCCATTCAAATTTGGTCAAGTATCATGAAGTATGCCCAACCCATGTGGTCTTGCAAGCATATGGGCGACCAGACCATGTGGATGATCAAGGAATGAAGTGGGCAACCACATGACTCCTTTTGGATGACCACATAATGGTCTTATGTACATGTGGGTGACCAGATGTGATCCTTGTGGATGATCAAGTGATCCTTGTGTTTGATGAGATGAATCATGTGGTTGATCAGTTAGTGTCTCCAATTAATGTGAATGACCAACTAGTGAACCATTTTACTTATGGATGACCACATAAAGTATATGGTTGATCCGATGAATCATGTGGTTGATCAGTTATTGTCTCCAATTTATATGGACGACCAAATCATTTTTATTACCATATCTATCTGCATGTGAACGACCAGATCATATTTATTATACCATGTTGTTGACCAGGTTTACTGAGCTCAAACTATAACGACAAGTTTTGTTCCCAAACGGCTATATTTTTTATATAGGCTATATAAACCGAATGTCTTGGACATTTTGATATAGCTAGAGAGCAAGAAAGAGATAACTACCATTGTGCATATATGTAAATATCATTTATGGGAAGGTACCACCATTGAGCCTTAGACTTGCATATTCTTCATTGTGGTTCATCTTAAATCCTATAGAAGAGTTTTCTCTTGAATACTTCATTTATAACTCTAGGATATTGAGCTTCAATTTGTACATCTATCTTTTGAGAGAGATATATTTTTGTACTCCAAACTTCAAATTATTATCTATTGAGAATGGAAAGACCAAGAGATGCTCTTGGCAAGGGAAACTTGAAAAAGCAATGTGAAGGTTTACTCTCAACCTGAAAGAGAGAGTGATTAGGTTGGCTCGCCACTTGCAAGAGTGAGCAAAGCTAGGTTGGCTCTCCACCCGCAAGCAAGAGTATATAAAGGTTTGCTTTCCACCCACAAGAGAAGCCCCATAGTGGAATCCTTAAGAGGTGCTCTTGAGGCATGGATGTAGGCGACCAAGGGAGGTGCCGAACCATGTAAACCGTGGTGTCTTGAGTTTACATCTCTCTAACTCTTAACTCTTTTTATCTGCCAAGTATTTTAATTTATCAAATTTTCATTTGCATTCTAAATGCTTTATTTGTGAATGTTATGAGATTTCTTGATTGAATTAATTATATGCATTGTAAAGGAGGATGGGATGAATGCTTAGATTAAAGTTGGTTGAGTTCTGGAATTGATTAAATTGTTGCTTGAAGGAATTGCTCATTTATTTGACTCTTCATTTGCTAAATCTAATCGCACACCAATTGTTCGATAGAATGTATATCCATCATTGTCTTTACTTTAAGCTTTCTAGATAGTGCATTTACATTTGCTTTCTCACTAGTTGAATACATTAACTCATCAAGTGTTTAACAAAAGTCCATATAACGGTTGTTTTTGGTATCCGACAAGAAATAAAGATGAACGACTACTATTTTTTTCCCTGATTGCTTATCTAGAGCTAACAACGAGTCCCTTTCTCCACACTCAACATCATCAACTTGAAGTTAACAACAAAAAACATAATTTCATCAATCCTTAATTGAATGCTCACTAGGCAATCAATTGCTATTTTAAATTCGTCAACCTAATAAATGTTTACTTATCAAGAAATAATAATTTATACATGTAACTTATTGTCAATCCTATTTGTTGTTTAGGTTGCATTAAAAATTTCAATGAATAAAAATCATTTGAGTATTAATTTAGGAACTCTCCAAATATCCTACTTGACTAACACTTGTTCCTATTCTTCTAGAGCTTTAAAAAGAATCAAGTCAAACAAATTTTCTTCTTTCAATGTCAATTACATGTTGATATTGTTTTAATATCATGTTTTGTTCTAAAACAATAATTTTATTTTAATTTTTTTTATCTTATCTTTAGATAATCTAAGATCATTTTCTAATGCTCATATATAAAAACGTGCCCTAGCACATGTACTTTTACTAGATATTTTATATGTTTACTTAAGCTCCTAGGGGCAATGACAAGGAGCCTTTGAAGTAACAGCAAAGTCAATATATGACTGACCAGGATAGTTTTATGATTCCAGTAGTGCATGTCAGTTTCAGTGAAACTGTTTAATTGGCCATGCTAACTAGCAACCAACCAGATCTAATTTAAAACAAGCTAAGGTTCTTAATAAGATTTTACATGATGGTGTAATCTTTTTTTGAGACACAGAGGGGAACCTCTTGTTAATATCTTGGTTATAAGAAGAATAAAAAATTGGCAAATTCATTTGGGATTTTCCAAGTGATCTAAGAGCCACTTGATTGTGTGAAGGTTGGCATTCCAGAGTACCTAGTGCTTCAGGTAGATAGCAATGTAAACTTCTTGACATCAAACTAATGATTAAAAGAATGTAAACAGTATGCATCACAGTGCGTCATATCATCCAAGTTACGAGGTGATTAGAGTTTTTCCTGTTGGGTATCATAGAAGATTGCAATAGTTTGAACTTTGAAGTCATTAAAGTGTTTTGAAGATGGAGGCTTTCCTGCTCAAAAGGGGAAAAATGAAAGAAAGAAAATTAAGAGTTATATCCCTATTTGGTGCTCTTTGGTTTTTATGAGTATTTTTTTTTTTCTGGTAAAATGGTTTTTATGAGTAATTGATCATGCATTAACATAACAAACAACCCCTTTTTTTTTTTTAGAAGTAAGATTTCATTGAAGAGCGCCCAAAAGGGGGACGTCACCCATAACAACTGCACAAATACTATAGCCTCAAGTTACCCATAAAGGACAAAAGAATCTCTATAGATTTACAATTAGAACCTTGGACCCAAACAATAGAGAACTAAGAACAGAATATCTAACCACCCCCAAAGGAGACTCCACTCCATCAAAGGATCTCATATTCCTCTCCTTTCAAAGAGCCCACCACAAGCAAAGAGGGGTTGTCCTCCATGCATCTCTGACTTGGGGTCGCACACGGTAACCACCTCAAACATCAATCAAGCTCACCTCGGACTCATGCATGACCCATTAGACCCCAAAAATCACAAAGCATAGAAGAAGATGATCCATTGACTCATCGGCCCGCTTGCACATACAAACACCAATTGACAATAATCTGACGTCTCTCAGATTGTCAATGGTCAAAATCCTCCTCAGGGCCACTGTCCAATCAGAAGAAGGCCACCTTTAGGGGGGCTCATGAGCGCCAAATTCCTTTCCCCGGAAAGGACATCCCCTGAGTATCCAACAGTCGGTAACCGAATGAGCGGACCTCAAATCTCCCGTGGCTCGTACCTGCCCAGAGCCACTCATCTGTCCCCTCTCCGAAAACAACTTGACCATAAAGCATGGCCAAAAACTCAACCATCTCCTTGACCACCCAATCTTGCAAGGATATCTGAAACTGCACATCCCAGGACAGTCTACCGCCATTAAGGTGATAGCAATGAGCAACCATTGCCTGCCTATTATTCGCAATCCTAGCTAGTCTTGAAAGACTACCACAAGCAGTAGCCCTCCACACCAAGGGTCATCCCAAAAGCTGACTAGATGCCCATCCCTCACTCTGAATTAGATATGCTTGGAGAATTCATCCCAACCCTTCCGGATGCTCCCCAAGCCAACTCCCACTGGGGACCTCAACAACAAAGAGCACTAGCCACCTCTAAACACCCCATATCTATGATAAATGACCCTCCATATCCTATGCCTCTCCACCCCAAACTCCCATAGCCACTACCAACAAAGCTTTGTTGAATAAGTCCAATCTTTTCACTCCCAACCTCCCGCGTGAATGGGTTTAAAAATCTGCTCCCACCCACAAGGTGGTATTTGAACTCATCTCCCATTTCGCCCCACAAAAAGTTCCTCTACAATCTTCCTAACCTCCTCAAGTCGAGATCAGAAAAACAGACATAAAATAAGTGTAAAGACTCGAAAGGGTGCTCTTCAGCAAAGTTAGACACCTCACTTCCGATAAGTACTGCTTCTTCCAGCTAACCACCTCTCGAACCGCTGTACAACTGTATCCCAAGAAGAAGCTCTCTTCGACTGAACACCCAACACTAAACCGAAATATACCAAAGAAAAAGTCCCCACATTGCAACCCAAGATGTTGGCCAGATAATCAATCCCCTCCACCACTCCTACAGGCAAAATCTCACTCTTTCAAAGATTTATCTTCAGCCTCGAAACAGCCTGAAAGCACACCAAAACCCCTCTCAGATACCTCAACTAGCTCTCGTAGGCATCGCAAAAATCGTATCATCCGCAAAAAGCAAATGAAAGATCTCCAACTGGCTCGAGGGATCCCTCCCCATCCGGAAACCTCTGAAATAACCCAACTCGCCCGCTCGCCTCATCAACCTACTAAAAGTCTCCATCACAATGATGAAAAGGAAGAGAGATAAAAGGATCCCTCTGCCTCAATCCCCTCGAATTGTCAAAGAATCCGGTGGGGACACCATTGACCAACATTGAAAATCTCACCGTGGAAATACAAAAGCGGATCCACCCCGTTCACCTCTCACCAAACCCCATCTTCTCTAGGACATAAATCAGCTCACATGGTCAATCAAGCTTACACACCACCCCGGGCTCATCCCTACTGAGTCTGACATCATACACTCACTCACTACCAAGACAGAGTCCATAATCTGGCGACCTCTAACAAAAGAATTCTAGGACTCTAAGATCACCCCCATCAAGCACTTCCTTCAATCTTGCCGCTATAGTTTTGGCTATAAGCTTGTACATGCTACCCACCAAGCTAAAAGGCCTAAAATCCCGACTGTCAATGGCTCCACCCTTCTTTGGAATGAGCGCAATGAAGGAAGCATTCATGGACTTCTCAAACCTCCCATGCAAGTGGAAGAAGTGAACTGCAGCCATAATCTCCCTTTTCACCAACTTTTAACAAACAAGCTATTTTAAACGGCTATTAATTAGGTTGTCTACATTATTGTTAATATCTGACAACCCCAACATGATAAAGATCATAATTTACCCTGAAACATAAAAAACAATCCAAATAAAAAGAAATCTATCAGAGGGCGGTTTTGGGGGGGGGGGGGGGGGGGGGGGGGGGGGGAGGGGCGCAGGGAAACCCAAAATAAAGAGAACAGCAGGTTATGCAACCACAAGTAAATTAGGTCAATAAAATAAGACCAACTATGAACAACGACTAAGAAGCATAAATGGTTTAAACATTATTAAATTTAGAACAATTAGAATTTAAAACATCAAGAATATAGTGCATAACCTATTTTGACATTTTTTCCCTGAATGTGGTTAGTTTTAATTATATACAAGAGATACAATATAGCACAACTAGAAACTGACAGAAATCTCTCACAAGAAAAACAATCTGGTTGGCTAAACAAGCACAAACCAGAAAAAGACCAAAAAATGCTCAATCAAGAAGGCATTATTTTGATTCCTTATTGACTAAACAGACAACAGATAAGGAGAAAAAAGAAAACACACGAACACGCGAGCAAACACACACATAATGATGAGGATCCGCTAGGACACAGAAAGTATGATTTGCAGCCAGTTAGACCAAAGCATTATGTACAGTCCTCACATTGCAATTATAATTGAAATAAACAAAACTATTGAAGACATAAATGCATTGCTCAAACTTACTTACCTGTGTCCCTGGAAGTGAAGATTGAAAGGTCTTTAGGTGGTTCAATCCAAATGCTCTCAAAAGGATCTTGTTCTCCCCAATCATGACACTGCTTTCGGGGATAATATCTATGGTCATCGAGAGAATATGATATGCAACGCTTTCCATAAAAACGAACTTTAGAGAAGTAGACACTATTTCTCAGCTTTCCTAGAAGGTCAGCTCTTGCATGAGATGACAAGAAGCTTGCAAAGATTGTCACACCATTTAGGTTTTTTATCTCTTCCCACACTTTGTTTTTCTGATCCAGCTTAAATATAATAGGGTTTTCATGACAACATGTATACACAGTAAAAATATCTCCTTTATGCTCTGCCATAAATTTTCCCTTCCACCAACTTTTGGCAAAAAAATTCGAAGGACATTTAGGTGGAGGCACAACACAAATAATCCATGTACGCTCTTGCGGGTCAAAAACCCCAAGCCAACCAGTAAGACTTAGACAATAAAAGAGTCCGTTGCAGAAAACCAGCTTATTCCAAATGCTGCTAACAAAAGGCAAGCGATTATGGTAATTAAGGGTAGTCCACTCCATTGCTCCTGGATGACAAGTGCTAATAGTAACAACTGCAGGATTGATATGCTTGACTGTAAAAACAATGCAACCAGGAGATGTTGGGGCAGAAGAAAAGGCTACTATCTGGTAAGTCATCCCGAATCTTGGCAACTTGATCAACTCCCGAGTAAAGGGATTAAAGAAAAATAAACTGTATGTTCTGGGTCTGAATAGCAACAACCAACCATCTTTAGTGTAACAAACCCTAGAGCCACGTAACTCCGGTAACTCAAGGGAATAGGTCTTGCGCAGTGAAGGGTCATAAAATTCATACAAGTCACCCAATTTTGGAAAGTACATAATCCACGGGGGTTGGTTGACCAGCCGAACTGAGAGCGCGGCTGAGAACCATATCTTGCAAACAGAAGAAGCACAAATATTTTCTTTCAAGCTTAAACGGGACAAAATCAATTCCAAAAGCTCCGTTGGAAGATCAGACCAAGTTTGTTGCTCCTCTAGCTCATTCTTCTTCTCAGTTGCAACTCTTTTATCATCCACGATTGCTTCAGAGAACCTACAAACATAATATTCTGATAGGTTCGAGCATGAAAATAAAAAAGTAACCATTAATGAATTTAAACCTAATAATCAACAAAAACAACCCTGTCACATTTATGGCTGCCCATAGAACCCCAGCAAAGGCATGAAATTGCTCGCACTGGAGGTGAAACAGAGCATATTCACCATTTATATAACTCTTATTTTATTAAAACTACCTGAGACATACGTGCCCATATAATCCCAATTAAGACACCAACAAACCCCCGGTCAGTACATGATGACAAATTGATAAAATGCATTGATCACATCTGCAATGGCTAATAACTCAAACATACTAAGAATCAAAAATAATTAAACCAAAGTAAAGAGCTCAAAATGATCAAGTCAAAAGCCAAGATGATCAAAGCCAAGTGACTGCCAACAAGACCTTAATAATTACCCTAAAGGATTTAATTATACTACAGAGTCTTACCCTTTTAATCGAATTCAAAACTCACACATCAAATGGCTGAAAAAAGAAAACTACACACACTTGTATGAACTCAACATATACTTAAAATTGGGTTCACTGGGAAAGAAACATAGAAAAGAAAATATATATATAGATTTTAATCCAATTAAAAAGTTCAAAGGTATGATATTTAAATATAGACCCTAAATTTATCTAATCTTTAAAACCCTAAATTCATTCTCTGAGACCATGGAATAGAATTTAACCAAAACTTATAACTTATAAGCCAATTGATTTACATATATAAAGGAAACAGAAACCTTACAAAATCAGTTTCTTTCGTTTCCTTCCAGCCATGATTAGAACCAGCTGAGGTTCTTATGTGTTTGCAGAGAGATGTTGAAGTGGTGGAAACGACCGCTATCAACCTATGAGCAAGAGAATTTTTCAAAACATCACCAAAACACGTGTAAGTCAAGGTTTTATCTAGTGTACAAGTGACTACAGTCAACCTACGATATTTAGCGGCTAGTTGGGTTCCTTTTGTTTAGAACAGTTGGAACTAAAAATCACGAAATTGTTCAAAAATATTGTTTGGCTGAGTTTTCTGAAAAATGAAAACTATTTCAGAAAACTATAAAAACAGTTTCTGACATAATTACTCCTTATTTTTTAACTGAGTTTATCTAAAAACTGTCAATAAAAAAAAATTGTACATTTTTTTTATTTTCAAATCTCAAAAAATTGAACCAGATATATCATTTTCAAAACTATATTTTATAAACTTCTTTGAGTTCTTAAAAAATTATTTTAAGAAAATTGAACCAAACATACTTCTAATTTACCGGATAAATATTACTGACACCCCTGATGTTTGATATATTGATATGAAGTTTGATATATTGATATGCAGTTGCAACCTTGTTAATTTTCGTCACCAACATTTCCTGTCAATTTTTTTATTTTTTAATATGTGAAATGTCTTGATTGCCCCTAATTATTTAAATATATTTTAATATAAAAATATTATAATAAGAAAATGACCACAATACCCTTCATGATAATATGCATTGTCAACTAATTTTTATTTTATTTTAATATTATTATTTATGAAAATAAATAATTATATATATTAGGTTATATATATTATAGTGTATATATATAGAAAGATGAATAGAGAAAAAGAAAGATAAATTTAATTACTTTTTTATTTTATGTTAACATTATTATTTATGGAAATAAATAATTATATGTATAGGTTATATATATATATATATATATATATATATTATAGTATACTGTAGATAGATAGATAGAGAAAAAGAAAGAGAAATTTAATTTTTTATTATTTTATGTTTAACATTATTATTTATGGAAATAAATAATTATATATATATATATATATTACATATATTATAATATATATATATATATATATTGGTATATTCACAGGGGTATTTTGGTCCATTGAGAGGGTTAAATTGATAAATTTGGTATTCAAATGGGTTAGGTGAAGTCAAAGGGTAGCATGATCATTTTATTGTCAAAAAGTGTTGTGTACTTTTGACAAGAGGGAGTGTATGTGATATACGGTACAAATCACAGAAAGTGTTAGTGACGAAAATAAACAAAATTGTAACCGCGTGTCAATACATCAAACCTCAAAATGTATTAATGATACTTACCCTTTACCCAAATTACATAAAGACATGGGACTGATAATTTTTGCTCTAATTACTTGTGTCATTGGCAATTGGCCAGCTCAAATCTGAACTGTAATGTCATGTATTCCTAAAACTACTACCAATTCTTTTCTATCTTTGGTACGGTATTAATGTATTATAGTATGTTCAGTAGAGACTAGGGAGGGTGAAAGAGTAAAATTGAAAAGAGATAATAAATAGGATTTTGAGTAAGTTATGTATTTCGGAATTATTTATAGGGTAATGCTACTCAGGCAAAATTCTTAGGCAGAAACTTTTACATCCATTGGATGCATGTAGTAGGTCTCACCACATATATTAACCACATGCATCCAATGAATGTAAAAGTTTCTGTCTGTGAATATTGAATTATGCCTGAGTAGCATTATCCTTCCTTATTTATATTTTCATTATACTTTCTTTTTCTTTTTCTTTTTCTTTTTTGACTTGAAAGTCCTGAACAAATAAGAATCATATGGGTTCAAAGAGTTTGGGAGTCAGCTAAAAGTCATTTGAAATTCTTTAATTTTCTTTTATGCATTCGGCATTTTACATTGCCGGCAAACTTTGTTTTTTATCCTTTAGTTATTAATTGATTTATGAGGACACCTTAGAGCAAAACTGGCAAAAGAGAGTGAAAACTTATAGTGAATATATGGCTGATGTGGGTCACTTGTTAAAGGTTAAACTGAACAAACAAGCAATAGCCAAAAATACAAGCTTGCAATTGATTGGTCATATTAGAATCAATTTCCATATAGAGCAACTGAGCAAGTCCCTTTAATTCTATCTCCACAGGAGCTAGAAGAAATAACCAAAACTAGCACAATTCCAGGTCAGTCTCACAACACAAACAAAAATGGGGCAGGCATTGAATCAACCCATTGTCGTTGCCCTCTCCACATCAGTCTTCTACACAAGTTAACTTATAATTAACAACAAACAAACAGGGCATTGAACCAACTCATTCTCATGGCCCTCACAAGACACCACACACACACACACAGCCCACAAAAGTTAACAACAGATGGGGCATTGAATCAACCCATTCTCATTGCACTCACCACACCTCACTGTCTTCTTTCCATCCTCACCCAAAACCCTACAGCTCCCATTGCAGTCCATACACAGCACAAACCGGACACAGGCACATCCTTCGCAGCCTCTGGCGAGTGCCCTCGGAATGCCATGGAACATAATTCCCAATTTACCCTCCTCCTCCAACCTCACCACTTCATCAGCTCCCCCTATCAGCCTTCCCTTCACAAACACAAGGGGCACTTTCACCTCTTTTGTCCCCATTATTCCCCTCAGTTCCTCCCTAAACCCCAAGTCCATTGACACGTCGCGCTCAAACATTTGAATGTTGTGAGATCCAATGATCGATCGCGCACTGTTGCATTCCTCGAAGGTTTTCCTAATTCCCCGCAATGTGGTGGTGTAAATCACGACTGCGTTTTCACCGCCAGGCGGGCATTTTTTCTCCAAAGATTGGAGGAGAATGGAGGACTCAAAGGAATAATCTCGGGAATTTCTGGCTTTTTGAGTAATGGGTGTGGCCGAAACCATTTTCTTGATCTGTTCTTCCTCTTCAGACATTTCTTTCTCCAAGGATGCAAGAAACTCTGGATCAAACAGGGGACCCGAAGTACTACTCCGCGGTGAAAGTGAAACCCCAGAATTAGTATCAATAGGAGACCCCTTCACCGATATCTTCAAGTTTAGTACTGCCTTGCGTGAGTTCTCCCGCAAATTACACGCCTTCAAAATCCTTTTTGGGCTATAGTCGCCAATGACTCGTCCCTTGTTCTCTTTTCCTCCAAATCTCTTCATCTTCCTCGGGGAACCACCCATCTGGTTCAAGAACTTCAATGGGCTTCTCGTGTCCATATCTGCAAACCCATGAAGAAAAAGTCTCGATTTGGGGCTTTTCTTTGCCTGAACAGGAACGGGCACTATTCCCTCTTCGAGATCTTCCATGAGCTCCCAGGCATTGATGATGACCTCTGCTTCTTCGCGATGCGGTGATCTCTTCTTTTCCATCACACATTCTTTTCTGGATTGTTGTTCTTGTTTGTCAAGTTGGAGGACTCCGTAAGTGCTTGAAGTGAGAGAAACCACATGGTTTGTACTGTAGTCTCCATTGCCAAAGATAATCTCTTGCTTGACATCTTTCCTGTAGAGTTTGGATGACACACAGCCCATTGAAGAGTTCCTTATCAACTTTTCACTCCGTTGGCGTTATCTGTTTTTTTTTTTCCGAATTTGAAGAGAGGGAAGTGCATGCGATCGAGAGTGGGAAGGCAGATATTTTTTGAATTCATAACGGTTACATATCCTAAACGGCCCAACGGTCGGAAAATTCGAATAGACTTGTTAGTGGTAGTAATTTTCTAAGAGCCGAGTGTACCGTTATTAGTTGACACCTCTCGTAAACCGTTTTCTACTGTTTCTCTTATACCCTTAGGATAATACTTCAGGATAACGGCTATGATACGCTGCCCGACAAATTTGTAATTTTTTTTTTTTTTTTTTGTCTTAAAAGACAAGTCAAATTATAATAAAAAAAAATTTATAAGTTAAAAAGATGAAATTCAGATTGTAATAAAAAAATATTTATTTTAAAAGACTCGAACAATAAATTAATAGTCTAAATAGATTGATGTTTACGTTATAAACTAAAAAATTGCTATATTGTCTAAATGATAGAATTAACGTCTTATATTTTACATAATTTCTTTAAATACATTTATTGTATTCTTGAAGAATAAAAGTTTATTTTTATGTATAATATTATATTTTTATTTTTTGTCGTAAAGTATTCAATTTTTTTTGATATTTGTCATATCGTTGTGCCAATCAAAAGAGAATTTGGAATTAGGATTGAATTATAATTAAAATAGAATTCTATTTGCATCTTTGAAATAAACTGTAGAAATAAGGGCCTGTTTGCTAACCATTTATGTTTAATGTTTATTGTTTATAAAAACAAATTTTTAGAATAAACATGTTTGATAATTTTTGTTTTGTTTATAAATTGTCTAAACGTTTTTAAAATAACACTGTTCATAAGCCTTCAAATCCTAAATACCAAAATGATATTTATTGTTTATGTTTATTATAAAAAAAACTTTTTTTTTCTTTTTTATCTAAAATGGTGATTATATTATTTTAATTAAAAATTGAAACTAAAAGTGAGAAAATGAAAAGAAAAAAAATTATAAAAGACTATTATTTAATACAACGATCAAAGTATTAGAATTATCAAGTGTGGAGAATTAAAGAGCATCAATTGCCTTAAGAAAAAAATATTGGATACAATATGAATAATTACTAATATACTTGATAATAAGAAATAGTTACTTAGGGGCACCCATGCTAAAAAAAAAAAAAATTAAAATAAGTCAAATATTTTTTCGTTATCAAACATCACTCATGTTTATGGATAAACAAAATTGTAACATAAACACTGTTTATATAAATACTTAAACACTAAACATAAACAGTTATCAAACGGGCCCTAAATTTTGTACAATTTTAGGAGTAGTTATTGACTACCCCGATAAATAGGCTGCTTCAACAGAACAATAATTATGAAATTTGACTAGGTAGAGTGCGTTGTCATGCATGCATATTTTGCCAAATCAAAGGCCTGTTTGCCAATAGTTTCTGTTTGAACCATGCTACTCCCACCTATCAGAGTAACTGAAACCTAAGGACAGAATAAAAATGAAAATTTTCAAATACATGTACTCTTGGAGTGCAAATTACAAATACATGTAGACTAAACATGCTTTCGCCACTAGCTTCCATTTTTTACCGATTTGGCAACAAAAACTGTTGCCAAACATACCTCGAATTGATGGGAAAATGTATTTTGTTTTTTCTCTTTAGTATACCTTCAACTGACGTGTTTGATGAGTCTGAAAAAATCTGTTGAAGCTAACCCAAGAAGGCAAACCAACCAATTAGCAACTGCTTTAGCCATTCACATTCTCTATCAACCTTACTCAAATAATCACAAAATGGCAAATCAAATTGATGGAAAACAGATAAACGAAAGAGTTTTCCTTTTTCTTGACAAATAACACACATTACAACTATAATCATTAGTAAATGAAGGAGGCAATGAAAGTTATAATTGAACTAATAAAAGTCACTGCATTGGAACGAATATATGCTTCAACAATCAACATAAGAGGGGTGGGAAGTCTTTCCATAATCATTAAGCTTTGAGCAGCAGCAGCCTCACCTAAAGAACGTAAGTTGCTCTTAAATAATCAACTATTTCTGCACTCTCAAACAATTGAAGACCGGTATTTGGATCTTCCAAATAAGGCACCTGTCAATAGTAGCAGTAAAAATAATAGCATCCTCTTACTGATTTATGCAATGTGATGCAGCAAACAATAGAACTCATAAAAAAATGAGAAAGGAAAGAACCTGAAAATGTCCAGCTTTCTGATACAATATCTGCCGTTTTGGGCTACCACGAGCACAACTGTAATACAGAAATTTTTAAGCAAAACCTCAAGGAAGAAATAAAGATATAAAATAAACAGCATTTTACAGGAAAGGAGTTGCACCAAAATATGAATGTTTAGGTGAAAAATACCAATATATTTATTACCAATCAGAACCGAGGAGTAGGAATTCAAGAAGCTCCAATAGAAACTGATGGGTATGCTTTCCATTTTATAGAAGTCAAATCAAATCAATTTAACTCAACTAAACAAAACCTTTTTTAGACTAGTCGGGGTTGGCTACACAAATCCAGTTTGGCCAATCAGCTATATCTATTGTCCTTTATTTCATTGCCTCACTACCTACATCCTTATTTTCTTCCCCATCCTTGCAATACCTTCAACATGAATGATTTCAGTTCTCACTTGTCGGTCTTCCTCTTCTCCTTAATTTGACCTAGTTCAGTTCCGGCTTTTAATTCACATATTCATTAATCTCAACTTCCATGTCCAATACGCTATTATTTTACCCATGAGTTTCTTACTTACCCACATTTTAACTTGTATAGCTTACCTAGTCTTCTAATTGTCTGGCAGAACTTTCCATTAAATTTTGTAGATGTGCAACCATTGCAGAACACTCTCAAAACATTCCTCAACTTAATACAGCTGCCCCATTCCATGGCAACATCCTCTAAATCTCTTGCTCCTCGTGGACAGCAAAGCCTAAATAGTGAAAGGGTGAAAAAAAAGATGCACCATATGACATTTTTTAATGTCTGGTCATTTTCTCCACAAATAACATAAACTCAAGGAAATGATGCCATGATGTAAAGCTACTGTGATTGGTAATTCACTGCCACTCACAACTGTTCATCCAGTATTCACAACTTCATCACGTGTTATCATGTGCATGAATGTATTCCATACTCTATTTCTTTTCTTAGCATCACCTTATGAAATCTCATGCTTTCTTTAAATTGATAATGATTATATAGATCCTTATCATCTACTTATTGATCATTAATCACCCAAGTAATAGGACGAAATTTCTGGTCTGTAATAAAAAAATAAAAGAAAGAACATTTTTTTATGCCCTGGACCCAACTTTGAAATACTTAGCAGGCTAGGCAAGCAACTTTTAGGTGTTCCATCACTCCATGAACCCCTAAGAACACTAGTCTAGAAATAGAGAATAGCAAAAGAAAAAGAAAGAAATTGAGGTAAAAAAGACTAAATTAATAGAATACATTTCCAACACATTTTTTAGCTTTCTTCATGCAATTTGACCTCATTAGCAGTTATATATATGGGTCAGTTTGCAATCCACCTAACTCCTGCTATCATTCCATAGTGTATTTGCAATGCCATAATCAGAAGGTCATAATTAATGCTACAATGACCTTTGGATCCAAGAGCATATGAATCTTTTTTGGTGTCGTCATTTATAAAAAAATCATTACCCAATGATGGTCCCCCATTAATTGTGGGTGATATTAGAGGCTAACTAGGTACAAACCTAGCATTTGATATTATTTGCACAAAGTAATTACATCAATTTGAATTTGCATCTCACTCTTGGCAGTTGAGTTTTTACCATTGCATCAGAAACAATAATGCAAGTTCCAAGGTAATATAATTTGTACAAATTTTAAATTTGGTTATACCTGATAGAGTTTCTGGACATGATAGCCATTTGAAAAACCATAGTGTTCCACAAAAGTAATTATTACAAGAGTTCTTTTTTTTTTCAAATCAGAGAACAAATATACTTGATTACATTTCCCTTTTTTTCGACAGATCACATGTATATAACCATGAAATCAAAATTTAAAAGAACACCATAGATCTTTGCAAGCATATTAAATTTATGTTATACCAGGCAAATAGATGGCAAAAATGAGAGTACATGTGAAAATGTTACTTCAAAATATCTGCATATATACATCATCAATGGAAATGGCCAAAATTAAACTTTACCTATGAAGTATGTGTGGTAGCTCTAATTCTACAAGTACTTCACGCACAACTTTGCAAAATGGGGAAGCCTGAAAGGGAAGATAAAACATTACTATTTAGATTACACTGCTATTTTCTTCATAGAATTCTAAATGAAAAGACTGTAGCTACACTAGCACCGTGAAACAGGCATTGACAACTAATTAGAGAAGTTAAATGTGTATTTAGGGGCCTCAACTTAGAATTATGTAATGAATACAAACATAAAAATCCTTCAGTAGTTCACAATCTAACCTCATATGCCCATATTTCAAGAGGTTTAGGAGGCAATTTTGATGCAGTGTAGGAAGTTCCCTGCAGAGATCACATGAGATTGTTCAACTCGAGCTTGTAATATTACAAGTCTAAGACTGATAGAGAATATTGACTACTATCTAATATGTTTGTGAATGCAGAAAACTTAGATAATAACTTGTATAAAAAATTATAAAATGTCATTCATTTCAACAATATTTTCCCAAATTAATCTACTCTATGTCATTAGCCCATTCAAAGGGGTTTTTTTCCCAATATTTTGTAAGAACTTGCATTATCTAGTTAGTCAGAACTTATAAAAACATTATACCTTTCCCATGCGACCAATCATAGCAAAACCTTCAGTCAAAGTCTGTAATAGAATGAGTCAGTATAGACGAACTATCAACAAACAGTCTTTCTGTGATTGACAAAACTGATTGCAAAACAGTCAAGTTCTAACCGTTAGAAGACCAAGTGACAACATAAAAGGAACATTTCCATCACCTACAGAAAAGGAATTAAAAGAGTAGATATATAAAATGGCTGTTGAGTGCAGCAATAACCAGAAAGAGTATAAAACATGAAAAGAAAGTAAAGTTCATTAAAGGCTCTCATCTGAAAAAATAGCCATTGTCAGAATCAAAGAAGTAAGAGAAATGATTGTTCCTCAAATGGAATTAATGAAAAAAATTCCAGAATAGGAAACATCTTGTTTGGGCTACTGGATTTATGTTCTTAATCAGGCACGGACTTATTCAGGGCTCAGTGAAACTGAAACTGAAACTTTTCTTTTGTATTATATACCTAAAAAGTTCTAAAGAAATTTAAAATGCCCCCGCTGAAATTACAGAAAAACCCTAGTATATAAGTTTGCCCCCACATAATTTTTCTGAGAGTCCGCCACTGTTCTTAATTTACTGGTGGGGATCTTGGCAGGGGTTGATTGAAATTTTAGTGTGGGCTCATGAAAGTATATGCTCGGCCAATTTGATTTGATAAAGAGATAAACCAGTGGCCCTTTCCATGTGCAAGCAAAATTGGTAGGATTAGCCCATTTCTGTAGGTTATCTATTTACTTATGCAGCTTTCTTGATTGCCTCTACATCAGGTAAATTTGGTTAATTAAGATGTGGAATCAAGCTTTCTTGATTGCCTCTACATAAGGTAAATTTAGTTAATTAAGATGTGGAAACCTACTTCCTCAAAAAGAAAAGGTATTTCCCAGCTTTTAGATCTGTTTAAAATTAACCAAAATAAAAAATCGCACTCTCCCAGATAACAATGTATAATTGACACCTTCCCTTCTCATAAATAACTAATTTAAAATTATTAAACAATGGGAAAATATCCAGCACAATAAGAAAAGCTGATGAAAATCAGATTGGTGGAACTACACAAACCATATTTCCCAACCAAATACTTAATTATGCCATCTGATTCATACATTGCAACTCCTGTGTTTGGATCCACCTGCAGTAAAAAACAGAAACAGGATTAGTCCAAGGCCGAGAATCACCTTGTTCAATACAAGTTGAATCCAAAGCATCTCATCCTACGAGATATTCATTTGAAAATAAAGAATTGAGAGAAAAAAGGATATAAGCAGGAAAAAATCTTACAGATGTCTGTTGACCAACTAACATGCACTCAAAGAGCCTAATGTTCGCCAAAACAGGATATAGGAATTCTAGAATTTAAAAGTAGACAGACTTGATTACTTATCAAAAAAAAAAAAGTAGACAGACTTGATATTGAACTTCAAACTTTACCTAATCTAAACCCAGAAGACCCCTATCAAAACCATTCATTCACCAGTGTACTAGCAGATAAAAAGAGTACCAATCATGATCATCTCCATTTACCCCATCTTTTCCCATAAGTACAGTCCACTCCTCACCTCTGCTTATCACATTGCATAACTTAGTTAATGGAATATTACCTTGGTAAGGTCTTCAGTGGTTTCATCAGAGGGGTTGCCATTATTTTATGAGTACAAGTTCAAGCGAGAGTTGAACTGTGTTCCTTTGAATGGATGTTGTGTTTAATGAATCAAGAACTGTGACATGTACAAGTCAATACAAATTTATCATATCTAATTATAAAGTTTCTCATAAATACTTTTAGCTGATGAAATCAAATTGAAAGTGGTAAGAGTAATTATTTTATTGTTGGTAAATTCATTCCAAAGTGTGTTTGCTAGTCTAACAAAATGTCTCGTGAATGTGTTATGTCAAACATTTTGCCATGGTTCATCTTTGAAGATCGATTTCTGAAATGGGAGCTGCTTCAATACAAGACGTCCCATGATGCTCAAGCTTGTTAGGTACTTAGGTGAAGGTTCAATCGAGTTTGGAAACAGTGTGGGCGTGTACCGGCTCTACATCTCCTTGCACCGGTTGTAAAGCAATATGTTTTATCAGTTTGGTTTCCAGATTGAGGTTGTGCCGGTTCTACATTTTCTTGCACGGGTACATCACGATTCTGTTTTAACCATTGCACCGGTTGTACATTTCCTTGTACTGTCCAATGCATTCTTGTCCCGATATTTTTTACACCGGTACAACTTCACAGAAAACCTGATCTTTCAAGAAATTAAGTTCAAATTAGATCCTATTTTGAAGATATCTCCTGACAACTATATAAGCAAGGTTTTTTAGGTTGTTTGCGTGTAGAAAAATTGAAGATAAGAGAGAATACATTTAGGTACTCAAAAGTCAGAACTCCTACTTTTCCATGAAATTGAGAGCTTTCTTCATTCACAAGTAGGAAATTCATTAGGCCCCCTTTACAAGTACTTGTTATTGAGTTGAGAGTAGGGAGCTTCATTGTAATTATTCAAAATCAATCAGAAAATTGTCCTTCAATTCATTCTACTTGGAGTTTACATCGGTTGACCATTGGACTAACTAAGAAGAGGGCAGGTTGTTCATGGACCAATCGTGTTTGACTGTCAGCAGCTTGTCTGTGAGATTGTGGGACTGAGTTTGAAGTCTGCAGTAACTGGACTCATGTGAATTTGAGTAGGAAGCCAAGAGTTAGTCTTAGACAGTCAGCAACCAAATCTTGGCAAAAATGCATCTGATCATAAGTCTGAGTTAAAGTTTGTGTTGTGAAAAACTGTTGTGAACCAAGCACAATCACGAAATACAACACAAAACAAAACAAGCACAAAAACACAGGAATTTACATGGTTCGGCGATGTGCCTACGTCCATGGCGAAGATCCAGCAAAAGATTTCACTATGCGAAAATCAGGAGATTACAAGTTCCAACCCCAAACCCTAGCTCTCGTTCTCTCACTCTCTTTCTGCATTTTCAATGTTTTCTCTCATTCACTCCAAACCCTTAGATACCCTTATATATCTGGCTACAAGAGAGTCATAATCCGAGTCCAAAACTCGCAAGCGGAAAACAGGTCATAAAATTTTTCATTTTCATTTTCGAGACAAAATTCAGGCCACAACATAACAGTTTGTGTAACTTTTCTTTGATATAGTGGATTACTCCACTCTACAGTCTAGACTATGGTCCCGTGGTTTTTTTCGTTGGGGTTTTCCACATGATTTTGGCGTGTTCTTTCCTTTACTTGCTTTAATTTATTATTTGATTGGATTGTTATGTAATAGATTCGCTTAAGTTTTAATTGAACCTATAATTTAATCAGTCACGAAAATAAGCAAGTAAATCTATTCACCCCCTTCTTGGTCAATAAGGAATCATTAGATCATACATTATCAACTATCCACTTCTGCAGCACACAACTCTCAAAAAGAAGTCATTCCAATTTTTGTAGTATATATATTCAATTTGAGTGGAACAAAAACTTGTGTAGGTCCAGATTGTTTTAAGACCTGTTATATTTATTTTGGATCATTCACAAGTAGATGCTTTATGTTTCCAGATAGGACTTGAGATGTATAGGTAATATCCTCTTCCTTTGCAATCAATCAATATTCAAGTAGGAAACTTATCTGCCTTTGCTTTCTTCCCCTGCCAATAGGCACCTACACTAGAATTTCTAAGCCCTGAGTTCCATACTGAAGTTGTGAACTCTTCTGAAATCATTGGCTAGAATAAACAATGTGACTTCATGCACAAGGTAACAGAGAAACTAGAAATTGTTTCTATGCGTGCATTCTACATATATGAATTTTACTGATAAATGAGAGTTACTTATCTTGGTCGGTATTATTAGTCTAATATGTTCCAAGCATGCAAGAAAAGAATTACTTTTTAAAAAATATATATAGTTGAGTTCATTCTGATTCTCTATTTTTGGAATTCTCTTTGTTAACAGTGTTGACAATTCAGAGAACAGAAGATAAGGAATATTTTCGAACCATGTAGGGAAACTGTTGTTTTCCACCCATCTGTGCAACCTTGGGACGGAAATTTGGACCATTTCTTGGGCAAGGATAATAAAGGATGTCAAGATCCAACACACTGACAATTTCCCTTACCTGTAAATTTTCAAAATGCCAGTCAGGACAGTAATGGATGCATAGCATGTAAAACTCAGTCATGTGTTACGATAGAGTAATCAAATGGTAACTACGAAAATTTTTAAGATGGATCTGAGGCAGTGGCGGAACCAGTAATGGGCTATAGCCCAGGTCCAAAAAAAAAAAATTACTACTACTGTTCCCAGCCCACCATATCTCTTTCTTGTTTGATTTTCTTCCATTTCACTCTTAAGTTGATACTTTGTTATTTATTTTCCCTTCCCTCATCTTTTATGAACATGCCTTCATGTTAAGAGCTTTAATTACTTGCCCCAAAATACAATCACTTCAACACACCTGACTATAACCTCAAGCTAGGCATAGATGCCAAAACCTAATACTCATATGGATCCATGAATTCCCACAAAATCATAGCCTGCATGGTCCAGAAGATTAACACATTTATGTTAATCTTAATTACTGCTCTCAGCCTCTCACACAAATCATTCTCACAAGTTGCAATGCATTAGTTACTTCATCCAATCAAAGTGTAAGCAGTGACAAGTTAGATATAAACCAAACTATACATTAGATACATCCGTCCATATCCCATAATATCCATATCCCAAACTATTCATACATATATATATCGGCGGCAAAAAAAAAAAATCCTGAAAAGGTGGAAAGTTGGTCGGATTGTCGGACCAGATCCGTTTTTCTCGGGACACAGGTATATATGTGTGTATGAATATATGCAGAGGTTCTTTGCTATGTTTTTCTCTTGTTTCGACAAAACCTCGACAATCTTCTCTCAAACGACGATCAGCTTACACCGTCTGATTAACGATCACTACCCATAGCACCCTTAATCTTCTCTCATAACCATTCATCTCCTCTGACACAGAAATGAGAGAGAAGTAGTACGTTGTCATCAGGACAATTTCTAACAGATCTTATCAAAGATGACTAGATTTAGTTCTTGTGATGCTTGCAAATTCATGAGGAAGAAGTGTGAGTGGAATTGTGAATTTGGACCCTACTTTAGTCATGAAGACGGTGTAGACTATCTGGTCTGGAAGCCAAAGCTCTTTCCTCCATGAATTTGTTTGGTTTTCAGACAGACAACGGACAGTGGACTCATCCATATGACAATGGTAATCATCAGTCAGTTCCATTTGGTTATATTTCGGGTTTGTGAGACAGATATATGTATGTGGGTGAAATTTGAGTTTAAACTGGGTGTTCCGAAATTTTCTTTCCAATGAAATCCGTTGCTTAATAAACTCAACCATGCTTAATAAAAGGCAACTCAACCATGCTTAATAAAATTCGATCCCCCGAAAAGATCTAATACCTAAGCTCTGATATCAATGTCACGCTCCCAAATTTCAAGACATGAAAAATCCTCTTAATTTTCTTACTTTTAGCCCTCCCCACTTTGCAATCCTGGCTCCGCCCCTGATCTGAGGTCCATCATCATAACAGACCTTGGACACTATTTCATACAAGTGTCCAAGATGTTCGACAGGACAGAAGAACGGTCCTTCTCTCAAATGGAGTATAGTCCAAAACCAGTCTGAAATCAGAATCCTTACAGCTGGAAGTCCAAAATTTTAAAACAGTAAAGTCAAGTATGTGGTATATTGGTTCCACTGGGAGTTGGATTTAGGACATTTACATTCTCACAATAAAATGCATTAGAAAATTCAAACATATAGGAGTACTTCAAAATATAAATGCAAATCCTACATGTAATATAAAAATGGATACCCTTTAAGGTTGATGTTACCTTCCGACAAAATGGGCAACTGAAGTTTCCGCATGTTCCATGATAATCCACATTGGAAGAAAGCAACACATTCATTCAGTCTTAAATTCATCACAGTGCCGTGTGAAAAAATTGCAGGAAAACAAGAAAATAAAAGAACAGAGAGTAATTGTATAAACTTAGAACCATTGACATAAACTAATGCATACTTATTCAATACAGAAGAAAGTGATATTGAATATTAAGTACCTTTCAAACTCATAAATCTCTATAGGCTTCTCTGGGCGAGGACCTAATTTTGAAGTCTCTTTTAACTTGAAACCTGTTTAAACAAAATGTAAACTAGAAATCAATAATAAAAAGTATTTCCTTTGAAAAATCGCATACACCAAATTATAGAAGTATAGAAATTCTCATAATAGTTTGGCTGAAAATTACATTTCTCAGAAATTTGCAAAACACATGCAAATGCCAGACCAAGGCAATAGTAATTATGAGCAAAAACACTCAAGCTAAAGCATAACCAAACCCACTTAGCCATCAACTAGAAAGCACGGACACTTCGTATAGGGGTGCCGTGTTCGTGTCGGACACTCGGACACTCCTCGGACACTCGGATACTCCTCGGACACGTGTCGGACACTCCGTAGAAGTGTCCTGGAATTTTTTTTTTTAGGACACGGCAAGGACACGCGGGGGACACGGCAAGGACACGCGGGGGACACGGCGGGGTACATTTTGTAATTTTTAAAAGTGCAAAAAAACCCCTGAACTTTTGCAAAGTTACAAAAAGATCCCTTTGAACTATTTTTTTTAGCATTTCAACCCCTCATCTTTTAAAAATTGACATCTTGACCCCTTGAAATAACTATAATGACATATATCATTTAATATGACTATTATGCCCTTTTCTATATAAATATAGTATTTTCTAAAATAAAAAATTTTAAAAATAAAAAATAGTTGGATAAAATTCCTAAATAATAAATTTAGAAACAAAAAAAATAAAAAAGCCAATATAATGAACATCCTTTTTGAAAATACATTAATTACTTGATAATAAATTGAAGTATTTGTGTGATTTATTATTTTTTTATTGTTAAATTTATGGTATTGTGGATATTGGTTAACTTGTTTAATATATATTAATATATTATTTTATAGCCGTATCCCCGCCGTGTCGTGTCCTATTTTTTTGAAATTTGTCGTGTCGCCGTGTCCGTGTCGTGTCGTACCCGTGTCCCTTGTCCGTGTCCATGCTTCTTAGGCCATCAAATACCATGGTCCACGGTCAAGCCATCGACCTCCACCTCCCGCAGGTTGTACGAGGCCTTTTGCCAGAGTACGGCAGTCTATACTTTTCCAGATTGAGTTGATAGGGGCCTTTGGCTAACGTCCGTTCAGGGGTCCACAAGTCAACTACCTTCTCGTCTAGATAAGCTTTCTAAATGAGATTGAGTTCCGAACTACTGTGGGGCTTTCCCCGTCAGGGGTAATCATACAAGGACCTTCTAATCAACTAACTCAGTATTACTATCATTGGGATTTCATATAGTGATGACCAAGCACTTATGTGGTTCATCTTCGTATCTTAGTTGCGAGTGCCATGGGCTTTGGCTGATGTAGATAAAAAATAATGAATGGGATTGTGCACTCGCATAACGCTTTTCGTTCATTTCTGCCACGCCAACATAGCAGGCATGATAAGAAGCAAACGAAGCAGCTAGAGGCATAGGGTCTGGTTGGTTCAGTTTTGTGAAAACTATTCTCAAGAACTCCGAAAACTGAGGACTATAAAAGACAGTTCTCTGAAAATTGATGGTGAGGATTGGAACATTTTTCCTTGATCAAATACATGTTAATGCCTGTAAGAAGGATCTTTATAGATGAAGGAAGAGAACCCAAAAAGCAACTGCACAAGGAAATTGAGAGCTCTTATATCTAAACTTGTATTGTTACCACCACCGTGATACAGAAAGAGGTACCTGGACATAAAGAGCAAGTGTGGAATTTTTTTCCCTTCATCTTGGTATTTTTTGTATTTCCTTCCCATATATTCATTATGCTGATCTTAAAAACCTAGAGCAAAAAGGTGTTATATGGACAAAGGTTTTTCTAATTTTTTTGTCAATAAAAAACCAGACCAGATACGTATCAGTCATAGGCAAAACCTGGCGATGGCATTTTTGGCTCATATATAATATGTAAATAATGGATACACCTTATTCCGGAAGGCAAGAATTTAAAATAACAGACATGCAAAATTTGGCATATGATGGCATTTTTAGACCATATCGTGTAAATAATGGATACACCCTCTTCCAGAAGGTAAGATGTAAAATAACTGTGACATAATTGGAACTGACTGAGCTACAAGATAAATCCAAATGCTTTTGAAATTTAATTTATAAAACATCATAGGACCTAAATATTTGGACACCTCAAAATTGAAAATTTTAATTTATATGAAATATGAATTTCACAAGTAACAAAAACCTCCTTCTCACTTGCAGGATCATCCAACTGTGCAAAGGAAAGAGATTACAATACTTTCAAAGAAAAAAAAAAGAAACAAAAAGAATGGAACCAATGGTAAGTAAGAGGCAGTGGATATACATGAATTGAGAAACAAACTATGGTAAAAAGATTGCAGCCATGGTTTGAAATGTGAACTATGGTAAGAAGATTGCAAGCAATGATGGGTACCAGGATTATAGGAGTACCCAATTTGTATACATGTCACATTAGGAGGTCAAGCAAGCTCGGAGGCTAAATGACCAAAATATATAAATATAATATTTTTCACTTGAAGGTGTCTAAACTTTCTCCAGCTGTAAAACAAAAAAATTCATATATAAGTTAGAGTTACATGACATGGCAGTAATGAAAAGATTTGCCAACTACCAGCAATTTCAAGTGCATACTGGTCAGGTGGAACCTCATTCTTGGGCACAAATGATGCTGAATACCTGCCAAAGTACAAAATAAATCAAAGAAAATTCAGCAACACTGATTGCATTCACAATCACATTTGAAATATATGGTATAAAACTAATTAATATCCCACCTCCATGAAGAATATGGTGCAATTAGAATTATATGTGTTTGTGGGTCTGTGAAGTTAAAAAGATATTAGCATTATCTTTTTTCTAAATT
Source organism: Cornus controversa (assembly GCA_026545225.1). Classification (NCBI taxonomy): domain Eukaryota; kingdom Viridiplantae; phylum Streptophyta; class Magnoliopsida; order Cornales; family Cornaceae; genus Cornus; species Cornus controversa. Next base: position 62,774,316 of record CM048852.1, read on the forward strand.
TGCCTCCATAACATTAGATTACATTTTAAGTTCAGCCCCTAAAAATTTGGTACAGATTGATGTATAAAAGTTCCACTTGTTTGCGGTCTATCTAAAACCACCTAAAATTTTAATTAACACAACTTCTTTTGTCATTTCTGCATCACAACCCATACCAATCTGCATGCCCTCGCAATGGTAACAATACTGACATAACTAACCACAAAGTTATTCTTCTCTGTTCTGTTCCATTACAAATTCAGTTTCATACATTTGGTGTTACCAAAATAAAATAAAAAATAATGTAGGCTTCATCCTTTATATATATATATATATAGAAATCGGGGCAATTTGCTCTTTAAAAAGCAAAGATTGAATCTCACCAATTAACTAAGAAGCCAGCAAAGGAATCTGCATTAAGATTACGATCCAATTAACTAAGAAGCCAGCAAAGGAATCTGCATTAAGATTACGATCGTCATGGTGTTGTAAGCTTGGTTCATCCTATATACTTATTTGCACTTGATTTCTGTAATCACTGAAACTGTGTTTTGCGAAACTTTTACTTTGGTTGAGACCTATAATTCTTGATTGCTATGAGGCAACTGAAGCCGATAAATTTGTTAGTTGTCTCATCTCTGAACATCATGTAACAATACTTTCACACAAACACACACACAAAAGAACTGATTGGATTATCTGATTTGCCTACTGCCATTTATACTCTGTTGTTACCAGACATAACTACAATCCACACAGGTAAGAGCATGTAGGACCATTGCTATCAACTGTCAATCCCAATTATATACATTAAGCTCCTACTGTAACTATGAAGCAGAAATTGCCTTATTAATCACCAGTCAGTGTCAGTGCAGCACCATCACGTGATAATTACTACCTGTGTCCCTAGAAGAAGGTGACCCTCCCTCCAATTGCTTTTATAGCCCAAAACTTAACCAGTTACAGCTCTACTGCCGTTGCCATGACTTTGATCTCAACCACCATAACCATCCTTTTTAGGATCAACGCTCTCCAGACATAAGAGCTTTGTTTCTTCCCTTCAAGTGTCAGTAATTTCACCTTTTCCTGTAGCACATGAGTTTCCTTATTCCTCCATAGCTTTTCAGCTTCTCAGCTGCCTCCATCAATATGATCTCTGATGTACAACAACACTCACAGAATAACATCTTCTATTGATGTTCTTGGTCCGAACTCTGGAGTACACGATCTCAATACTCTCATCCATAGGCATCTCATGGATTGTAGGCAAATCCATCTGCCTCTGGCTTTAAGACCTAATTCATAAAATAACATCTTTACCCAGTCTCAATATTCTCATCCATGGCTATGAAGGCATACACATTTGTCTCTGGCTTTAAGAGCTAATGACTTGGTTAAGTATAGGAACTTACATCAGATCATTTCATCTCTCATTTTATCTTCTTTTTTTTCAAAAAAAAAACGAAGGTAAAATTGAATCCTGACCAAAATAAAATCTTCTTATGCTGACATCTACTTGAACGCTAGGTTTGCATCTGCAAAGTACTGCCAACTTGTACAAATGAATATTCAGTTTTCCCAAACACAAAACATGTTTCTTTCTTTCATCATTGATCTGCTATGATAACACCATTTTTTTTTTTTTGATAAGTCTGATAACACCATTGATTAACCCTAAATGTTCTTATCGTGGTAATTTTCCGTCATAAGGATTAATCTCTCTTTAAATATGGTTTCATGCATTTTTCAACAATTTTGTTTTGCGTTTTCGTAGATTATCATTAATTGTCTAATTGCTTTACCAATAGGGCTAGCCTAGTGCACGGCCTCCTGCTGAGGGTCAAATCTACACAACTTTACCTCCACATATGGAGAGGTTGTTTCCTTATTTCAAACCCGTGACCTCCAGGTCATAGTGAAAAAACCTTACCATTGTGTCGAGGTACACCCTCAATTGCTTTCTCAATTGCTTGATCAATGTATTTTGTGTTATTGGATATCACTCTCATGTTTGTTGTATTCATGTAGCACTCTTAACAGGATGTGTGTTAGCCCGTAAAAGATTAAAAGTTTGCCTTCCTTAACACCAATTGGTTAAGGTGAGATGGTAGCTTAAGGTCCGACAAGTGGTATCAGAGTTAGAGGTCACGGGTTCGACTCGCGTGAGTGTCATCGTGTGGGGGAGTGTTATTGGATACCACTCTCATATTTGTTGTGTTCATGTGGCACTCTTAACAGGATGCGTGTTAACCCGTAAAAGATTAAAATTTGCCTTTCTTAACACCAATTGGTTTAGGTGAGATAGCGGCTTAAGATCCGATAAGGTTTTGAAAAACCTTTCAACAATACCATACCATTTGGAAATGTAAAAAATTTTTGTCATGAGTATGGAGTAACTCTAGTGATAAGATAATTTCTCTTTTTTATTTATTTTCTAGAATATTACCTTTCTTTGGTACATTATACATTAGAGAAGCCACAAGCCTAATTGAGATAAAGAGCCATTCTAATTACTGCATATTCTTGATGTTCGCATAGTCCCATATCGCCTGGATACCTTTGGACTGTGCAGTGTATATACACATGGGCACCCTCTCCTTATAAGCCGGTTTTTAGAGATGAGTTCTACCCATGGGTTTATCATGGTATCAGAGCAATAATCCAGATCCAAATGAATCCTTTGATTGGTAATAACATGGAAGAACTGTACATCCCATCTACGCTGTCCGGGTTTTTAGGGTTTACGGTTTAGGGTTTAGCTCCGACATTTGGCTTTTACCTCTCTTCGTAATTATTTTGGTTAATTGCACTGTTCGTCTCTGGTATTTGACTTTCTCCTCTCTTCGAAATGGCTGATAAAAAAGATGACTCGCTTCAGTCTAGTGAGATAAGATGGAAAGAATTATTCGTATTAGAGTTATGTGATGAAAAATTTTCTAAAGGGTAAAAAGATGTGGGACTATGCTAACGCTTGAAAGAGAAGCTATATTGGCTGGTAACATGCATAAGATCGTTTTTGAAGCTAATTTCTAATTACTGCATATTCTTCTCACTTCGGTTCATTCTTGGTTAGATTAAATAGGATTTGGTATAATTAACTAAAGCATTCGAGACTTAATTAGGTAAGCCAATTTAAATATCAATAAAAATTTCAAATTTTCCTCTCTCTCTCTCTGAGTGTGCGCGTTAATTCATTAAGCGTAAGAATCACTTCATAATCAACATTCATGATTTCAGCTTTGCAGATAAGTTTTAACCACACATTAATTATCTAAAAATAAAGCATTAACTAAAGAACCCGTATTAGTATTAATAAATAATAAAAGAATAAATGTAGAGAACAACAAAATTAATTCGTACCCAGAGACAAAAACACCTGTTCCGATACGAAATAAGATGGCAAGAGAAGCCCCCAAGATGTCGAAAACCTTGTCGGGTCTCACCGCAAAGCGCTTGGGCTGTGGAGGCTCGAAATTGGGCGGCGGAGAGAAGGTGGTAGACGAAGTAGAAAACCCTGATTTTGGTTGTTCTTTGGTGCTCACAGAGACAGAGGATGAAGTGAGAGGCGTTTCGGAAGATTCCACTGATGACGTAATAAAGAATACTCCACTCTTCTTTGCCACTTTCCGACTCGAAAGTGGGCGGAAAATTAGAGACGATGCCAAGTTTATTACTCCTGCCATCGTTACCGGTGCAAGCTAATAGGAGTAGGACAGTGGAGCTGTGCTCTCTCTGTGCTGCTGCGGCACAGATATATACATACCTCGTGGATTACTAATTTACTACATATATATTGAGTTTTGAAGGGCAATATACCATTTATGGATGCAATTTAATTGATATCCAAATTGCTCTCTTTCACTTTTTGGTGAGAAGACCCAACTACCCTTCCACTAAATTTCCTAACCCACCCACCATTTCTCTCTCTCTCTCTCTCTCTAGATATGTTTTGAGATATGTGCTCTCTCTAACACCAAATGGAAAAGATATTCAATCTCTCCCTCCCTCCTTATTCGTGTGTGAGGCGTGAATGATAATGTAACAACCCGCTCCAGGTGCTATGATATTGTTGAGATATGTGCTCTCTCTAACACCAAATGGAAAAGATAAGGAAAAATTACATTGGTCTCCCCTGTAAAATGATGAAATAACAAATACTTTTGTAGTTTCAAAAATAACACTGACCTTTCTTGTCAGTGTTGTCGGTTTACCAATAATGTAAAAAGACAATTATACCCATGTACTTTTTACTATATTTTATTTAAAAATATCTAATAATATAAAAAGACCTATCTACCCTTACACTTTAACCCATTCATTTTTTTTCTCTCTCACCGTCTCTCCCTCACCTAACTTTTCTTCTCTTCGCTGCAAATTCTCTCTCCACCTTTCCCAATTCTCTTTTTTTCTCTGCAAATACATATTTATATATATATATATATATATATATATATATATGTGTGTATTACATATACACATGTATATATACAGATATATATATACACAGATATATATATATATATGTATTACAAACACAGAGTATTACATATACACATGTATATACACAGATCGATATATATATATATGTATGTATTACAAAAAAAAACACACACACACACACACACACACACATATATATATATATATAACTGGTGCTCAATACCAGTGGATCGGCTCTCGGAATCAGAGAGGAGAGAGAAAAATGGTGAGAGAGGAGAGAGAGAGGCTTACAGGTTGCTAGAATAGGTTGCTTGAGGTGCGAGATCCCGTTGATCAGCATGAATTGATGAATATCCAGCGTCAAATAGCTTGCCCAGCCGAATCATCAACTATGTACAGGCACTCTCCTTAACTTAAGCTTCAGTCGAGCAAGTGGAGTTAGCTATTGGGTTCAATGCCTCGACTTACAGAGGTGGAGAGGAAGAATCGTTTAATCTCTATTTCATATATATATATATACACACACACAAATCTTTGTGTATATATATATATATATATAAGAAAATAGTGGGTTTAATTTGGGGAAGGAGATAATGAATAGTGGGGGGGCAAAAATGTCCACAAATAATATATAAGAAAAGGGTATTTTAATATTTTCATACATTTTAGGGGCATTTTGGGATTTTCAGTTCAAATATACAATGACATCATCAATTTTCGTACCTGCACCACTGACAGGGGAGGTCAGTGTTACAAAAGGTACACTGACAAGGGAGGTCAGTGTTATTTTTGAAACTACTGGGGAGGTATCTGTTATTTCGCCTATTTATAGGGGAGGTCAGTGTAATTTTTCCAAAAGATAATCATCAATCTCTCCCTCCCTCCATTTCCGGGGCTCAAGTTCAAGCAGATGGTAGGCCTGACGTGTAACCTGTAGCTCATAGATCACAGCCACACAACACACTCGCCCACAATCACTCCCTTAGGGTCCAACATCTTCGGTTAGCCATAGTTGGTAAAAAATTGTGTGTTTTGAGCCTGACCCTATACAGTTTTGTTTTTGAGTTTTACTTCCAAAAATTGTGTGTTTTGAGCATGAACCTGTACGGTTTTATTTTACTTCCAAAATGCTCATACCATTTGGAGATTACACCGTACGTATAAGCAATTCACATTTATCTTCCCTAGATGATGTGAATCACGCAATTTGTCAATGTAGTAGCTTGTCAATGTCTATTGCACTTGCCCACAAGGTCACCAAAATTGTTAAATGTGCGTTTCTTATCTAAATTGAGAGAGTTACCAAACACGAAAAGGGGAAGATGGGCTACGTATAGGAAGGTGGAGTTTAAAGAATGAAGAATTGAGATTGGTAGGAAGTCAGGTGCTTTTTCTGTGGGTATCTGTTATCTGGCAGTGAAAGAATAATGAAGAAAAGAAAATGGGTTTTCTTGTGTTGCAGCAAAAAGATGATGATGGAGGAGAGATTATGGGTTAATAAGAGTGAGAGTTGGTTATTAGTGGATTTGTTATTCTTCTCTCTTCATAACTTTCACAGTTTGGGTTAATGGTGGGAAATGATGAATTGGATGGTGATGAGGATGAATCTTTGGATGAAACAATGGCGTGGGTGGTGATTGATATGAATGAGACGATAGTGAAGAAGATGAAGTTGAAGAAGAAGCGGAAATAGAGTTCATTGAGGATTCTTGAGAAATCTTCATCTGGGTTGCATCAAGTTGGTTGAAATCGAATCTGATCAGGAAATCAATGAGAAAAGGAATTTGAAGAGCGAATGGTTTAGGAAGACAAGGAAGATCTAGAGAGAGAGCGCTTTGGAAATAATTTCTTATCATGGTGTGAATTTATAATTATGAGAGTAACTTTTTCATGAGGTTTTGTGAAATTGCAGGTGTTCCACCTTTATATTGAGAAATTATAATATTTTTCCTAATTTCATGTTTAGTACAAATTTTTTTCTTTATTTTTTAACCTTTTCCTTTCATTTTGGTACAAGTGGAAAAATTGAAAGGAAATAAATATAAGAGGGACGAAAAAGGTATCTTGGATGAAGAAAGGGAATTTTCTCTCTTTTTTTCTAGTTCAATAGGAAGTAGACGAGAAAAGAACAAAATGATTACACTCATACTGCATAATTAGTTAGTCATATTATGTCAACAAAATTACAATGTGCTCTTGTATTAGGTTATGTATAATCAGGGGTTTATGAAATAGTTGATTTTGTTTAATTCATTTGTGGAATATATGTGTTTATTTGGTTGGCACAATAACTAAGTTATCTTTTGGTTGACAATCTAGACGTACTATCATGCTTCCAAAAGAGAAACCGGTTTAAGCAAATTTGGCTCTATGAAGCAAAAATCTGATTTCAAAATGACATCTAAACAGTTCTCAATATCGTTATAGCCCAAAATATTGTGTTAATTAGTGATTCACAACCTATCATGAAACTATTTTTGACAAATAACCTTTTTCTTAATAAGTTTAATATGATATACCACACACATATATATATTATGCTGATATCATTACATTTTTTAATCTTTAATTTATATTTGTTTTTTTTCACCAAGATCTTATGTAGAGACCCGAATTGTATTTTATTTAATTATGATTTGTTTATGATATATATATATATATAACACGTATTTAATACACGTTTGATTCAGGTGTGTGGACCCAGAAAGAGTGTTAAACTCATAATGTATTGGACTCCTATAGATGAGGTAGATTAGTAGTTAAATTGTTGGAAGAAGACATCTTGAGGCTAAAGGGTGTTGATTGCTATTTGGCAAAAAAAAAAAAAAAAAAAAGTGGGTTAAATTAGTAATTAGTGGAGAGTTGAAAAATCTAAGATTTGAAGCCTTAGAAGTGAGACTTTGGTGGGGCTCAAGAAAAGATGTTTATTCTCCTCTCTTTCCTCTATTTAACGTGTTAATATCTTTGATTAAGAGCTTTTGATTCTTTGGGTGAGCTTAGGGCTTTGAGTTTGAGGTAGGGGTGTGTTAATTTCTTTAACCCATGGTTTATGATTTATGTATATGATTCGTTGGTAAGTATATCAATTAAATTACCACACTTCGCAATAAAACGAATTCCTTGCAGAATAGGGTCATCGAAAAGGGTGTCGAACCTCTGGGACTGTGGTATGACTGAGTTGGATATACGGAATTAATTATAATTAAATTTAAAAGAAAAGAATTTTGATTTAGAAACTAAAGAGTGTAAAAATATGAGATGAATCTAGGGTTATTGACTTCACCACTAACTTCACAATCAATGGTCAATTGAACTAACTATGGGGAATTATACCATGCATAAGTGGTGTCAGTGGCTACAAGCTCACCTCCATCCATCAAAAAGATAACATATGATTAAGTCTAAGTCATGGACTATCTTAGATTGACATGGGTCATCTGCCTAACTACTCTACTCTAGGGTGTGGTATAGTCTATCTTCTCTAGGCATAATCCATCAAAACTTTTAATGATATATTCAATGAAAACTATTGTGTAATAATAACTCTCATAATCATAGAAAATAAGAGAGATTGAGTTCAATAACAATAATCAAGTATCTAAGATAAGATAAGAAATCATTGAAACTGAATATATAAGACTTCTATTACTCAATTCTATAAGAAGAATCCTCTAAATTACACAATCTATGCATGAATAAAAAAATCTCCAATAATTAGAACAATCAAACCATTGATGCTTAGTTAGGCTACATCAAAACCCTAATGGATGAACTAGCCGCTCATGGTAGAAGAAGAAGCTTCAACTGTAGAGCAAGAAAATGTCATCTTTATGAAATACGCCCAAGACTTCGTTCTCCAATAGTTCTTCATTTCAAAGCTCTGCAAATTCTGTCCAAAAGTGTCTTTAAAACCTCCCCTTAAACAGTCCTAATTCACCACTTTTAAACCTCCAAGAAAATACATAAAGTCCTAATCCAATTAGGACATAATTAGGGTTTCCCGCAACACTAAACAGGTGAATTTTTCTACTGACGTTAAGCCCAAATTTGACCCACTAGAAGTCCGATTCACGGAATTTTCGTGAAATACAAAAGTGTGCAAAATCGAATTTCAATTAACAAATTTGAAAATTAAGTCGAATTAACACTCGAAAATATGACTTTCGGGCCACTTTCTAAAACGGGATTAAAACTGTATTATGCGCAGAATTAGGCTTTAGGCCCGTAATCTTTTTAAGCAGATATAATTCTCTTGGACCACTTCCTTGGACAGATTTGAGTTAAAATATGGAGTTAAATGGATCCATTTGATATAGGCTTCATCTAACCATCTTGAATGTCATCTTTAAAAGCCCAAAATCATGGTTTTAACTTAAATAATCATTAAGGTCTTAAAAATATAAAAAACACTAAAACGAAATAAAATCACAAATAAACTATCACTAAGAGAATAAAATATACAAATTAAGAGGCTAGAATGCGCAACATTCAACGTCGATCACACCCCATACTTACATATTGCTAGTCCCTTAGCAATAGAATAACATAAAACTAAAACAAAGGAAGCTACCTAAACACTAACTAAACTACCCCAACTCCATTTTCGTGAGAGAAACGATTGCATTTAGCATATGCAACAAGCCTTTAAACCCCTAGCTTCTCCCTAGTGGACGAGTTATAATCTCGTGAGGGTTTCTAGAAATGTTACCCACAAGCATTCAAAATTCTATTTCATCATTAATCAAGAAGAAGATTACAATATATAGTTACGGACTTGCATTCAAGAATAATTCTAAAATTTCAAATTTCATAATTCAAAGTAATGGTCCCCATGCATAATTCACATCAACACATCTCAAAGCAACCAACTCCAGCTCCATCGTGAAAAGTGAACTTGCAATCATCTTATGTCCCATAACCCAGCTCCGAAAATATTAAGTCACATACCATTTCAACTCACTAGCTCCCCTTATTGAACTCATACTTCCAAACATGAATACATGACTTTTTCATTTTTTTTCCTTTCATTGCTTTTTTTTTTTCATTGCATTATTGGTTGTGCAATGTCTTGGTCTATTAAGCTTTCTGAAAGATCGGTGTAGTAAGCTTCAGTCAGTGACTTCCAAACCATATGGCTTTAGGGCACTAGGTATTAAGACACCCCGAAGAACCTAATAACTCGAATCAATTAGGCTACAAACCAAGATAACCAATGCTCATCTTTTCTCACCCCTTCACTTTTGACGCGAACACTCCGTGTTTTCCGAGGCATAAAGGTTCGGTTACTCATGAAAAGGATCAAATTGATTTGTTATTCATCACGTACATATTCTTTTTCTTTTTTTTCTTTTTTTTGTTGAAGTCAAGTAAAACACATCATCAGTACTCATTTTCAAGAGATACTAATTAATATCAAGCATATGAAACTCAACAACTCAGAGCCAAAGTTTATACCCCCCAAGATTATGCTAGTGTGTATGTGCATTTGAGGAAACTAAAACCAATCACCCCAAGGCATGTTAGTGCGAACAATGATTAAAACAACTAAATTAAAACCACAGTTTCTCAAAATTCAAAATATATTAAAAAATCGCAAGTACCTACATAAAGTATTAATCCCTTGAATAGTGTAAAAACATCCTATCTAAAGGAGATTGCTATCTTTAGAGTAGATAACTAGAAAGCGCATGTTAATTAAAGATAGTTCATGCTTAGCTTTGATTATATATTTTCTTCTTGACGGTTGAAAGTAAGCTTATAGCCATTGAAACTTAACTTAAGAATGATATAATTTCTCATAATTAGTTTAATTGACCATTGAGTGTGAAGTTAATGGTTAAGTCAAAAACCTAGATTTATCTCATCTTATCTTCACTTACACATTTTCTTACTTCTAGTTTACTTATTTTTATGTAATTAATTAGGAATAAAAATCAGCAATCTTTTTATTTTAATTTAATTAGAATTAATCCTACGAATTCAATACAAACGTAGTAAACAGTCTCTTTGGTTTGACACCCTCACTTTGACCCTATCCTACTAGGATTCGTGCTATTGCGAGTGGTAATTTTAATTGACATAATTAATCACGATCAATTTTTGGCGCCATTGTCGGGGACTGTTTTTATTATGATTATTTGGATTTTAAAAAGTAGTTCTATTGGATTTCTAGTTTAGAAAATTTTATATTTTGCTACTAATTTATTTTATTTTATTTTTGTTTTCTTTTTAGGTACTTCAGTCATCATATGCTCGATCGCCGTTCTTTTTCTGATCCACTGATACCTTACGATCTCGAGCTTGAATGTACTCTTAGATAACATAAGAGTGTTCCTAGTGACCCTATTGTGCAAGAGGAAGAGAACATTCACATCATGGGTGACGAACAAGATAATATTGATGTGGTGCCGGATGCTGTTGTGGGGCACGCTTACTCAGAGATTATTATGTGCCAGAGACATACAATTCGCTAGATTATTTTTAGTTGCCTAATATCATAGCACAGAGCTATGATATCAAGTCCAGTATCATTCAGATGTTGCCATCTTATTTTGGGATAACTCAAGAGGATCCGTATAAGCACTTGGATAATTTCATAGAAGTTTGCTCAACAATCAAAATTCATAATTTTTCAGAAGATACTTTCAGGATACAACTCTTTCCATTCTTTTTAAAGAACAAGGCCAAGTATTGGTTTAATTCTCTACTACCGGGTTGTATCACTACATGGACTCAAACAAAATATGAGTTCTTGAAGAAGTATTTTCTGATATAGAAGACCAATCAATTCAGATGAGCTATCACTGGTTTCTCTCAGACTGAAAGGGAACAATTTTATGAGACATGGGAGAGATTCAAAGACCTTCTTAGGAAGTGTCCCCATCATCAAGTTCCAAAGTGGCAACTAATGCAATGTTTCCATAAAGGGCTAACTGAAGGTAACAGACAAATGGTGGATGCATCATGTGGGGGCACTTTTATGTTAAAAAGTGAAGTTGAAGTATGGACTTTGTTCGAGAACCTCAATGACAATTCTTTATAGCATATGTCTTCATCTCGTTTGAGCAGACCATCTAATTCTAATACAAGGAAGGATGATGGTATTGTTGAGATTGGTTCTGCAGATGCTATGTCTACTAATGTGGATATTTTGGCACAAAAAGTGGCACAAATTATGGCGGCTGGTCAAGCTCCTACTCCATCTTCGATTCTCCTACATTGGGGCCATGTGACTTTTGTTTTAGTCCTATGCACCATGTGAATAATTGTCCTTTAATTGAGCAGTTTATTGATCTTCCACAAAAGCAAGTGCAGACGATATTCTCTAGACTGGTGAACAATTCATATTCTAATACTTATAATTCTGGATGGAATAATCACACAAATTTCTCATGGAAAGCTTAAGGAATAAGGAATCAAGCTACACAAGTTCATGGGATAGCAAGTCATCCTAGATCTTTAAATATTTCACGAACATTTCATGAATAGGACTTTTAAGGCATTAAACGTTAGGCCGATGTTCAGCAAAAAAATCTACGTGTTCAGGGGTTGCGGAAAACCCTAATGTCTCCTCATTAGGTTAGGACACTTCATGTTTCTATTGGAAAATAAAAGTGACGAATTAGTGATGTTTTAGGGACCTTTTGCTGAAGTTTTGAAGACCTTTTCGAGTGAAAAAATATTGGAGAACAAGGTTTTGCACTACTTCCATGGAGATGATGTCTTCTTCCTCAACCGTTAGAGTGTCTTCTTCTACCATGAGTGGCTAGTTCTTCCACTAAGCTTTTGATGTACCCCTAATTAAACATCAATGGTTTGATTGTCCTAATTGTTAAAAAATTTTATATTCATGCATAGATTGTGTAATTTAGAGGATTCTATTAAGAATTGAGTAATAAAGTTTATAGTCAATTTCAATAATTTCTTATCTTGTCTTAAATACTTAGTTATAATGATTAAACTCAATCCCTCTTATTTTATGTGATTATGAGAATGATTATTACACAATGGTATTAATTGAATATATGGTTAAAGTTTTGATGAATTATGCCTAAAGAAGATGAACCATGCTACACCCTATAATAGAGTCGATAGGCAGATGGTGCATGCTAATTGAAGATATTCATGCTTAGCTTTGATTATATATTGTCTTCTTGACGGTTGAAAGTGAGCTTGTAGCCACTAAAACTTAACTTATGTGTGATATAATTTTTCATAATTAATTTATTTGACCATTGATTGTGAGGTTAGTGATGAAGTCAAAAACTCTAGATTCATCTCATCTTATCTTCACTTACAGATTTTCTTACTTCTAGTTTAATTTCTTTTATTTAATTATTTAGGAACAGAAATCAACAATCTCTTTATTTTAATTTAATTAGAATTAATCCAATGAATTCAATACAAACGTAATAAACAATCTCTCTGGTTCGACACCCTCACTCTGACCCTATCCTACTTGATAGGCGTAGAATGTTATGCATTCTAATATCTTAATTTGCATATTTTCTTCTCTTAGTAGTAGATTATTTGTGATTTTACTATGTTTTAGTATTTTTCTTATTTTCAGGTCCTTAATAATAATTTCACTTAAATCATGATTTTTGGGCTTTCAAATATGACATTCAAGAAAATTAGAGGAAACCTACATCAATGGGACCGATTCAATTCAATATTTTAACTCAAAACAACTCAAGGAAAAGGCCTAAGAGAAGTACAACTGTTTAAGGAGATTGCGGGCTGAAATCCAATTCTGCGTGAAATACAGTTTTAATCTCGTTTTGGTAATCTGTTCGTAACTCTTATTTTCAACTGTCAAAATGGCCCAAATCTTTTAAAGGCTGAATGAAATTCAATTCTGAATCTTTTTGCACTTCACAAAAATTTCATGAATTGAACTTCTAAGGCGTCAAATGTTGGGCCGAAGTTCAGTAGGAAAATCTACCTGATTGGGGGCTGCGGGAAAACCCTAAATGTCTCCTAATTAGGTTATGACACTTCATGTTTCTCTTGTCAAATAAAAGTGACAAATTGGGGATGTTTTGAGGACCTTTTGTTGAAGTTTTGAAGATCTTTTGGAGTGAAGAAATATTGGAGAACAAGGCGTAGCACTACTTCCATGGAGATTACGTCTTCTTCCTCAACTGTTGAGATGTTTTCTTCTCCCATGAGCGGCTAGTTCTTCCACTTAGGTTTTAATGTAACCCTAACTAAGCATGAATGGTTTGATTGTCCTAATTATTGGAGATTTTTATATTCATGCATAGATTGTGTAATTTAGAGGATTCTATTATTGAAGAATTGAGCATTAAAGTTTATATTCAGTTTCAATGATTTCTTATATTGTCTTAGATACTTAGTTGTGATCGAACTCAATCCCTCTTATTTTCTATGATTATTAGAGTGATTATTATAGAATGATATTAATTGAATATGTGATTAAAGTTTTAATGGATTATGCCTAAAGAATATAGACCATGCTACACCTTAGAATAGAGTAGATAGGTATATAGTGCATGCTAATTGAAGATAGTCTATGACTTATCTTTAATTATATGTTATCCCCTTGACAGTTGAAAGTGAGCTTGTAGCTACTGAAACTACTCATGCATGATATAATTCCCCATGATTAGTTTAATTGACTATTGATTGTGATGTCAGTGGTAACGTCGAAAACCCTAGTTTTATCTAATCTCATATTCACTTTACAAATTTTCTTGCTTTCATTTAGTTAATTTTTAGAATTAGAAATAAAAATTTGCAATCTCTTCTCTTTAATTTAATTAGAATTAATCGTAAGAATTCAATACAAATGTAACAACAATCTCTGTGGTTTGACACCATCACTTTGACCATATCATACTAGGATTCATGCTATTGCGAGTGGTAATTTTAATTGGTATTAATCAATCACGATCAATTTTTAGCACCGTTGCCTAGAACTGTTTTATTTCGATTCTTTGGATTTTAAAAATTAGTTATAATTAGATTTTTAGTTTAGGAATATTTATATTTTGCTATTAATTTAATTTATTTTATTTTATTCTTTTTAGGTACTCCAATCACCATATGGTCGGTCATTGTTCGTTGTCTAATCCATTGATATCTTTCGATTCCAAGCTTGAACGTACTCTTAGGCAATAGAAGAATGTTCCTATTGACCCTATTGTGAAAGAGGAAGAGAACATTGACATCATGGCTGATGAACGTGATAATGTTAAAATTGTGTTTGATATTGTTGTAGAAAAGGCGTGTTTACTCAGAGATTACTATGTCCCAGAGACATACAATTCTCCAGCTAATTTTCAACTACCTAATGTCATAACACAGAACTATGAGATCAAGTTCAGCATCATTCAGATGTTGCCATTCTATTTTGAGCTATCGCATAAGGATCCGTACAAGCACTTGGATGATTTTATAGAAGTATGCTCAACAACAAAAATTCATAACTTCTCTAAAGATATTTTCATAATGCGACTCTTTCCATTCTCTCTAAAGGACAATGTCGAGTATTGGTTTAATTATCTACTGGCAGGCTCTATCAGTACATAGACTCAAATGCAACATAAGTTCCTAAAGAAATATTTTTCGATAGGGAAGAGCAATCAATTCAGACGTGTTATCACTGGTTTCTCTCAATCTAAGGGGCAACAAGTTTATGAGACATGTGAGAGATTCAAAGACCTTCTGAGGAAGTGTCCTCATCACCAAGTTCCAAAGTGGCAGCTAGTGCAATGTTTCCGTGAGGGGCTGATGATAGGAGTTGAATGTTACGCATTCTAGCATTTTAACTTGCATATTTTATTCTCTTAGTGATAGATTATTTATGATTTTAATCTATTTTTGTGTTTTATGTATTTTCAGGGCTTTAATGATTATTTCAGTTAAAACCATAATTTTTGGGCTTTTAAAGATGACATTCAAGAGGGTTATATGAAGCCTATATCAAGTGGATCAATTCAACTCCATATTTCAACTCAAAACAACCCAAGAAAGTGACCCAAGAGAATTATAATTGCTTAAGGAGATTTCGGGCTGAAGTCTAATTCTGCGTGTAATACAGTTTTAATCCCGTTTTGAAAAATAGCCCGTAACTCTTATTTTCGAGCGATAAAATGGTTCAGTTGAACTAAATTTGATTCTGGTCATTTTTGTATTTCTCGTAAATTTCGTGAATCGGACTTTTGGTGCGTCAAACCTTGGGCCGAAAGTTAGCAGAAAAGCCCACCTGATTAGGACTTGTGGGAAAACCCTAATTGACTCCTAATTAGGTGAGGACACTTCATATTCTCCTGGCCATTAAAAGTAACAAATTGGGGGTTGTATTGAGAAGTTTTGGACAACAACTTGCAAAGATTTGGAGTGGAGAACCATTGGAGAACAAGGTCTTGTGCGTATTCCATGAAGATGACGCATTTTTCTTCAACAGTTGAAGCAGTCTCTTCTACCATGAGCGGCTAGTTCATCCACTAGGGTTTTGATGTAGCCCTAACTAAGCATCAATGGTTTAATTGTTCTAATTATTAGAAATTTTTATATTCATGCATAGACTGTGTAATTTAGAGGATTCTTCTTATAGAATTAAGCAATAAAAGTCTTATAAATTCAATTTCAATGATTTCTTATCTTAGATACTTAAGTATTGTTAATGAACTCAATCTCTCTTATTTTCTGTGATCATGAGAGTGATAATTATACAATGGTAATTAGTGAATATTTTAGTGTAGGAAATTTTTATATTTTGTTTTTAATTTTATTTTTGTTTTCTTTTCAGGTACTTTAGTCACCATATGCATGGTCGTCATTCTGTAGCTAATCCTTTGATATCTCTTGACCCTGAGTTTGAGTGTACTCTTAGACAGCAGAGCAGGAAAAAATTATTGATGTCACGGCTGATGTGCGTAATAATAATGATGGCCACGACAATGTTGTGCCTAATGCTGTGGTGGAAGGGGCGAGATTGCTCAGAGACTAATACGTCCCAGAGACATATACTTCGTCAACTGGATTCCAACTGCCTAATGCCACTGCTCAAAACTACGAGATCAAGTCCAACATTATTTAGATGCTTCCATCATATTTTAGGTTGACTCATGAGGACCCTTACAAGCATCTGGATGAGTTCACTGAAGTGTGCTCAACTACCAAAATTCATAACTTCTCTAAATATGCTTTCAGAATGCGACTCTTCCCATTTTCCTTAAAGGACATGGCCAAGTATTGGTTTAATTTTCTACTGCGGGCTCTATCACGACATTAACTCAAATGCAACATAAGTTATTGAATAAATATTTTTTGATAGGGAAAATCAATCAATTTAGATGAGTTATCACTAGTTTCTCTTAGCATGAAGGATAACAATTCTATGAGACATGGGAAAGGTTTAAGGACCTTCTTTGAAAGTGTTCGCATCATCAGGTTCCAAAGTGGCAGCTTGTGCAGAGTTTTCATGAGGAGCTGACTAAAGCCAACAAACAGACGGTTGATGCATTTTGTGGAGGTGCTTTCATGTTGAATAGTGAAAAAGAGGCATGGACCTTGTTTGAAAATCTAAGTGACAATTCTCAACAACATGTGTCATTTACATGTTCTAGCAGACCATCCATTACAGGTAAAACTGATAGGGTTTTCAAGGTTGGTGCTACAGATGTTATGCCAATCAACATTAACTTGATTACACAGAAGGTAGCATTGATTATGGCAGCCAATCAAGCTCCTCCTTCTGCAGGTTCTTCATTGCTAGGCTCTTGTGACTTTTACTCTAGTCTTATGCATAATGTGAATAATTGTCCTTCAGTTGGACAATTTTTTGAACTTCAACAAGAGCAAGTCATAGCTACATTCACTGGAGTAATGAATCCTCCATGTGGCAACACTTACAATCCAACATGGAGGAATCATCCTGGTTTTTCTTATAGCAACCAAGGAGTAGCAATGCAGCCTACATAAGCCTAGGAACTATGTGTCTCAACAGCCATATCAAGCACAAGTTCCTATGCCACAAAAGAATTCTGCCCTAAAAGACAAGATGATGGGTGCCCTAGTTAGGCTTGAGAAAATTGAGTCTAAACTTGAGAAGCTTGACTCTATTGCTGAAGTAGTTCAATCCACTGCCCAACTGGTTCATTCTCATTTTCAGTCCATTGCCAAACTGGAATCTCAGTTTGGACAACTTGCTAATGCCTTGAGTAGAAAAGAAGAGGGAAAGCTTCAAAGTTAACCAGTTGTAAATTCTAGAGGGATACATGCTTCTTCAAGCAACCTACATCATGAGCAAGTTCAAGCCATTACCACTTTGAGAAGTGGAAAAATAATTGATAACAAGATGGGAGAGAAGAAGAAAGAAGTGATCACAAGTCCAAGTGCTAAAAATTCATATGAGCCCAAGTCTTCCTTCTCACAACATTTTCTAGAAGCATCCAAATTAGGGAAGTAAGGGGACACGCTGCATGACATGATGGAAGTGTTTCGACAAGTAAAGATCAATCTACCACTCCTGGATGCCATCAAATAGATTTCTCCTTATGCAAAATTTTTGAAATACTTGTGCACTCAGAAAATGAATTCCAAAAGTCATGTGCCAAAGAAGGTAATGCTGCCATAACAAGTGAGTTTCATAATTCAGCATTGCACTCCTCCCAAGTACAAAGATCTTGGCGCCCTAACTATCTCATGCATCATTGGGGAGCACCATGTGGATAAAGCTCTTCTTGATTTGGGTGCAAGTGTAAACTTACTGCCCTATTAAGTCTACTTACAGTTAGGCTTGGGAGAATTGAAGCCTACTTCGGTAGTGTTACAAGTTACAGACAAATCAACTAAGCAACCACGGGAGATTGTAGAAGATGTGCTCATCAAAGTGGACAAGTTCTACTTTCCAGTTGATTTCATTGTGCTAGACACTAAGCCAGTCCACAATCCAAGGAGCCACATTCCAGTCATCCTTGGTTGACCTTTCTTAGTGATTGGCGTTGAATGTTACGCATTCTAGTCTCTTAATTTGCATATTTTATTCTCTTAGTGATAGGTTATATGTGATTTTACTCTGTTTTTGCATTTTCTATCTTTTTCAGGGCCTTAATGATTATTTCAAATAAAATCATGATTTTGGGCTTTTAAAGATGATATTCAAGAAGGTTATATGAAGCCTACATCTAATGGGTCCATTCAACTCCATATTTCAACTCAAATTAGCCCAAGGAAGAGGTTCAAGAGAATTACAACTGCTTAAGAAGGTTATGGGCCTGAAGCCCAATTTTGCATTTAATCCACTTTTAATCCCATTTTGGAAAGTTGACCTAAAGTCTTATTTTCGAGCATCAATTCGACTTAATTCTCGCATAGGTTGAACGAAATTCGATTCTGGACACTTTTGTATTTCACGTAAATTTCGTGAATCGGACTTTTACTGGGTCAAAACTTGGGCCGAATGTCAGTAGAAAAATATACCTATTTTGAGCTGCGGGAAAACCCTAATTTTCTCCTAATTGGATTAGGACTTTATCTCCTAATTGGATTAGGACTTTATGTATTCTCTTGGGGTATAAAGAGGTGAATTGGAGGCTGTTTTGAGGAAAAAAGAAGGGGAGGCCAGGGCAGAGAAGACAGAGACAATCCGTATTTTATTTACTTATTATGTCTTTTATTTATTTGTTATCTTCTTCTTCTACCATGTGTAACTAAACTCCTCAACTAGGATTGAGGAGGAAACCTCCATTGATAAAGTGAAGTTCTTTTGTTCATTAATTGATTCTCATGTGTGTGATTTAATTGCTTATGATTTTTGCTTCTTGTGATTAATTATTTTATAATTCTTTCACCATCTATATCATGTATACGTGGTAGTTAGAAAGTATTATAATTAATCTAAGCTTGAGTTTGTATTTCTTAAAAGTGATCATCTTTAATCTTATGTGTTTCATTAAATTGGATACATAGGATGCTTAGAATTTTACACAAGTGAAGCGAAGGAAAATCTACCTTTTAATATATTTTTTATAGTGCTTTATTGTTAAATCTTGAGTAAGCAATAAATTGATTTCTTGATTGCTACTCTAACTTTGGGAATTAATAAATGAATATTAGAAACTTCATGGATTTAATGGTGGTGGAATCCAAAACCTTAGTTATTTTCTTTATTTGATTTCAATAGTGTTATTTTATTTTCATGTTAGTTTAATTTCTCTCAAATCAACTAAACTTGTGTTTAAACTAGATTAGTTTTAAATTAATTTGAATTTGTATTAGTTTTTCTTCTCAAAGCATTCCCTTGGGTTCGACCTCGTTCTTGTCGAACTATACTTTAATAGATTTGTACACTTGCGAGTTATTTAACAATTTTAAAACAACATCACTTAATTATTGCTGATGCTTGCATAAATTGTAGGTCGGGGATCATGGACATCTCTTTTGGCAATATGAAGGTCAAGTTGAATATTTTCAATGATATCCAACACCCCTCCAGACCAGAGTGAAGTTTTTTGCATGGATGTTATTGAAGACTGTGTGGAGGAATTTGCTTCATATTCTCTAGCTCATGACCCCTTGGAGGCATGCATGTCCTTTTGTGACTCTGAGTCATTTAATATTGAGGAGTCCATTGAAGAGGTAAACTTTATGCTTGAGGTTGTAGCCATTCAGAATATTCCATCATGGAGAATTCCAGTCGAGCCACTGCCTCTCTTTTCTAGCACTCCTCTAGTACCTTCATTAGAGTCCCCTCCACAATTAGAGTTGAAGTCTTTGCCCGCCAAGTTAAAATATGTGTTTTTGGGGGCCAATAAAACCCTTCTAGTTATCATTACCTTTGATTTGACAGATACTCAAGAAGCAAGCTCAGTAGAGGTCTTGTACCATCATAAAGCAATTAGGTGGAGTGTGGCTGATCTCAAGGGTATATTATATGATGAATGTGTAGATTTTTTATATTAAATGCATGATAATGTGAACATGTTGTGGCGTATTGTAAAATGTATGCATATATGAAATGTATGCCTAGATTTGGACATATATGGGGCTATATGGAGGATGTGTAGAGGAAATGCATGCTAGACGTAATTGTAGCATGAATGTGCATTGTGAAAGCATGAAAAAATATATGATATATGTTATATGTGCTTGATATGCAAATGTAAGTGATTATCGAAGGATTGTCCAAGTGATTCTTACATAGGGTTCGGAGTTGTCCAACCATGTCACGAAAGTGATATGATTATCCACTAGGGTATAACCGTCGAAGTTGCCCCATCATACCAAAGCCAAGGCCTAGAATTCAGAATTGTCCATAAAACTTGTGACCGTTGGAGTTGTCCACTCACATTTGGCAAAATCAATATATTTTCGGGTTGTATGATTCTTCTGAGTTGTCCAAGTCATACGGGTGTCATCGGAGATGTCCAAGGCACATGATCGTCGGAGTTGAGCAATCATGTCTGTGTATCGGATTATGACCAAAAAGATGTAAATATCTTATTGCTTATGTGTTTAAACTGTTAAGCATGACATGTGGATTAAATGCATACAATTTGACTTGCATTTGTGATGACTTGACATAAAAGCATTGAATATGCCATGTAGTGCAGTGACATACATATCATATAGGTCGGTGTCGAGTCGATGCTGAGGTGGGTTAGGGCATTCCTACTGAGCTCGTTGATTTGATCACCCCTCTTCCCTAAACCTTTTTACAGATAAGGCACCAATGACGAACGGGGCTTGAGTGGCCAAGTGGATCTTTTAGTAGTATTTTTGAGTTATTTTGAGAGTTACATGTATTGTTATCCATGCCGGCTTGTGGTATGTCGACACATTTGAAATGATATGTAATTTTTGGTAAAAAAATTTATATATAAATATATATGGAGTTGTTTAAGTGCTCATTTGACTTGATGCTTGAAAACTTGAGAATGGTAAAAATGTATGCTTTTGGACTATATTTATGAAATGTATGGATTTTTGTATCTATGAGGCATGAATGTATGGATTTTATGAGTTTTGTTTATGATTAGAATGGTGGATGAATGTATGGGACTAGAGAATGCATTTAGACTTAAATAATACAGGTTTTGGGCATTTTGGGAACTTTCGGTCACCTAGCCCTCTACAGCAGCTGACTAAAAGTGTGAGATCCTGAATAATTATAATTAAGGAACCTATTTCAGACGACTGTAGGAGGGATTCAGGTCGCTGAAAGCACCTTTTCGGCTAACTGAAACAACTCTCCAATTGACTGACAGAATTGATAAATTGGAGGTCAGTTGAACCCAGGTTTCAGCCAACCGGAGGGTAGTGTCAACCAACCGATACTGGGCTAGGATGGAATTTCATGAACTTTGGGATATGAATGAATATGTTTGGAGGCATGGACTGATTCAGGGCCCATTGGGATGAATGGTGATGAGTATACGCTTATGTAATTGTGTATGTGTGATGATCTATATTTTTGGTTTATTTTAAAATATATGTGTATATATTTTTTATTTACATAAATAGATTTAAGCTATAAATATAGATATGTATATATATACATGTGTGTGTTTACATATATTTACCAAACTTAGGGGGTGAAATAAATGACCTAGCAATAACTATGGAAAGTGGGGTAATGGAAGTAATAAAGGATTTTAATAGGTATATGACTTATTGACTTCTCAACAAGCGAAACGGATACTCTTATATTATATGAGAGAAATTATTTGGTGATTAAATGTAGAAGTAATGGTGACTTTTTAGTGGCTCATGTCAGTTAAGGGAAGTACTATATAAGGAAAAGACAATGTAGATTCGTGAAGGGAGTTGATAGTATATTGGAGGAAAAAGTTGTTACAAGGCGTCATTTTGGCAGATACAAAAAGAATAAATTTTTTTTATGACTAAGGTAGGGGAATTTACTATGGATCTATATATGCCCGTGGATAGAAGAAAATCAGGAATTTTTATGTTAAAGAAATATGTGTGTGTGTATATATATATATATATTTCAAATTTTGATTTATTTCATAAAATATTAGCTTGTAAGATTACATAACTCTTCTATGTAGATTGACATGACTTCACTAGTCAAATGGTATTGTGTTTGTTTAGTTGTTATTTAGTTTATTTTTATGTTTTCTTTCTCTGCTCCAATTTTAGTTTAGTATTATATTGTTAGAATTTTATATAGTAAGAATTAAATATGTTCACATGATATCTTTCAGTCAACTAATCAACTTATAGCAATTGATGTTGGCTTGCTCATGCTTACGTGTGTGTGTGTGTGTGTGTATTGTTAGTATTATGTTATTTGGTATTATATGGTAATATATTATATATATATATGGTGTCAATAAAGACACAACCTTGTTGGTACTTTTTATTTTTATTTTTAAGAAAAAAAAAACTTGGTGTTCTATTAACTCTTACAAAATTTTTTTATTTATTAAAATAATTGTTTTATCATTATTTATTGTAATCAATTGCAATGTTTAAGCTGGAGATTAAAATTGATTATATTAATCAAGTTAATGCTTTGAATTATTTTTGATGTGATTCCTAGTGAAATAAAATGTTAATTTTAAAATAGTACAAAAGGTTATACCATTTGGGGGTAAAGGAAGAGAACTTGTGTTTTATGAAAATGTTTGTATTCAGCCCATGAATGGGTTTTGGTGGTGTATGCTCGTATATGTATAACCGGTTGAAAATAGGAAGGGTTGTAATCCATTCGGTTGAAAAATCGAGAACTGTTCGAAACTATAGTTGGGTGTCGCCGTGAGAATGACTAGAAATCCGCGGTGTATGTGTGCGGTACACATGTTGGAATTTTTAATTTTGTCAAAAATGTATATGATTGAATTGGTGATGTTATTTATTCTTATTTTAATTGCTTGCAGTTAATTTAGTAAAACCACTGATAAATTGCTTTGTTTCCTTTCTTTCATTCTATCTTATTGTATATATGGGTTTAGAGTTATTTTTCTTACTGGGCGGTGGTGCTCATCCCAATATTTTTCAGGTTTAACCGGAAACAACAGTAACGAAGATTTTTCCGAACTCACTTAAGGATGTTTTCTGAATATAAAGAGTTTAAGAAAATGCTGATGAATGTCAATAATGTTTTGAAAAACTTCAGTTTTATGTTTTAAGACAAAGATATTCTATTTGTAATGTTTCCTTAATTAGAAAGATAATAAGTGGATTATTGTAATTTTTTTTAAGTTATGAAGTTTTCTTTTGGATACTTAAAGGTTGTTTATTTATTTATTCATTTATTATTAGTATTTTTTTTAAAAATCATGTTCTGAAAATCGAGGCGTGATAGTATGTATAATTAGCTTCCACGATTGAATGGTTTTGGAATGATTCTTGTGATCAGGAATGAGGATATTTAGTATAATCACACCCTCAACTTTCAGGAGTCAAAAATCAGGGCTTGACAACTTGGTATCAGAGTATGATATCAGGGAATAATCATGATAAGATATGGATGTTTAACTTAATCAACCTCAGTTTTTAGGAGTCGGAAATCGAGGCGTGACATAATCCATTGAACTTTTTACTTAGTCTTTTTTTTCATAAACCCCTTCTCTAGGTGTTCCGAGAATGAATGTGACCAATGTGTTTCAAACGGATGAGCGGGTGAAAAAAAAATCAAAGAAATGAAAAAAATAAATATATAAAAAGAGTTGTAAGAAAAGGGAAAAAAATGTTTGTTGATGAAATTCTAAGAAACTATGCAAAAGTGATATAGAAAGTGCTTGATTGACAAAAGTTCAAAAGTGAAAGTTAAATGTAATATGTTCCAAGTAAGTTGGTTCTTCCCAATCATTCTCGGATATACTTTCATTATCTCCTTTTACTTAACGTTACATCCTAATTAAAGCCCTATTTGATCTTAAGTGTAGTATGGTTTGGATATGGACATGAAAAAGCTATAATGTTGTGTGGTGTAGATCTTCAATGTTTGGTGTTCCTTTTATGAGACTATATGTTCTTTCTTGTATTAGCATTTTTCATATAACTCATATGTGAGATATTTTGTTCTTACTTTACATTTTCCCGTTCATATATATATAATTGAGAGTATTATACCCATTTCGGTGTGATTTTATTTGTTGAATGTAAATGTCACACCCAGATTTCCAAAACCCTGAGGGAGGGTAAGGGGAATAGGGGTGAGTTAGACATTACTTTAACACCTCACCTTTATACCCAATGGTCTATCATACTCATTATACCCGTGAAAACTTTGATGTATTTGCACACTTACCCATTATGATTAATCGTAATGGGGATTAAGATTCCGCGCAATTACGATTAAACGCACATTCATCGTAATCATACTAGTTTTGGACCCTTAATTCTTCAATTTTATGATTCATTGTAATTCAAGTTACAATTCAGCGTAACAGTAATTACGCGGAATCGTAATGTAAATCGTAGTTTAACAAAAAATCCTGCAGAATCCTAGTTGTCCATTCGCATCAATCTTTGTCTATTCTTAACATGTAAAGCATTTTATATGGTCTCCTACATGTCCAAAATCATCTATGACATACACACATCATGAACGAATCATAAAACAACAACACATGCGGATCCTTGTTCGAAAAATATACGTATTGAGCCCAAAACTTTCATTTCATCCATTCATGTCTCATTGTCTTAAATAAATATACCATACATTACACACATCCATAACCTATACAACATGATAAATCATAAAATTTCATCATAAATGGATCTTTGTCCAAACTTATACATATCATGTTCCAAAAGAAAGTGTACAAGTTCACACTTTATAAAACATTTGTTCCACATTACAAGTCATTCTAAAAAAAGAGTAAAGTACCAACACAATACATACAAGCATGGGCATATAAGCACATGTTATATCAAAACTCCCAAAAGTTCCAACAAAAGCAACTCTAGGCCTAATCTCTTACCGATGCTTTATTTATAAAAATATTTAGGAGGAAAGGGATGAATGATACATGTGCTCAGTAGAAATGTCTCAACCCACCTAAGCATCGACCGATACTGACCAACATGAAATGCAACATGGCATACTCAATGCTCTTATCCACTTTTTCCAATGCAATTCATGCATATCAACATTTTATCATGCTCATTCCGTGAAAAACATATAAGCATTCAACAATTACAATCATTGGTCAAACTCTGAGAACACACATGATTGGTCACGTTCCGAATGTCACGTGGTATTGGTCAACTTCGATTACGACCGACACTGACCAACATAAAATGCAACATGGCATACTCAATGCTCTTATCCACTTTTTCCAATGCAATTCATGCATATCAACATTTTATCATGCTCATTCCGTGAAAAACATATAAGCATTCAACAATTACAATCATTGGTCAAACTCTGAGAACACACATGATTGGTCACGTTCCGAATGTCACGTGGTATTGGTCAACTTCGATTACAACGCGTGATTGGTCATATTATAAATGTCATGTGGTAGTATGATTGGACATCCTCCGAATGTCATACTAATATGGACAAATTCTTAGTATTTAGGCCTTAGCCTAGGTATGATTGGACTACTCCAAATATCATACCAATGTGAATGATTTCCACTTCCATTACATGGTTGGGCAACTCCGAATACTATGCATGGTTTTCTCTTTCAGACAAGCTCCAGTTCATCAAGAATTTAGCAATTCTATAAATGTGCATTAAGCAACAAATTTTCCATCAAGCATAAGTATCATGCTTATATCATTCATGGCTTACTATGAGTACACACATCGTTTTCATGCTCAATAGGCAAAATTTTAACAACCATCATGCTTTCACATAAAACATATACAACCTATATGTTTAACAATCAACACATACTCACATATGTCCTCTAGTCAACACATACACACACATATGCTTATAAAACCACATATAATTCATATATGCTCAAAATCAACATATTTTATATAGAAATACAACTAGCATGCATAGAGCAATAAAAGAATAGGAATGGAATTAATTCAACCACCATAACCATCTTATGCACACTAAACCACCCCAACCACCACAACTCATCAAAATTCCTATGAAATCGATGATTAAAAGGGGGAAAAAACACCCCTACCTCAAGATTCAAGCCTCCACAAGCTCTTTTTAGCAAAATCCTAGAATTTATGACTTTTCAAACTTCACCAACCTGAGATTTTTTCGATTTAAAATGCAGCCCTTACTGAGTAAAACAAAGCCTTGGTCTTCGGCACATTCCAAATTCAAGCCTAGAGCTTCCAAAATGAAGAGAGAAAAAGAAGAGATGACAAGGGAGAGGGAGAGAGCTTTGGCCTGTTGTTCTAGCTTTAAAAATGGCTGGAATTATAGCCATATAGATATTTACAATATCTTGGGACACAAAATGAGTAAAATGCCCTTACACCATTTAATATACCCTCCCAACCTCCATTTCCGATTCCGAAAGTGGTTATGGCTTCGAAATCAATTTAATTCTTCATCTAACATTCTAATTGATCTAAAACTAAAAATAATCATTTTTGAAAAAATATCTAGTTTTCCGGGCCCACCCGACTCGTGTCCCTATGCCTCGCCGATCCAAAAATCTCAAAATGAGCCAATTAGCTCGAAAACATCCCCGAACCTCAAAACTAGTCCCCACACATGCATTTCATATGTGTAATGCATGTACAATCATTTAAAATTATTTTAAGATAATAAATGATAAATAAAAAAGGAAACCGGTTAAAATGGACCCGGTCTACCCAGTGAGATTTGTGTTAAAGCATACTTTTGGATGGAAATTTGGAGTCATATTATATCTTGAAACTGAGATTATGTTGGTTTTGGCTAAAATCTTCACACATGATGAGTTTTGAAGGCTGTGAAATGTCTTTAATAGTTTATAGTATTTTGAACTTTAATGGACTCTTTTGCAAAGGTGATGAAATTGGTAGCCATTTGTTTTGAGTTTTTCTTTTGGAGACAATTTCTTGAGTCACTTTGATTGTTATGGACTAGCAATAGGCTAGTTGGGAGGTGTGATAATTGCTTAAAATTGCATTCTTGTCATAATTTTGATAGACATTATCGCATTTAATTTGCATTCATTCCCACATTTTACACATAATTATAAGATATCCCCTTTTTCTATTATTACATATTTTTATGATTAAAATTTCATATTAATGTGTGGGAATAGAGTTTTAGAAATTATCATTTATAATTTATATTCCAACTCTTATTGTGTATATTTTTTCTTGTATGAAATTTTAAAATTAGCCAACCAATCGTGTAGAGATCAAGTGTCTAAGAGAAACCAAGGGTCAAGATTTTAGCTGGTCAAATCTGTTTAGGACTTTAAATTCAAGATAACCAACTTCCATATTCAAATTTGGAAGGAAAGTTTTGAAGTTGTAACAGTATTTTGGCTATATATTTTGACACTAATATAGGATTAACACAAAATTTATGTTTCTGGAAAGAAGACTTAGAGCTCTACAACTTTATATAAGAGTTTCAGAGTTTAACTCTAAATTAATAAAAAATAGGAGAAAGTATAGAATACTCCAGGGGTATTATACCCCAGAACACATCCAACCATTGGTAGGTTGATATTTCCTATTATCAAGAAAAATTGATGGTTGGATGTGTTAGTGGGTATAATACCCTGGGATATTCTATGTTTTCTCTAAAAATGGGTTAAAAGTTGACGCGAATTTGGAAAGTGAATTTTGGCAAATTTCTTGCCTCCAAGTTCTTTGTTTCCTTCTTATGAGAAAACCCTTGAAATTATTATATATACGAGAAGGGAGTAGCAGTAGAGACGTCTCATATACTACCTATTATTATTTTTCTTCTTCAGTTTTATATCTTTTATTATAAGTTGTTAAAGTCTTTGTTAAGGCAAGGAGTGAAACCCCAACAATTTCTTGGTGTTTTCTAAACGATTATCTATGGGTTTTAATGTAAGTTTTCATTTTTTTGATTTCATTCTATTATTTTGAAAATTGTTTGTTCTATATAATTTTTTGATTTATCATCAACTCTGGGTACGATGAATGAATAGAATTCCATGCGAATCAAAATACTAGTCTTATCAAAAGAAGAATCAATCAATTTTATGAATTCATCTTTTAGGTATTATTTTTAATAAAATAACTTTCAATATCATCCGGTTGGGATGATCCTTCATATAAATCTCAATTTGAGTTATAATATATTTGTTGTGTGTGGATTTCTAACGCCTTAGTTTTACAAAATATTGTCTTCTCACTGCTAGACTAAAACAAGAAGTCCATACAAAGGCATTGTCAAATCAAAACAACATTGGAGATATAAGAAACTAACCGAGAATTTTTCCTCGGGTCATTTGTCTGATGATGATATTGTAATCCCACCTCCCAGCTATTGTTCAAGTAAAAATCTGAAAGAAAAAAGAAAGTAGGTTATTCACAAGTGTACATGTGTGATGGAAAATTCCCACCAATAAAAAAGTAACAAACTCCCAATATAAAGTCGCCACCTGTTCAGAGCCACGACCCACATGGCAGTCCAGTGGCTCGGTCCGTTATGAAGGTCCGCTAGATTGAGACAGGCCCATGATCCAACTTCAATCTCTTGTAGAAAATAGTGGACAGCCAGGCCCATCGAACCCAAGGGGGATTCGTCCCCCAATAGGAAACAAATTCCAAGAGATAAGTATGGGTTTGAGTAGTAGTCCAATTGTAATTAAGAGATTAGGAAATAACAGATAACTTTGCGTCTAATCCGATCCCCTTTTACAGATGATATACTGAAGTTCAAAATTTTGAAAAAGTTTCTTATGTCTATCTTCACCACCTTTGACAGAATCACAGATCCTATGGAGCACATTTTCATGTTCAGCAGAAGATCTTCCCGACAAACTTGACAGAACCAGCATTAAACTGGTTCAAACAATAACCCCCTGGATCAATTCCTAGTTTCCAAAAATTATGCGATTTGTTCATCGCACAGTACATTCGGAATAGGAGACAAAAAGTCTTTTTTCCGACAAGGCAATAGAGAGGAGAATGCCTCAAGGCATTCCTCACAAGGTTTAATTTGGAGATTGACAAGTCCCAAATGTTATGGATTTCGGTCCTAAAACTTGCACATGATAGTACTTGACTGATGTGTTCTATATCTTTTTTGCTCTAATATAATTTAATCTTGATTTGCAGTACTTGAGGTAAAAGATAGTACTTGAGTGATGTGTTCTATACCTTTTTTGCTCTAATTTAGTTTAATCTTAAAAGGTGCAATTCAGCGATCCAAAAGCTTTGGGGTAGTCCAGGGCAACTGCAGTAGAAAATAGATCAGAGAAATTAAAAGATAAGAAAATTGGTGTTAGCTAACTTAAGCTTTCGTACTTGAGTGTTGGGTTTAATAAATTGTGAAAAAAAAATTTGTTTATTTCCATACATTTTCTCTGTAACCAAAGGGATTACTACTCTTTGACTTTTTGGCTAGGATTTCTTTTCTTGACATATTATAAATAAATCCCATGTTAGCATATTCTTACTCTCTTATATTTGATCAAGAAAACGAAGTTGTTTATCAATTTTCATCCTTCAGAAAATCACCTCCCACCATTGATGTCCTTGGAGAAGAAGACAGAGATGGTGAGCGAGAAGACACAGTATTTGGCAAAATTGTGTCATCCTTCCAGATTTAACCTGTTCTTAGAAAATCACCTCCCACCATTGATGTCCTTGGAGAAGAAGACAGAGATGGTGAGAGAAGACAGTATTTGGCAAAATTGTCCACAATAATTATGTCAAAGAAGGGTATTTAAATCATTTCAAACATTCTAAGAGTATTTTAGAATTTTCAGGTGCTAAAAATCATGACACAAGTTATTTTCCTATTTGAAAAGCTGGAAAATGTTACAAAAAGTATATTGACAGAGAAGTGCAGTTTTATATTTGAAAACACATGGGAGGTTTATGTATTTAGCCTATTTACGGGGGAGGTCGGTGGGTAATTTGCCCTTCAATGTTTTTTCTCTTTTGAAATTTTTTAGCAACATTTATACACAATTAAAGTGATTTTTCACACACTTAAAAAATATACACTATTTCTTTTCTTTCCAAATTTTCGAGACACATTTATATACACTTTAAGTGTGAAAAAAGATTTTAATTGTGTGTAAAATGACTTGAATTGTGTGAAAAATGACTTCAAGTGTGTGGACATGAGTCTCAAAAATGTGAAAATCAAGTGTCATATTTTAGTTGTGTGAAAACTTATTTAAGTACAATAAAATTTATTAAAAATGAAGAAAGAAAAAACAATAAAATTTATTTGTTTTAACGGTGTGGAAAATCACTTTAATTGTGTGAAAATTGACTTTAAGTGTGTGGACACGAGTCATTAAAAATTGAAAATTAGATATACTGAGAATAATTTATTTTTTTCATTGTACCCGTCACTTTAGTTTATCTTAAAATTGTGAATGGTTGTTCATCAAAATAAAGTATTAAAACAGTAACACTTGAAGAAGGAGCACTATTTTGAAAAAAAAAGGTTTCCCACATTTCAAAAGTGGAAAGGAAAAACTAGGCTATATTCAAAATTTTAATATAATAGACTATCATTCAAATTTTAAGATAAAATAAAGTGATGGTTACAATGAAAAAAATAAATATATTATTCTCTTAGTCTTTGATTTTCATATTTTGAAGACTATGTCCACACACTTAAAGTCAGATTTCACACAATTAAAGTCATTTCCCACACCATTAAAGTGATTTTCATACACTTGAAACAAATAAATTTTATTATTTTTTATTTCCTTATTTTTGAGTCACATTTACACACACTTAAAGTAAGTTTTCACACAATTAAAATATAACACACGATTTTCACATTTTTGAAGACTCATGTCCACACACTTGAAGTCATTTTTCATACAATTAAAGTGTTTTTTCACACACAAAGTCATTTCCCACGCAATTAAAGTGTTTTTCCACATATTTAAATTGTATATAAATGTTGCTAAAAAATTTGAAAAGAAAAAAAATGTCGTGTATATGTTTTAAGTGCTTGAAAAATCACTTTAATTGTGTAAAAAATAACTTTAAGTGTGTGAAAATGAGTCTTCAAAATGTGAAAATCAAGTGTAATGTTTTAATTGTATATAAATATTGCTAAAAAAATTGAAAATAAAAAATATTAAAATGTATATGTTTTAAGTGTGTGGAGAGACATTTTAATCGTGTGAAAAATTACTTTAATGGTGTGAAAAGTGACAATAAGTGTGCGGATATGACTTGGGAAACTTATAATTTTTCTGTTTTAAGTCAAAACATAGTTTAAGTGGTACTAAAATTGAAGCTCTCGGAATGTTCTAACAGAAATAGTTTCATCAAAAAATTATTTTTGTAAAAGTTATGAACTTTTAAGTAGAAGGAAGAAAAAAAAATATAAAGGATAAATATCACTGACACCCATGTAGTTTAGACTTATTTCACATGGAGAGAAAGTTTGATTAAAATGGCTGCATAAATTCAAACGTTTTGTACAGTCTATCAGAGAGACCCCAATCCGTGTATAGGCAGGTCTGACCACATCTGACACAATACAAAAATACATTAATACCCTTTGACCTTTTACATAAAGTAATAAATTACCCAAGTACCCCTTTACTTACCATTTTGTATTATTATAGATATATATATATATATATATATATATATATATTATTCATCATCTACTGGTTATCTTATCCGGCGAAACTGAGTGTCGAAGCAACCTAATTCTGGCCACCACCAAGCAACATCACAACACTTCCATCAACCACCATGTATTACCATCATCACCATCCCAATCGACCACCATGTATTACCATCATCACCATCGCAATCGAAACCACTACAAGCCCCAGTTGAAACCACCGCAAGCTTCAATCAAAACCACCGCAAGCCACCACAGGCCCAAATCAAAACCACTACAAGCCATCACAAGCCTCAATCGAAACCACCACAAGCCTTAATCGAAACCACTCCAAGCCACCACAAAATAATGAGGGTAAAATGGTCACAAGCCTCAATCCACTGCATCAACAACCCATCAAGCCACCAGAAAATAGAGAGAGAATCAGGTGTGGTCGAAGAAGCAGATCAGAGAAAGAAGAGAGAGATTTTGATTTTTTAATTTTGCAGATCTAGAAAAAGAGGAGAGAGAGATTTGCATACTTTAGTAGCAATTCTATGACGCCTTTGGCTCTGCACAAATCGGTTAGGGTTAGCGTTCTGACCACAATGGTCCATATGGTCTCGACCTTATGTTATTCGAACCGGTCGACGTTGGGACGACAGGTGATACTAGTGGCATTGAAGACGTGGCTTAGCTTGACGATGGCGTTGAGATTTGGGGTTCTGGGCTTTGATTTTGGGGTTCGACGTCGGTGACGGGATAAGTGGTTTCAACTGGTTTCATTGTTGGGTGGTGTTTGGTAACTATTGACGATTCATGTAGCGTTAATGATGATTGGTGGTTTGGGATTGAACACTAACATTACTTGGCCATGGTTTTGATTGTAATGGTTTGTGAATTGAAGGTAAGTAAGGTAGGTGACAACGACAAGGTTAGGGTTTCGATGGGTATGAGTTGACAGTGGGTTGGAGCTCGGTTTGGTGGTTGTGGGGTGAGCTTTGGTTGTTGCCGGAGATGGTAATCAACGGTGATGGGGATGGGATTTGTTGATAGCGTTGACTGTGATGGTGGCTAAGGTTCGATGTATAATAATGAGGGTAAAATGGTCATTAAACATAATTGATATTTTAGAATAAAAAATAATAAAATAATGGAGGTATATTGGACATTTTACACGTAGTGTAATTAGGGATGGCAATTTGTCCCACCCCGTCGGATACCCGCCCCGCTCCGCCCCGTTTACGGAACCATTTAAGGAAACGAGATGGGGATGGGGTTAGAGAAAATAACCCGCATTTAAACGGGGCGGGGACGGGGGTAATACCCTACCCCGACGGGTACCCGCCCCGTTTAAGTATATATATATTTATACTTATATATATAATATATAGAGGAAATATTAATAATGTATAAAGGAAATATTAATATTATATATATCATACAACTATACAAGTTTATTATATCAGTAATGGATGACTCAATATTATCCATTGTGTTGCAAGTACCTATATGTGTATTTTTAGTGTATATGTATCAAAATATCAAATTCATTATTATAAAATTTTTTGCATTAAAAAAAAAATGTATAAACGGGGTGGGGCGGGGAAAGTTAAACGGTTATGGGAATTGGGAAGTCAAAACCCGCCCCACCCCGCCCCGTTTATACACGGTTGCGGGGCGGGGAGGAAAAAATTAAACGGTTTCGGTTATGGGAAAGGCAAAACCCGCCCCACCCCACCCCACCCCACCCCGTTGTCATCCCTAAGTGTAATGGCATTAGCGATGGAAATATCACTTGGGCTTATATGACAGTTATAAGCAAAGTTTCTATCCGTGTGAAATAAGTCCAAACCTCCCAAGCTTGTCAGCGATATTTATCCAAATATAAAAGATATATATATATATACCAATATTTTAATACTTTCAAATTACAAACCATTACATCACTCTCCGAATAGCGGCAGAGGATCATGATCCCTCCAACTACGCTTACTTAAAAAGAGAGATTGTCTCCGAAATTGCATCAAATCACACACTAATTTCTCTTACCAAATTTATTGGACTGCGGGATTAAATAATTTTTGCACATGCTTAAAACACTACGTTCTTGTGTATCCTGAAATGGCAGCTGGTAAATCAGAATTATAACGTACAAGCTACAGTTCGTATTTTTGCTGCAAGCGGATCATTTAGCAAAAGTAACGTACCTAAGGCCTATTTCTCTATTTACGTATTCTTTTTCAAGCTAGGGTCGAGGTTTTCAACTCCCTATTTGGTCAATTATAGAATAAGAGACAAGGAGAAAAGAGGGAATTTTAAATTTTAATTTTCATTTGTTTGGTTGGAAACCTGTAGAGAGTAAGGAAGGAAGACAATAAACCATGAATGCCTTGTATATTTTTTCTACTTCGTTAACTTCAATGTTACCATACTTCTAGTATCATTCTAAATCACCTCACTTTTTGAGCAATTGATTTTCCTGGACGGAGAGATACATTTCTCTCCTGATCATTTCTTTTCTTTTTTAACTTTTTTCTCCTCATTGACATTAAGTTATAAATTTATTTATTTATTTATTTTCATCCTCCTGATCCTTGTCCTCATCATCTTTACTTTTATTCCGTACAAACAAAGTCGACCACGTGATTTCTCTTTTTTCGCTCTTTTCTATCACAAGTCATATTTTCTATTTAGATTTAATTTTTTATAATCATTTCTTATCACTTCATTCCATATTAGTTTTAATTGACCTTTTTGTCTCTTACTCTCTATTTAAATCAATCTTTCTCTTCTAACGAGAACATCTATAAGTCGACGTTAAACGTGTCCATACCACCTAAGTCTACTATTTCTTATTTTCTAGCTAATAGGCGTCACACCTAGTCTCTTTCTAATTCTTTTATTATTAATCTTATATTTTCTAGTTACTCGTAACATTCATCTTAACATTTGCATTTCAGCCACATGCATGCGTTCTTTGTGTTTCTTTTTTAGAGTCCAACATTCCGCTCCATTAGTTTATTTGGTATTCGTTTATCGCATATAACCCCATTAGCATTCCTCCACTTTGTCCAACGTATTCCAATTCTACTACTTACGTCATCATCAATCTCTCTATTCTTTTATACAATTGATCCTAAGTATTGAAAGTAATTACTTTGAGCGATGCTTTACTCTTGAATTTTTATTACTATATTATCATTTCCTATATCACTACTAAATTTACACTCTATGTATTCCGTTTTAGTTATACTAATTTTTAGGCTTTTTGATTCTAGTGTTGTTCTCCAAGCTTTGAACTTTATTGCTAAGGTTTCTTTAAATCTATCCAATAACACTATGTCATCCGCAAATAACATAAACCATGGAAGGTCTCCTTGCAAGTCTTTTGTCATTTCATCCATAATTATTGTAAATAAAAATAGACTTATTATTGACCCTTGGTGCAATCATACTCTTATGGGAAAATCAATTCTCTCTTCACATATAGTACGCACTCTAGTCTTAGGTGTTGTTTGATCAAACTGAAATTAAGTACTGAAAATTTTAAGAGCTGAATTTTAAGTGGTAATTAAAAAATAAATATTTTTTATATCTTTTTAAATTTTCAACATTCAGCATTTAGTGATAAGTGATATCCATGTTAATTAAAATCTTACTCCATTTTAAGTGGTGCTTATCGTTTTCAATTATATTCAAATTGCGTCATCAAATGCACTTAATTAATCTGTTCAGAATTAAGTGTTAGTTCAGAATTAAGCGCTAAATTGATATATCAAATGGCACTTTAGAATCTTTATACATAGCTTGAATAAGTTCTATAAGTCTTAAAGGAATTGGTTTTCTTCGTGAGGTCCGCCAAATTATGTCTCTTGGAACTCTATAATGTCTTTTCTAAGTCTATAAAAATGTAGATCGTTTTGCTTACTTCTACACTCCATTACTTGTCTTAATAAGTAAATGGCTTCTACAGTGAATCTTCCTTGCATAAATCCAAATTAATTTTCAGATTATTTTGAGAAAAAAAATTAAACTTCATTCTCTTCTCCAATAACCGAAACATGAAAGCCACATTTCAGTTATCTTAGTTTCATTTAATAGCACAAGCAGGGACCAGTCCCCTCATGCAAAGATGAGATGTAAATATTACTCTTTCTCCCTCACCTAATGCTTTTCAACCATAGCATTCAAGATGAATATTGTTCTTTCTATACTCTTGATCTTCTTTCGTGATCTTCTTTCATTACGTACTGCCCAAGCACATGAACAAATAAGCATCCTCAGAACTGCTTCTCTCTCTCTCCCTCTGTTTTAGATAAAAGTAAAGTATTATAAACAAGAAAAAAGAACACAGCAAAAACCAGAAGACTAGCAAGAAAACAGCCCAAGGGCAGCCTGGTGGTACTTCCTCATATTTTAAAGTAAAAGTTTGAGAGTTTAAGTCCCCATAAGGACAAAGTGAGTGTGAAAGACGAGACCAATAAAAGCCAGCAGAAACAAACTAGAACCAATTAAGATCAATCCACGACCATGGAAGGAGATGTTAGCCAAAGGATCCATCTCTCTACGTTGCAGTAAATGATTTTCTTCCTTTTATAACCTCTACTTGTGAGATTTACACAAAAGCTATCAGACACATGCGCAATATCACATCTAAGTTTGATGTTGAACTTAGAACCTTACAGTAGGTTTCATTATGGCAAATATGCTTATAAAAGACAGCAATCATCAACCATTAACCCATCATTGATCAATGATGTACTTGTCCTCAATGCATGATACACGAACTGAAAAAAATGTGTGCACAAGTGGGTGCCTCAAGGATAGCCATTAGAAACCTTCACAAGCCTACACAATGACTACACTACACCTAACGCTTATATATCCAGTGGCCAACCAAGAGAATTCTATTTGGCTATGCTGTCAAAATATTGTGAGGACAATTGGTATGATCTTGTCTGCCACGTCAGCCATCCATGGTTTCCTTTCTCTTTCCTAATCTAGAAGCTGCAGTGTAAGAAAATATTTTGAGGAAGATCAAAGGCCTTTCTGCTTCCGAGCATAGACTCTATAGATGGAATTCAAGACTTCAAAAGAATATTATATGAGAAGGGAATATTTGTCTGATTCGGAAGTATGGTTTGCTTTTCCATTTTGAGTTCTTGAGAGTTAATACCTCAACTAAAGAACTGCTTACAAGAGGGAACTTTACTTCTCAGTAAAAATGATATCAGATTGTGATGGACGAAAATAGATGAAGGGTGTTGAGACCTTAGAGGTCTGTGGAAGGGTGAGAACTGGAGCAAATAGCCAAACAACGAAGAACCAAGAGGCAAAGAGCTTGACATACAGGCTTACCAAGAGGCAAGTAGAAGATATTGGGTGTACGTCCAAGCATACCATGTCATTGGTATTGCCCACCACCCAAAGAAAATGTACCATTCAATGAAATTGGTGGGTGGGCATACTAATGAAGTGATATTTCTGGAGCACCCAATATCTACTCCAAAGGAAGAGGGGTACTGTCCCATTTATAGAGTCATAGTCATGTGCCTTCCCTTAAATCACGATTTAAGTTTCACATGCCCCTCGTTTGGCTATTTGTGTTGGAAAAAATAGTCCTTTATTCGGCACAACGGAAGCAAATCGCAAACAAACATGGAGATCCAATCATGAAACAACAAAAAATAACGCAATATTTAACGTGGTTCGGCCCAACTTGACCTACGTCATAGAGAGAGAAAAATTTACTGTCATTAATGAAGAAGAGATACAACTATAGAGAATACACACTCACTCATTGCCTCGTGAGAAACTACACCAGTTGAGGCTTTGAACACAGGAATACCAAACTGTGTGTACACTCTCTACTCAGGGTGGGTATGGTGTCGGATACCTAAGCCTTTCACAATCTACCACTCTACGAGACCCCTGCTTGCCATCGATGTTCTTCCCACTCACTCGTCATCTCTACCACCACACTAATCGATTTCCATGAGGCTACATCTCTCTATTCTTGGTGCCTCTTTTGCACCCACTTTCTTCTCTTCTCACTCACTTTTTCATTCTCTTATCTTCTCTACTCTCTCAACTCAACTCACTCTCTATTTATAGAGAGTTCCTAACCCAAAGTTTGGTGTGCAAGTAATACAAATCCTTGTTGGGTAAGGAATGCAACTACTTGGAGCTCAAGGACAATTACTTTGGATCTAAGTATAACAAAACATTCCCAAACCATTATAATTCAAAGCCTAGCCCAATAAAAATTTGAAACATACATAACAAATCTCCACCTTGACGAAAATTCTCCACCTTAACTTTGGTGAATATCACCAACTCAATCGTCATAAAATTTTTATTGTGTTTTCTGGATCTCTATCAATCGACTGCCGAACTCCCCAAGACGAATATCGGCTCTGACAAACTCTCCAGGACAAACCTTTGGCTCTGATACCACTTTTTAGAAAAAAAATTACTCATTTGCTACAGCAGAAGCAAATCACAAACAAACATGCAGATCCAATCACGAAACAACAAAAAAAACACAATATTTAATGTGGTTTGGCCCAACTCGACCAACGTCCACGAAGAGAAGAAAATTCACTATCATTAATGAAGAAGAGATACAACTATAGAGAATACACACTCACTTACTGCCTCATGAGAGAGTACACCAGTAAAGGCTTTGAACACCAGACCGTGTACACACACTCTGCTTAGGGTGGGTATGGTCTCGAATACCTGAACATTTCATGATCTACCACTCCACAAGACCCTTGCTCGCTATTGGTGTTCTACCCACTCAATCATCATCTCTACCCCCCACACTCACCGATTTCTATGAAGCTATATCTCTCTATTCTTGGTGCCCCTTTTACACCCCACTGTCTTCTCTTTTCAATTCTCTCTTCTTCTCTGCTCTCAACTCAACTCACTCTCTATTTATAAAGAGTTCTTAACCCAAAGTTTGGTGTGCAAATTATACAAATCCTTGTTGGATAAGGAATGCAACTATTTCGAGCTCAAGGACAATTACTTTGGACCCAAGTATAACAAAACATTCCCCATTACAATTCAGAATTCAACCCAATAAGAATTTGAGACATACATAACAATTTGGTCATAACACAATCTATGAACACCCAAAAGAATTAACTGAGGTATTCTTTTTTATGTCCCGTAGTACATGTAGTAAGGTTCTTATAATGGGGTCTATAGCATGCTGTAATTTTTCAACGCAATTAAATCCATTTCCAACATATTAAATCTAGCTGGAAGTAGGTAGATTTAATGTGTTAAAACAAGTGTCGTGAGACACAATGGTCACAACATCTACACACTACACAAGGACCACAGTTTGATACAAATTACCCCAGAGTGTATCAACTCACGATATATAATGTGATCGTACAATTCAGGGGTAACTCCAATCATCATCCCACAACCTAAATTTGGGTCGACCCGAATCCCCGAATGTCCCAAGGACCATAATATATAGTTCCAAACTTATTTAACTACAAAAAGTCCAAATTTGCAGAGTAATCATTCAATTTTCGCGGTCATGACCAAAGGCCCATATTATAGTCATGCTTCATACTCCAACAAGCGGACAATACTTGGGTCCTTCCCAATTAGAAGGAAGTTCCTCCTGATAAGTGACGTGACCCAATGAATTTCTTCTTCTTTTTTATTCACTTCCTCTCTAACCCCCCACCCCGCCCCCCCACCAAAAAAAAAAAAAACTAGGAGATCGTCTCCATTCTTATCGACAACCCTAATCAATCAAATGAGATAATCCAAAGGAAATCCTAGGGCTCCATTTGGTTAGATGAAAATGAATAATGGATAGTGAAAGTTAAGTGAATGAAAGGAAAATAAATTTTCAATCGTGCATTTGATTAGCATGAAAGTTTTTAAAGAAAATTATGAAAAATTACCATTTTATGGTTTGAATACCATGAAACTTACCATAAAAGAAAATGCATTATTGTAAGTTTTCAATAAATGAAAATTTTCCTGTGCTTTTTGTAGAAAAAATTTATGATAAAATTAGGTGGTTATGCTCAAAATTTTCTTTTTCCTGCTAACCAAACTAAAGGTTCCGTTTCGTTAGATGGAAACTAATAGTGGAAAGTAAAAGTAAAAGAAAGTGATGTGAATGAAAGAAAAATAAATTTTTCATTGTATATTTAATTAGCACGAAATTTTTGAAAAATTACCATTTTATGGTTTGAATAGCAAGAAACTTATATAAAAGAAAGGGCATTATTGTAAGTTCATAAAACTAACTCAAGAAATCAAAATTTTCTTGTGTTTTTTTGTAAAAAAATTTTATGAGAAATTAAGTGGTTATGGAAAGTAATTTTCCTTTTCTTGCTAACCAAACTTTTAAAGCATTCAGAAATTTTCAATTTCCTTTCTTTTCTAGCTATTTTCATCTAACCAAACAAAGCCTAGAAATCGATCAATCAATACT
The DNA here is from genome assembly GCA_026545225.1 of Cornus controversa. NCBI lineage: Eukaryota > Viridiplantae > Streptophyta > Magnoliopsida > Cornales > Cornaceae > Cornus > Cornus controversa. The sequence continues at coordinate 62,814,866 of CM048852.1, forward strand.
CTACTCAATTGCCAATTCAAACTGGTACTCTGCTTCAGAAAATCAAAATCTATCAGTAATTTCAAATAGAAAACGTAAATTTAATGGTCAAATATGAAGAGAAACCCAAAAAATATGAGAATACTTCGAGATGAAAAAATTGAGATATATCAATTAGAACAGAGATTGTGACAACAAAAAAAGAAAAAAGAAAAATTAGAACAGAGATGTTTTGACGTTTGATCATCTGTGTTAAATCTAACGCCATAAACACATCTATAGTTTCTCTCTCTAAAATATGCTCTCTTTTTCTCTCCCCTCTCTCTCTAGAATCCTCTATCTTTCGAAAAAGCGAATCTCTTTTAACATTAATAGAATTTCCACCAACAGGCAACCTTGGCCTCCATTTGGCTGTAGCTTCTGGGAATCGATCTACACTCGAGTCTCTGCTTTGTCCTAACTTTTGGGAAATAAACTCCAAGGGGCTTGGGAATGGAGGAGGCAGTGGTGAGTGGCAGAAGAGATGAATGAAGAGAATTAGGGTGTATGGAGATTTGCTGTGGAGAGAGAGAGAGAGAGAGAAAGTTGTGATGGGGGAGAGAGAGAGAGTCGCGATTGGGGGAGAGAAGAAAACACTATCTCACAATCAGGTAACCCACAAAAGTTGGATTTGATCCACTTTCAACTTTTAGACACGTGTTAAAATTCTACTAGGCCACTTGACCTATCAAGAGGAAGTTCCTCCTAACAAGGCAGACCCAAGTAAAATCCCTTAACAAAGGGCTACGAAGTGACCCCGAGTTACATCACGTTCTACAATTCCTCATCAAGACCTTATCTCTTCCACATTGGAGATCGTAAGAGGCGTGGTCCAGAGCAAGAACCCGGATCCTCTCCTATGTCACAGGATGTCCTGTACAACGCAACAATTTTACATCACTGACGCAACAATTTCACATCGCTTATGCAACAACTTTATATGCAATAACTAACTTAGATCGCTTACGCAACAACTTTACATCATTGATTGGTAAGCGATGTATTGTATTGTATTGCGTAAACAATGCATTTGTGTAAGGAGTATAAGACGCAAACACACGATCCCACCCAAGAGGTGATCTTGATTCCCAGAGCAATGATTTTGTAACCCAAAACATAACCATCCACCAAGCTAGAAGAGCTCCCAGTTGTCTCATGTTTTGACGAGTGTATCACTCGGGTGCATTAAAAAAGGAGTAAGGATCCTCTCCAAGAGAGGATCTTGTACTCCACTAAGAGTAAAAATTGGACCATCAGGTGAGATTCAGATATAATGGTTCACTCTCATTACCTGATAATGCAATCTTCATCCTTGATGGAGTACAGGACTCTCTCCCGTGTTGAAGAGAATCCAAGTCCTTAAAAAGGACCCCAATCTTTTTTTTTTCTTTCTTTCTGCTCTCTTGTCAGTTGCATATCCACATCTTCCACCTACTTCTTTTCTCTTCCTGTTACCCATATATGTCATAAGCATTTCTCTACTCTCCTCATTATTGTTTTATTATTTCCTATTACCATTATTATTATTGTTTGTTGATAAATATTATTTCTTTTTGAGGTCATCACTCCTTCATTCTGCCCGCTGTGCTCATGTGTTTTACGGAATTAGAACCACGCATGGAAAATCTTATATTTCCCCCAAGACTTTCTGTCTTCCACTTCTATCAAATTTCTGATCACACTATAGAGCCGTATTTGCCTTTGAACCAGGCTCTCTCATCTATTCTGCAAGAGAAGATGCTCAGGTTTTCAAAACCAGTGGTAGAAGAAGGGCAAGGAACTGGAGTTGTGAGGATTAAGCTGGTTATCAGTAAGCCAGAATTGAATGTGATGTTAAGGAAAGGAGGAATTTCACTCAGTGGCGTGAGTTCTCAACTTTGAAAGAAACAAACTACGAATGGGTTCGATAGGTCTGATGGCAATGGAAACTTTAAAGCCTGATAGCATACTTGAAGTGAACTATTATTTATTTATTTATTTTCCTATAGTTTACATACTAAAAAATCCATGAAATATTTATCATACAAAAAAACTAGTGAGGCCATGAACGATATCGGAACAATACAGTACAAATCTTCTTGTCATAAAGGCTTCGAATATATTATCATCGTCATTAATTGCAGGTAATTACATCACATATTACATAATCGTACCTGACTTGGATGATGTCAATCCAGTGAGAAGTTTTTGGCAGCAGAAAGAATACAAATTTGGTATCCCGAAATTGCTATATATAGCATTTGGGCGGTGTGTGGGGCCTATTCTTGTTTCCTTTCGACTTCCAGAGAAATCTCGTTGCGACGAGTAAAAGGGAGTGTAAATGGTGGATTATACTGCAACCATGTATGCAAAAAATTAAGGCATTCAAAGCTGTACATGAATTTCCTAAGCATTGGGTATCTGGAGATCAATTTTTTTTTTGTTTTTCTAATTGATATTTTGTTTTTTTTTTTTTAAAAAAAAGGTACCTGTGCAACTTCCACTGATGCATCCTTTTTTAATTGAAATTGACTGTCATTCTTCAGAGCATCCCGTAATGTTAATTCCCGACGCTTAACTACTTCATCAGTGACAAATCCTGATTCAATATGAAAGAGGAACAAAGGCCAAGTCATTTCTAATGTGTCATTCTAGCTATGGTGTTGGCGACTTGAATTGCAATGCACACTACAAATTAGCACAGAAAAAAGCTTACTCATCCAATCTAATGATATGCCTTTCAGTTATTTTACCAAAATATGAAAAAGTGCGCTGTGTGATAGCTCATAGCTATTCGCATACCAAAAAAGCTTACTCATCCAATCTAATGATATGCCTTTCAGTTATTTTACCAAAATATGAAAAAGTGCGCTGTGTGATAGCTCATAGCTATTCTCATACCATAAAGTTTTACGAATTCTCAATTACATAATTGGAAATGCATGCGCACACGCACGCGCATATATATCTCATCCATACCTCCATATACATTGAAATTACACAAATTATACAAAATTAAAAATCCTATTGACATATCAGTCCTTACAAGCCTTTTTGGGTTTGGAATTTATTTGTGCTTCAACCCTTTGGACAGGGTTCAAGGACTGGTAGAGATTTTGGAGAAAAATCCTATTGACATCCACTGTTCTAATTTTTTGACAACCTCATCACTAATGTCATTTTTAAATGCAGAATTAAGTTTTAAACTCATCAGATGATAATAAATTAATAATCAAGGAAAACTTCATACTTCATAGACTTCCACGTACCACTATCTAACCCTGAGGTTTAAAGCTTCTTGGTTTGAGGGAAGAACAAACCTGAGAAGGCAACAACCACAACAGTTTTCCTTGGCACCTCTTTGATCCTCACAGATGGATCTTTTGGCAATGGCAAGTGAGAACCATACTTAGTAGGCATGACAAAAGACATCTGCCACCCATCTTGATCTTTCAGCTGAATAAGATTAAAATTGGATAAGATCTTGATGAGGAAACTAAAATATGTAACTTTGAAAAAGAAGATTGGATAAGTACACTTACCACCAAATTGACCTACTACTGCCTTAAAATAAGTTGGCAGCTGTTTTTTGATAGCTTGACCATATCAGATAGACAATCAAACATCAATAAATAAAACGTTGACTATCATGTCATATCATTCAAAATGATATGATATGAGTCATATGACCATGAAAAAGTGGCTGCCGACAATATGATGCAAATGCAAAGCATTGGAATTTCAGAAATCTCTACAGTTTAGAGTTAGCTGAATATATGAGCAATTATCCAATTAATAAAATTATGATTTAAAAAAAAATTATCAACGAAGTGAACGAGACAAATCCATGATTTAGACTGTAAGTTTATTATTGAGCCTATATCATCTTAAACCAATTTAAATTTTGAGATTCTTAACTGTCAACCTTATGTATAAGAATGAAAAAGGAAATATTAAAAAAAAAAACTTTGTAAAGTTTTCAAATTTTAAAGATTTAATCATTTAATAGGACAGGGTTGATGATTTTGTTTTCCACACTAAGAATCATTTGTGATAAAAGAGTAATAGATAATACTGAGGAAGTATCCATTTAAAAGACTTACCTTGTTGGTGATCACAGGGGTTGTCATTTTCATTTTCTCCCCGTCAGATTGAATCCTGCGAGTAAAAACTGGTGTCGTCATCTCCATTTTCTGCTTTGTTGTATTCTGAAAACAGTGTTAAAGAAATAAGCAAACAATATAATTAGATACACAAAATTCAGACATGGAAATGATTTTATTCTCAAAAGCTCTAACAAACAGTAGTTTAAAGTACCTTACCAAACAGGTACTCAGCTAATACGTTGAAGGACTGTGATGCACCATTAAAATCAAATCCACATTTCCCAGGCATTGTTGTTTCAGCTATAAAGTAAGGCTGCTTCAAGGTTACAGCCCTAATTAGTAGATACATATGCCCATGAGGACAACACTGGAAAGAAATTGTGGCAAAACCACATTTAAACAAAAAATTAAGGGAGAGAGAGAGAGTAGCTGTCCACTATTATAACACACAGGGACCAAAAAAAATAAGCAGCATAAAGATGCATCCCAAAAATATCACTCACAGAAACAAGTAAGCAACATTTCTGATCATGTGAGGATATTAAGCAACATTTCTGATCATGTGAGGATATTATTGCTGATCGGCCTAAATCTTTTAGATTTCTTAAAAGTCTGGCATTGAAAGGAAGGGCTTGAGGATATTATTGCTGTTGTTTGGAGTGAAGACGCTTTTGGAAATCCCATTCATAAAGTTTTAAAAAAGCTGAGAAGGGTCAAATAAGAGGTGAAAAAATGGAATAAGCTTAAATTTGGCAGTATTTCTGATCATGTGAGGGAAGCTGATAAATCTTTAAAGGCTATTCAACAAGAGCTTCTGCAGAATTCGATGGAAGAGGAAATCATTTATAAGGAACAGTAGGCTAGATTGAATCTACTTACAGGAAGATTTGAAGAATGAAGTCCTTTTTCCTCAAAAATCCAGAATATCTTGGTTGAAAGACAATGATAGGAATACTAGATATTTCTATAAAAAGTGGCTCATCACAGAAATTATAATGCTATCACTGCTCTTGGAGATGGGAATGGTCAATGGACTGGTGATCAAAATCAGGTAAGGACTTGGTTAGTTGATTATTTTAAGAACATTTTCTCTGATTCTAAGGATGCAGGTTTGCGGCAGCAACTTATGGAGCCTAGAAACAAATTTTCTTGTGAGGAAACTGCATCTTTAGAAGTGGAGATCACTGATCAGGATATTAAAGAGGTGGTGATGAATTTTAATCCTGATAAGACCCCTAGACCAGATGGTATCACGACTATATTTTATCAAGTATGTTGGCATATTGCTGGAAATGATGTGGTGAATGCTGTTAAATATTTTTTCAGCTTATCAAAGCTACCTCAAGGTCTCAATAGTACATTTTTGACATTAATTCCAAAGAAGGACCAGTGTTTATGGGCTTCATATTTTTGACCTATAGCCCTTCGTAATGTCTTATATAAAGTCATTTCAAAGGTGATTCCAAAAAGGTTAGCTGTGGTATTGCAGAAATTAGTGGGAATGGAGCACTCGGCCTTGTTAAAGGTAGACTGATTCATGATAATATCATCATGGCCCAAGAATTGGTGAGAGGTTTTAATTGGAAGCATTCTAGCCCCTCAATGGCCCTTAAGATTGACTTGCACAAAGCATGTGATTCAGTTTCTAAGAAATTTTTGTTCAATTTACTGAAATCTTATGGCTTTGGTGATGTTTGGGTGAATCAGTGTATTTCTTCAGTTCATTTTTCAGTAATGTTTAATGGTGTTCCTTGTGGGTATTTCAAATCTGGAAATTAGGCAAGGTTGCCCTTTCTCTCCATTGCTATTTACTCTTGTTATTGGAGTACTTTTCAAATATGCTGGAGAATGCAGCGATGGACAATCAAATTAGTTTGTGCAAGGCTACTCGAAGCGTCAGTATGAATGTGTCTCATCTTATGGTTGCTGATGATTTATTGGTTGTTACTTCTGCTGATTTGAGAACTGCTAAGTGATGCGGCACGCAAAGGGCTAAGAATACTTAGATACCAGTGATACAGAACCAGAGAGAAATAAAGAGGATAAGAAGTTAGAAGATGAGATGAGACTAGAAGAAGGGGGTGAGAAAACAGACGAGGAGATAGGATAGAGAGACTGAGGGATTGAGAAAAGCAAGAACATTAAGAGGGAGAAGAAAAGATATAGGGAAGAGTTCACGAAATATATTTAATCATCAAAAGCTGAATTGTTTAGTTACACGGAAGCCTTTATATAGGCAAAACATAAATAAATCCTAAGAAACCCTAAAATAGTAATACTAAAATATCCCTTAAAACTAAAACAATGACAAAATAATAAAATTAACCCTAAATTCAATTAAATTCCTAATTTCATTTGTCTCTACCCCTTCTCCAAAAGTAGAGGTATAACACATTTGGCTCATCCACAAAAATCATAACTCATCTTGCATCAATTCTACCCGGCTGAGAAGAACTTTTCTTCGAAGAGTAAATGCATATGTATTGCTCAAAAAACTCAGAGTCATCAAGGCAAAACTCAACATCGGTACTCCATGTGATATCAAAATCTGGATAACCTTCCATCAAACAAGTTAGTATTGAATATTTGCAATAAGAGAAGCATCACTGTGATGGCCAAGGTTATCTTCGATCCAATACCATGGTGGAAATGGTGGGAGAACAAGGGTCTCTGCTAGAAAAAATGTAACTCCACCCATAGGAACATAAGCTAACAAAACCAGAGGCTCAAAAGTGCCTCAATTAGGTGACAAATAGACCACATGAAAGTTGGACTAATATTATTTTCTGATGGCAAGTCAAATAAATATGCATTAGGTCCAAATATATGAATGGTGGGGAAATGTATAGTGACTTGGGCTTGTAATGTCACACGAGTTAGAATACAATCTCTTTCAATGAATGCATGATTCCAAGTATGAGCATATGCAACAAGTTCATAATTTTTCTTACTCAAAACAATTTCTTGTCGCATATTGGCATGAAAATCAGCTGAACAAAGGAATCAATAAATTCAAGCGAATACAAATATGGAGGCAAAGGAATATGATCAATGGACTGGCATGGTAAAGAATTAAGTATAATCTTGAAAGAACCACTACCGGTACATTGATTGGTCAAACTAGTATAAGCATGCTCCATGATAGGCAAAAACAAATCCCACACATTGAGGTGGTTTACCACAAGACACTCAATCAAACATCCTAAACTTCGATTGATAACCCCAATTTGTTTATTAATCTAAGGATGAATGTTGAGGGAAATTTCAAATCCGTTCCTAAAAATGTCCACAATGTTTTCCAAAAACTACTGGTACACTTGACATCTCTATTCGACACTATGGAAGTGTGGAATTCATGACTTTGATCATTTTCTACAAGATGATCTGGAATGAATTCTTTTTGTAAAGATTCATTCACTTGTTGTTCAAGTTCAACGCACTCCCAAGGATGTATATGATGATGTGGGACACTAGACTCAGGTGGTGGAGAAGTAAACACATTTTCAGAGGCAACATGCGAAACTTCTTTTGCCAAAATTTTGTCAACATAAGACTGATTAGAAGGCCTATGCAGTGCTTTAGAACCACGTATTGATGGATCCACGGGCTTTAGCATGATCGTTTTACTATAGTACTTGAAACTATAGTGATTATTTGTGTTGTGGTGAGTCACATTTAAAACATAGATCCAAGGGTGACCAAGTAACATGTGGGCTACTGTCAAGGGTAAAACATCACACCAAATCATATTAGAGTAGTCACCCATTTGAATAGGAACAAAACACCTCTCGGTGACAAGTAAGGAGGTCTCATTTACCCAAGCCATCCTATATGGTTGTGGATGAGGTTCAAGCTTTAGTTTCATTCCGATTTTGACACTGCATTTATTGAACTTCTTCTATCAATAATGATCTTGACGACTTTTTCTCCACATTTGAGATATATGCGAAAAATGTTGGTGCGTGTCCAATCATCTTTTCCCATGAAGGCAGATGGGATTACATCATTATAGAAAGTCTCATGTTCCATCTGATTTTTCATATGGTCAGGTAATGGTCTAGTCTTGTCTAGGTCACCTAAAACTCGAGGTTGATACCTATGTTCAGAAACTTTACATGCTTGGACAATTGAAGCCCTCCAAGTAGGATTTTGTATTTGACTCTCCCTAAAGCTAGTTTGACTCATGTAAGGCTCTCAGGATGTTCTTGGACTAGAGAAAAGATCACGATGATGGGATGGGGATGTGGACTTGACAGGATAATCGTGGTGATTGTTCCTAATGCCTTGTCTAACTCTTGGGGAAACACACGTGTCACCCCTAATGAGTACATTAGGACTTCTTTCCAATGGACGATGAACTCTTTGTTTCAATGCACGTTGTGAATAGGACATGTCACGGACACTCATGGTGGTGTCAAGGGAATGGTATAGGCATGAGACTGATTAAGGACAAAATGTCAATATGACTAAAATTGTATTAAATAAACAAAATTAAGAACTACCACAATGCGCACAAACAAGAAAATGACATTCAATGAAGGATAATATACAAAAATTTGTGCACTAAATGAAGTGGTATAGATGCAAAAATCAGAAGGAAATAGTGATAGCAAAAATTGGATTTTTTTTATAAGTAAAAAATAAAAGCAGATATAGTTATTGCAATAGAAAATATAATAGGTAATGGATAGAAAATAAAGGAGCAATTGAATGGAAATAGGTGGGTTCAAAGACAAGTAGGCTCAATTAAGACCATGGAAATTTTTAGACTTTTCAAACAAATAAAAGTACTAGTGTCAATTTTCAAGTGAAGTACACTTACCTCTACCGAAGTACAAAGTATTCCAAGTGTTGAAGATTACCCCTAAAAGTGGCTGCCGGAAAAAAAAAATAGAATTCTGTTTTTTTTTTTTTTTTCGCTGAACTGATTCAAACTTGGACTAGTTTGCTGTTGTGCATTGCTGAACTGGGACAGATTTGGTCCAACCCTCAAACTGGTATGGTCCTAAACTGATGCTCAAAATAAGCTGGAGGTGATTTTGGGTTGGGCTGGAGCTACTGGGCCAAGACTAATAATTAGATCTGATCCAAATCTGGGGTTTAAACTGAGTCCGGGTCAAACCTGGGTCAAATTGTATCACGGGCCGGGATTCGGTTATAAAATAAACCAACACTTGCGTCCCCAAATCAATTGCAGACTTCACAATAACGAGCAGGGACGCTTCCCGAAGGCGACGTGACAGCAATTGACGATGGAGGAAGAGAAGAGCCGCGATGGCGACGAGGATTTTCCAATGAAGTCTTACCACTGGTCGACAGTGAATGGGGACTGTCTGCTGATTCCAATGTTAAAGATTCCGGCAGCGATGAAGCCATGAAGGCCTCCTTCTGTTCTTATCTTTCTTTGGTTTTTTTTTTCTTCCAGTGAAGGGTTGGCCTTGATTTTCCGGCAATAAGGTTGTTGGGGCTGTGCAAAGATGATGACAGTGATGAAGGAGGCTGCGGTTCTTGAGAATGAGGCAGCGGTGGAGTTAGGGTTGATTCAATGTGTGTCAATGGTGACTTTGTATGATTTGTATTGTTACCGGTGTTGGTTTTGGGACTAAAAACTTTTGGGTTTGCAAAGGTTCTGGATTTTGAGCTGTGTTTGGTGATCTGTGGTATGGGTTTTCGGTCGGTTGTGGGATAGTGGTTTTTTTCTGTTGAGACTTGAGGCTTCTGTGATCGAATCTTGCTGTTGTGTTTGGGGTTCTTGACAGTAGGCTGACGGTTGTTGGCTTCGCAATAGCGGGTTTGCGACTACAGGGTATGTACTAGGGATGATTGCCAGCGATGGACAAGGACAGAGGGTTGGTTTAGGATTCAGACGAATGGGTGGCAGTTGTTGGGTGGTGGGTTACAGTTTTGTTTGGGATCTGGCGATGGACAGTATTGCTGGCTTGAATATGGTGAGATGGGATAAGGTTTTGATTGGTTGCAGATGGTAGAGAGTGGAGCCTGTATTAAGGAGACTAGAAGAAGGGGGTTGAGAAAACAGACGAGGGAGAAGAAAAAATACACCGAGGAGTTCACAAACTCATGAAATATATTTAATCATCAAAAATTGAATTGTTGAGTTACACAGAAGCGTTTATATAGGCAAAACATAAATAAATCCTAAGAAACTCTAAAATAGTAAAATACTCCTTAAAATTAAAACAATGACAAAATAATAAAATTAATCCTATATTAAATTAAATTCCTAATTTCATTTGTCTCTACCCCTTTTCCAAAAGTAGAGGCATAACACATTCGGCTCATCCACGGAAATCATAACTCATACTACATCACTAAGGCTATTTCTTCTATTTTGGAAGAGTTTCATAAAACTTCTAGGTTGATTGCTAATAGAAGCCCAAACAGATAAAAGTCTAGCTTTCTTCTCTAGAGCTGTCAGAAGCCCAAACAGATTGCTTAATGTTCTGAAATTCAGGAGAGGGACTTTTCCCATCACTTACTTGGGCCTTCCTTTGCAAGATAGAAACATTTCTAAAGTTGCCTGTTGTACTCTTCCGGACAAGATCTCTTTTAAGATCTCTCATTAGAATAGGATTAATTTGTCTATGGCTGGTAGAGTGGAGCTGATCAAGTCTACTGTTTTAGCTTTGCTATATTATTGGACTGCTGTGTTTAATCTTCCTTTATCTGATGAAGTGCTTCATCTGGGGTCATGAAGAGGGGTTGAACAAATTGCATTACATGAAATGGTCTAAGGTGACCACTCCTTATCAAGAGGGTGGATTTGGAATTAGAAAGATTGTTGATATTGAATTTGCAGCTAAATGTAAGCTGCTCTAGGGTGTGTTGCATAGCAAAGAGAAGTTATGGGTTACCTTTCTAAGGTTTGCATATGGAGATGTGGAATCTACTCTAATGGCTCTCCTGTTTGGAAGAATATATCAGCTACTAGAGACTTCATGTTTCAAAATTTAGAATTCAATGTTGGTGATGGGAGGGATATTAATCTTTTATATGATCCTTGGTGTAATCGTCAATCTCTTTTTCAAAGATATCGCTTCAGAATGATCAGAAGCTTGGGGTTTGATAATAGAGCAAAGGTTTCTCTGATTCTGGTAAATGAGCAATGGAATGTTCATAATTTACCTTCATCTATAGCAGAGGAGATCAGAAAAGTTACTGTCGAAGGTGGCTGTGATATTATTAAATGGGCTCATGGTGCCTTTTCTTTTAAATCCATCTAGAATGCTTGTAGAGAGGTTCAGGAAAAGAAAGTTTGGCATGATTTGGTTTGGAATTCAGGCAGGCCTAGGTGCTCTTATGCTACAACTGTTGGGCTTACATTGATGATATGGGGCATTTGTTTATCTCTTGTACTTGTGCTGCTGGATATGGAGATGGTTTGAGGATGTTATGCACTAGTCAAAGCCTCAATTTCAATCTTTAAATGATGTTGTTTGTTGGTTCCAGAATTTATATGTCATGCCTTGTATGAGATCTAAATTCATTAAGAGTTTATTCAAAGCAACAATTTGGGGCATATGGACTGAAAAAAATTGTAGAATGCATTCAGGAGTCTTGAAACCCACTGTTCAACTTGCTAGAGAGATCTTCTGTTTGGTGTTGGATTGTTTATCCATTTCTTTACATGATGTTTCTAGCTTATTTTTGGTTTATAAATCTGGTGAGATTATTCTTTCATGGGTGGGTACTGGGTGCCTTTTCTTGTATTTTCTATTGGGAATGGGTTTTTTTCAGTTTATGTTGTTCTGCTAAGAGGGTGTGCCTTCTTTTTAGCCTTGTGCTAATTGATTTATTTGTTTGGCTTTAATATACAGTTATACACCCATCATGGAAAAAAAAAAAAAAAGAATGAAACAAGTAAGCAACATATAGATGCATCCAAAATTATCATTCATCTTAAAGGGATGACCTTAGTGACTTCTTCTAGTCTCTCTCTCTCTGTTTTTCAGGAGAATATCATTTTAATCTATCTTTCTCACCTAACCAATAGTGTGAATTATCAATACCAAATGGTTAAAAGTATTTTAGGAAACACACTCGCAACTTTACAAGCACCATATCAGCAGATGCCGATACACTAAATTACACTACTAAAACCCCGCAACATAAACAGATATAGAAAGAGAGAGGAGAGATTAACTGGAATAAGCGAAATAAAGAAAAGGTTAAAAAAAGACCAAATTCCTACCTCAACTTCTCTTATCTCATACTGATCTTTACGGCTCAAAACCCTGAATTTCACCGTTTCAAGATCCGGAACTAAAGAAATCCCCATAAGCACACCAAATAATCGATAGAGATACCAAGAAAAAGAAAGATAGTAGTGAATCCGTCAAAAATAAAATTAAAAATAAAAAAAAAAATTCACAATAAATAATCAAAAGAGGTACCCGACATCAAAGCTTCCTCCAAATTCCGACTCTCGGACCTCCCCCGTGGAAACACATATTTTGCTGTTTCAGTCGTCAAATCCATCAAAACTGCAATAAATTAAAAAACATAGAAAGTCTTAAATATTATTGAAAGAGATCACAACCAAAAGGAGTACTGAATTGATTTTGGAACTGAATAGCGAAAGATGATGCGGAGAGGTTTAATGGTGTGGACATTTACGTCGCTGTGAGAGAGAGGAGGTTTGGGCGGCCAGAGCGAGAACGAGAGAAACTCGAGCTTCGAGAGCGGACATGTTGGTTCTTCTCTGAGGAGGAAGAGTAGTAGTACTACCACTGATGTTGGAGCTTTTATCAGTGGTCATGGATTTGATGGGGATTGGCGAAGGTCTCTCGAGGTTTCGTCTGTATAAATTTTGATTGATCATTGAAGGTCCGTACAGAAGCATTTTGGTTCTTCAGCTTCTCTTTAAAATTCTGTTGCAAAGAGAGCACGGGGTGGGTGTGAGTGGTGTTAAGAGTTTTCTGAGAAATTTTCTATTTCCGCGATCATATTTGCGATATAGTGGAGATTTACGGCAGTCTGCGAACGCTATTGCTTACCGCTCGCCTGTGTGATCGGTTAAACACATTTTTAGCTATGAGGTTGCCTTTATAAAAATATATATCAGATGGTGACAGTATTTTGTTATTTTCGCCCTTGTGATCGGTTAAACACATTTTTAACTATGATGTTGTCTTTAAAAAATATATATATCAGATGGTGACAGTATTTTGTATAAAATAACAAGAATGTCCCTTACAAAATTATTTCATCTCTTTTGTTATTTGAAAAAATTATATTTTGGTGACCAAAATGAAAAATAATTACTTTAAAGTGACCTTAAATTCAAGATAATGTAAATAGTTACTAAACTTGAAAAATAATTATTAATAAGTAACCATTTAACTTTAATATTCAAAATACCCTCCTTTCTTATTTTGAGATCTCCAATCCCTTCTTATTTCCTTCTAAAATACCTGTTTGATGGTTAAAAATATCAGGACTTATATTGCACACATGAACTTGATTATTAGTAATATTAGTATAGAATGAATAATCATTTGAGAGGAATAAAAGGTATTTCCGTAAATGTAAAGAATTAGTAATCAATTAATCTACTAAAACAAATAGAATCAGTACATAAGTTTTCGTATATTGTTGGTTGTATTTAAAAGCGTGGATTAATGATTGAGATTATAATGATAGGCTGTTAAGGCCTATAGGATGTGCATTTATATATGTGATACACACACGATTCGCATTATCTGAATTGTAAAATCACAATTTTCATTATTATAAGAATGAAAGTTGTTTCTGTAATAGCTGTTAAGGTGATTCTGCACTCCATATACACACACAAAGTTTGCATTTTTGAGGTCTTAACAACCAATGATTTTAATCCATATATGCTTTTAAATACGTAATGATATAAGAAAACTTGTGTATAGTAGATTAATTGTTTACTATTCTTTATACGATGATCTTCAGTGATCATTCTATGCTAATATTAATAATGATATAAGAAAACTTGTGTATTGATTTTTTTTATTAGATTAATTATTTACTATTCTTTGTACAATGATCTTCAGTGATCATTCTATGCTAATATTAATAATAATCAAATCCACGTGTGCAATATAAATACATATATTGATGATATTCTTGGCAATCAAACTTGAGTTTTAGGAGAAAATCAGAAGGAATTGGAGATCTCATAATAGGAGAGTATTTTGGATATTAATGTTAAACGGTCACTCATTGGCAATTATTTTTTAAATTTGGTCACTATTTACCTTTTTTTTAGTTTAAGGTCACTAGAAAGCAAATTTTTTTTATGTTAGTCACCAAAATTTAATTTTTCCTTGTTATTTTTTGGCAATAATTTTTTAAGTTTTGTCACTATTTACCTTTTTTTGAGTTTAAGGTCACTAGAAAGCAATTTTTTTTTTATGTTGGTCACCAAAATCTAATTTTTCCTTGTTATTTTTATGCAATTACTATCTTGATGGCATTTTTGTTATTCTACATAAAAAGATGTCTTAAAATGTAATAGTTGTTTTTTTATATGAAATAGAAAACCTTTTGTATAAAATAATAAAAAAATCAATGATAAAATTGTTTCATATTGTTGTAAAAGTAGTATATAAATATATATATGTATGTATATATATATATATATGGCAATGTGTATAATAGTGAGAGAGAAGAAGATTGAGAGAGTAAAGAGAATGAGAGACTAGAGATCCGAGAGAGAGAAAAAGATAACAGTGAGAGGGAAAGTGCTTTTCTTCCTTTTTAAAAAACTAACCAACATTCTGTACATAACATGCCATATATATAGGCATATTGGAGATATTATATGAAGGGATATTTGTTTGGATAGATAGGAATGTCTTAATGAGGGGCACGTGGGATGAACCCACTTGTAATACTCCCCCTTGGGTTCATGACATTATAAAGATAACAAGATTCTTGTGAACCTGAAAATGGTATTGCATATACAATAACTGCCTCATTAAAACCTTGTCAGAAAAATCCAGTGGGATAAAACCTGATCGAAGGAAAAAGAGTGCAGTATGCAAATACCTTTTCAAACAAATTCCCCCCCTCATCAGCATGAAAAATCTTTGAGCTGCCGCATCCCAATATTGTGAACCAATTTATTGAATGTTGTGGTAGGCAAAGCTTTAGTGAACAGGTCTGCCAAATTATCACACGAACGAATTTGCTGGACATCAATATCACCATTTTTCTGAAACTCGTGAGTATAAAAGAATTTTGGTGAGATGTGCTTGGTTCTGTCTCCTTTGATATAACCTCCTTTGATTTGAGCAAGACATGCAGCATTGTCTTCATATAATATCTTTGGGATATTATTTATTGAGGAGAGTCCACAGTTTTCTCAAATATGCTGTATCATTGATCTTAGCCAGACACATTTTCGACTCGCTTCATGAATTGCGAGTATTTCAGATTAATTTGAAGAGGTTGTTGTCATTGTCTGTTTCATAGATCTCCATGATATAGCACTGTCTCCACAAGTAAATACATATCCTGTTTGTGATCGAGCTTTATGTGGATCAGATAGATAACCTGCATCTGCATATCCAACTAACTGGGATTTTGATTTATTTGAATAAAACAATCCCATATCAGTGGTTCCACGAAGATATCTCATTATATTGCTTGACACCATTCCAATGTCTGCGGGTTGGTGCAGAACTGTACCGTGCCAGTAAGTTGACTGAAAAAGCGATGTCCGGTCGTGTGCAATTTGTAAGGTACATCAGTGCACCAATAGCACTCAGATATGGAATTTTCGGACCAAGCAATTATTCATTATCTTCTCGAAGACGAAATGGATCTTTCTTCACATCAAGCGATCGGACAACCATTGGAGAACTTAATGGATGAGCTTTATCCATATAAAATCGCTTGAGAACTTTTTCTGTATATGTTGACTGATGGATAAGAATTCCGCTTGGTAAATGCTCAATTTGTAATCCGAGGCAAAATCTCATTTTTCCAAGCTCTTTCATTTCGAATTATTTCTTTAAATAATCAGCAGTCGCGGTGAGCTCATCAGGAGTTCCCACAAGGTTTAAATCATCAACATATACTGCTATAATTGCAAATCCAGATCCTGATTTTTTAATAAAAACACATGGACAGATTGGATTATTTACATATCCTTCTTTGATTAAGTACTCGCTAAGGCGACTGTACCACATGCGTCCAGACTGCTTTAATCCGTACAACGATCGTTGTAATTTGATTGAATACATCGACCGTGGTTTTAAAGCGATT
The DNA here is from genome assembly GCA_026545225.1 of Cornus controversa. Classification (NCBI taxonomy): domain Eukaryota; kingdom Viridiplantae; phylum Streptophyta; class Magnoliopsida; order Cornales; family Cornaceae; genus Cornus; species Cornus controversa. Next base: position 62,831,230 of record CM048852.1, read on the forward strand.
GCTTCAGGCATTTGAAATCCTTCAGGGATTTTCATATAAATATCACTATCAAGTGATCCATATAAATATGTTGTAACCTCGTCCATTAGATGCATATTCAGCCTTTTTGTGACTGCCAAATTAATCAGGAATCGGAATGTAATTGCATCCATTACCGGAGAATATGTCTCCTCATAATCAATACCAGGCCTTTGTGAGAAATCTTGTGCCACTAAGCGGGCTTTGTATCTCATAATTTCATTTTTCTCATTTCTTTTTCGTACAAATACCCATTTGTACCCTACAGGCTTAACACCTTCAGGTGTTTGGATTATTGATCCAAATACTTCACGTTTTGCCAGTGAAGTTAATTCTGCCTGTATTGCCTCTTTCCATTTTGGCCAATCACTTCTACGTCAACATTCGTCAACGTATTGAGGTTCTGGATCCTCATTATCTCTTGCAATATCAAGAGCAACTGCAAAAGAGAATATGTTGTCGACAAGAACATCATTTCTATTCCATCTCTTTGCATAATTTATTGATATCTCATAATTTTCAGGTACGACTACCTCTTTTTGTACCTCATCAAGGGCTATCATTTCTTCTGGGGCTATTATTGCTCCCTTTGTAAGTATGGTCTCCTCAGGAGTGCCATCTTCTTTATCTACTTTCTCTTGTACTTTCCTTTTTCGAGGAATAGTATCTTTTGCACCAATGGGTCTCCCACGCTTTAGGCGTGTTTTAGATGCATTTGCTACAATACTTATAGATTGTCCAACAGGGACATCTATTCGTGCTGGGAAATTGGCAGCAGGGATATGAGATTGTATCACTTTACTTGTATCAGTAAATGCATCTGACAATTGATTTGCAATACTTTGCAAATGAATGATTCTTTTAACTTCAAGTTCTCTTTGACTTGTAGGGGGATCAAAATGTGATAATGCCGTAGCATTCCAAGTGATCTCATGTTGTTGTTCAGGCTATGTCATTTCTCCCCCTAATGGTGGGAATACCACCTCATCAAAATGACAATCAGCAAATCTTGTTTTAAACAAATCTCCTGTCATAGGTTCAAGATATCTAATGATATATGGAGAGTCAAAACCTACATAAATTTCAAGTCTACGTTGAGGGCCCATTTTTGTTCGTTGTGGTGGTGCAATAGGCACAAAGACAGAATAACCAAAAACTCGTAAGTGAGAGATATTTGGTTGTTGACCAACCATAAGTTGTAGAGGTGAAAAACTATGGTAAGCAGTTGGTCTAATACGAACTAATGATGCTGCATGCAATATGGCATGTCCCCAGGCTGACACAGGGAGTTTTGTTTTCATAAGTAATGGTTTGGCAATCAATTGAAGACGTTTTATAAAAGACACTGCTAGACCATTTTGAGTATGAGTGTGTGCAATAGGGTGTTCAACATCAGTGCCAATAGACATGCAATAGTCATTGAACGTTTTAGATGTAAATTCTCCGGCATTATCAAGACGAATTGCCTTGATTGGATAATCTGGGAATTATGCTCTTAAACGAATTGTTTGGGCCAAAAGTCTAGCAAATGCTACATTTCTAGTAGAAAGTAAACAAACATGAGACCATCTAGTTGAGGCATCAATTAAAACCATAAAATAACGAAAAGGTCCACATGATGGGTGAATAGGTCCACATATATCTCCGTGGATCCTTTATAAGAAATCAAGAGATTCAACAACAACTTTTGAAGGAGATGGCCTCACAATCAACTTTCCTTGTGAGCATGCAGTGCATGTATAATCACTTGTTAAAAGAATTTTCTGATTCTTTAATGGATGCCCATTTGAATTTTCAATAATTCGGCGCATCATTGTTGACCCAGGATGACCAAGGCGATTATACCATAAAATAAAATCCTTTGGGTCAAAGCACTTCTGGTGCATCACTACATGTGATTCAATTGCTTTTATCTTCATAAAATATAACCCAGAAGAGAAAGCAGGGAGTTTTTCTAAAACATGCTTCCGGCATGAAATAGTTGATGTAATGCATAGATATTCCATACTCCCTTTATTTATTGTCTCAATATGATATCCGTTATGACGTATATCTTTAAAACTCAACAGATTTCTCTTGGATCTGGTTGAGTAGAGAGCATCATCAATATCCAATTGTGTTCCACATGGTAACACAATATTAGCCCTTTCAGAACCATTAATCAGGTCTATGGAACCTAATATGGTTTTAACATTAGCTTCAGCTAATGTTATATAGGAAAAATATTTTCTATCTCTCAGGATAGTATGTGTCGTGGCATTGTCTACCAAACATATATCTTCATCATTTATCTTGGATGTGGGCAATGCATTGATCAAATCCATTTTCTAAAAAGAAACAAACTTTATTACATTAATAAAAGTGTAATTACAAACAAAACAGGAAATAACACACTTATAAAAACCAAAAGAAACGATATTTAATTGATGTGGACATTTCCATCATCAGTCCACTGTTTATTTATTTCAGGGAGGTCTTCATAGAAATCTGAAATATCAAGATGATTGATGGCTACCGGTTCATAATTTTCGATAGCATTTGTTTAAATCTCTTTTTCCTTCCCTTTTCCTTTGATTGAAGCTTGATATAGCTCAGCGAAGTGTTTGGGCGCTCAGCAGGTCTGTGACCAATGCCCTTTCATTCCACAACGAAAACAAGCATTTTCATATTACTTGGAGGGTGCATTCGGCACACCTTTCAGCTTTTCTTGCTTGGCCCCACTTGCATTTCCTTCATGATAATATGGTGTGTGGTTCCTGCTCGGAAACTCAAATGAAGGATAACCACCATAATTATTATTTCTGCCGCGGCCACGACCACGACCACGTCCTCGACCACGTCCACGTCCACTACCGCGATCATTAAAAGATGATAATGGGTTTTTTTCACCTAATTAGGGCCTACAAAAAAATCCTAATTGTCTCTTAATTAGGTGGGGACATTTCATATTCTCTTGGCTATTAAAAGTGACGAATTGGGGTTGTAATGAAAACCTTTGGCAGTAGCTTTGAAGAGCTTTTGGAGTGAAGAAACATTGGAGAACAAGGGTGAGGGATAGATTTATTGATAAATGTAAAGACTTCTGCTGTATGTAATGATCTTAGTGATTTGGGTAGGAACTGAGGATGATAATGGTAATCTGCCATGGTCGTCCGGGTCGTGGAGTGACGATCGGACGATAATGACACCTCACTACCCGAAGTTCGGACTCGGACCGGGGGAGTCCCGGTGGTCCGAATTTCGGGGTGTGACATTTAACTTATAACACTCTATGTACCCACGTTTTGGTCCACTTAGTTAGCCAACATTCCATGTCCTTGGGTGGTTTTCCAAAGTGGTTCCATGTTTTGTGCAACTTTTTCTTTGATTTTAGGAGCACTTCAACAGCCATTCCCAGCTTGTGCCAAGTATCCCCTTGGCTTAGATTTCTTTTTCCCACGTGCTTGCTACTATCATCTGCATTTTAAATTAGTCAAGCAATGCCACGTGTCAGCTTTCTATTGACTCTTTTTACTGATTTGAAATTTTGGCCGAACAATCTTCCACTTTCAAAGTGGAAGTTGGAAGTGACAGTCTTCCACTAGCAATTGGCAGCGACAATTCCCACCGGGCGGTAACTGCCAATTTGTGTATAAACAGAAGGTAAGAGACAAGAATGAAAATAAAAAATAACTAAATGGGATGAAGTTATTAAAAATGACATTAAAAAGTTAAATATAGTAGGAGAAATAGTATGCAATAGAAAAGATTGGAGAGAGATAATTCATGTAGCCAACCCATTCATATGGGATTAGGGCAAGAGCGATGATGATATATACATATTTTGCATGTATGTACATTTAAATAATTTTTATATTTATTAAATTAATTATATTAAATTCTACATATTAACCAGACATGAAAACATTTGTAAATTAGTAGAATATCACTTATTTGAATCTCTAAAATTGTTGATGAATTAGTTGATATGTTAATTACTCCATCTTCAAGCCTCCTTCTTCCTCTTCTTTTTCTAAAATTGTAGCAGAATATAACAAATCCCTAACTACAATTACCTCACAGTTGTATACTATTTATATTTTTCCCTTGTTTGGTATATTTCTACTTTATTTTATTCTAATATAGAATAGTAGACTATTTTAAATATTATTTTAACTTACTTATAATTATATTATTATTTTACAATAATATTCTTTACAAAATTGTTATTTAAATTTAGTATTTTTACTATCCACGTGTGTTCAAGTATCCAAGATCACTGCAATATTTCTGTGAAAAGTACATGTAATTTTTTAAAATCTAAAAATCATCCCGTGCTGTCTGATATTTTTCACTTTTCTAGTGTATTGGAAAAGCTTCATTGAATCGCCAATGCTGTAGTCCTGTGGTATATCTCCTATCTCTCAAAATGGAAGGTGAGAAATCAACTTCGGGTAAGCACATGAATTTCTTGCCCGAGGGAAAAGAAAAACAAAACAAAAAAATATCTTCCGCATGGAACAGCCAAAGACTACACTAGAATGAGGAACACAAGACGACGCGACGCCGCAAAGCAAAGGAGTGAAGGGGAGCAAAATATCCAAAACAAAACAATCAGAAATTGTGAGAGCCACTCACATATTCATTTTTATTATTATTATTAATTCTTCTCATACTGGAGTAATAGTGTAATTCTAATACTATATGTTGCCTTATTAGTAATATAGATTACTAATAAGATTTCTTCCTGTACTCGAGAGAGAGGAAAAAAAAAAATCCTTCGCTCTCTCTCTTTTTTCATGGCTGAAACCTGAGTAGTGAAAAAGAGACCGACTTGGAAATTCCTTACAGAATCAATCCATCAATAAATGGCCTCCTTCATGTCCTCATGCTTCACTGTCACAGCCAAGTCTCCTCATTTCATCATTTTCTCTTCTAAACCCTCACTCCTCAAACCCTCCCCTTTCCATTTCCAATTCCACCCTCTCAGGTCACAAACTTCACTTTTTTCTAACAATACACCCAAAATTCTTCGTTCATACAGGAAGAGTTCTTCTGTGCCTCCTGCTGTTGTTGTTAGGGCGAGTATTGATGTTGCGACTTCCGCAATCAAGCCCGGAGGGGCGGTCGAGAGCGATAAGCTGCCGGCTGATGTTCGGAACCGAGCCATGGACGCTGTCGATGCGTGCGGTGGGAGGGTTACCATTGGTGACGTCGCTAGCAAGGCCGGCCTCAACTTGAATGAAGCTCAAAAGGCTTTGCAGGCACTTGCTGCTGATACTAATGGTTTCTTGGAGGTATGCATTTTTTTTCTTTCCCAAATATGATCTCCATTTATTTTGCGGATAGCAGCATATGAACTCAATTTGTCCACACAGATCGATTAAATTGTAGAATGCAATGTTCACTCATTACCGCTGTTCTCTTCTCGATGCTAACTGTTCTCCTTCTGTTATTTTGTGAGAACTTGATGTTAATTTAATTTGAAAGCTTAAAACGAACTAATTACTTGAATATAAAAATAACCAGCTGAACCTAATAATTTCAATATTACGCTAAATGTCACATATCTTAGCCCCAGATAATACCCAAGCATCATTAAAACACATCTTATTCAGGCCATAGTGCCATACATTATGCATCAGTTTAAATTTTAATAAACCCATTTATACCCACAGGGGTTAGTGGTATTTATTCATTAACGAGGCATACAGAAGTTTTTTCTGGATGAAAATGTACAGCAACTAATGTTTTCATAACTTTTACTTTTCCATCCACCGACAATGTTGATTATAAGGATTCAAAGGCAATTGCAAGAAAGCAGCGGTAGGCATTCATTTGATTAAAGCTTACAGTCACATTGTTAACTTCTTCCTTTTTTTTTCCTTTTCTTTTCTTTTTGGTGTTATCGGTTTAAATTTAAATAGACCCATTTATACCGACAGGGGTTATTGGTATTTCTTCATTAACGAAGTATACAGAAGTTTTTTCTCGATGAAAATGTACAACAACTATTGTTTTCACACCTTTTACTTTTCCATCCATCGACAATGTTGATTATAAGGATTCAATGGCAATTGCAAGAAAGCAACGGTAGGAAAGGGTGTACAACAACTATTGTTTTCACATCAGGTAAGGGTGGCGATATTTGACATGACACAAATTCAAACAAAATGTGTCATACTCTAAAAGTTTAAGCTATTAAAGATGGTATAACTTGAATATTTATGTCTCTAACACACCCCTCAAGTGTGATTTGGTTGAGCACTTGCGTGGGCCCAATGAGTTATTTGATTATCGGAGTAGGGTGACGGTGAAGTTTGAACCCTGGACCTGCTGCTGCCTGAGGCTCTGATACTATGTTAAATACCATCTACTCTAAAAGCTCAAGCTATTAGAGAGGGTGTAACTTGAATATTTATGTCACAAACCCATTTAGCTAAACGTGTTGTGTTGGTGTTAGAAATGACCCGTTTAGCTAAACGTTTCGGATAAACTTGTCGTGTTAGAAATTACTTGCCTAGCTAAATGTGTCGTGTTAGGTTTTGACTCATTTATTAAATGGGTTGCACGTCTTGTGTTATTCGTGTAATAATAGTGTTCTGTTCATGTCAAGGTTTCTTGACACGAATAATAATTATGTTGTGTTCATGTCGACCTGTATAACAGGATACCTATGTCTTAACACGACACGACAACACGAATTGCCACCTCTAGTGGTAGTCAATAGGCATTCATTTGATTAAAGCTAACAATCATGGCGTTAACTTTTTTATTTTTTTGTTTTTTTGCCTAGGGCATCATAGGATAAAGACTTTTTTATGCTTTTGGCCCATGCCTAAGCTTTCTTTTCTACCAAGCACCATCCAGGTATATGGTAGGCAATTAGCATGACAAATGACACGTAAGTTGCACTCTATAAAGCTTGGGTACATTTACAAGGAAGTCATATCCATATCTGATACCAACACTCTTATATATTTGCTCATATATGTTCGGTACATTTTAAACGTATTCATAATTTTATGATAATATTTTTTGTTTTCTTTCTCTATTTAAAATGTGCATTCGATATACTATGTTGGGGGCCCGAATTTTGTCTCAGCCCGGGTTGCTTTGCTATTCAAAAAATAAGCTGTGTGGCCCAGAGCCACTCCTAGATTTTTTTTTGACCTGTTTTTTGCTTGGGGGTCTTGGACCCTGTTTAGGACTCTCTTATTATTATCATGAGAGTTAGGGTTTGGGGGTTGAAATTTGTAATCTCTTGATTTTCGCGTAGTGAAAACTTTCGCCGAATCTTCGCTGTAGACGTAGGCACATCATTGAACCACGTAAATTCTTGTGTTCTATGTGTGGTGGTTGACTGCTTGTTTCGTTTTCAGTCGTGTTTCGTGGTTGTGCTTAGTTCGCGGCTGTTTGTCGTAACAAACTGGTATAAGAGCTTTCGGTTTGAAGTTGAGATGACCACCAAGTCTTTGGAAATCGAGAAGTTTAATGGTAGGAACGATTTCAGCTATGGCGGGTTAGGATATAGGCTCGTTGGTTCAATACGGGTTATCATCTTCTTCTTCATTATTGCCCGGTGGCGCGAGATTGTTGGGATTTGTTCTTTGGCCTTTTTAGGGTTCAATGGACTATGTCCTCTCCTGCGAGGAGTGACCTCGAATCTTGGAGAGGTTGTCCAATGGGTATCAGGCCCGAGATCTTGGAGAGTGGTGCTCTTTTGTTTATAGTGGTCTTTGGGGAAGGAAAGGAATAGTAGATCCTTTGAGGGACAGGAAACTCCTATTAGTGCGCTTAAGTTCTCTATACTTTACACTTTAATTTTTTGACTTTGGGGGAGAAATTGTAAATATATAGGGGAGATAGTGGATTTTTTAGATACTTTGAGGTGTTTAGGGGCCCTTTTTGGCCCTTGTATAGCTTTTGGGTTGCGCTCCCTCTTGAGCGCTGTATATAATACTTTACTTACAAAAAAAATTAATTTTTGCATAGCAACATACTGGGACCAACAATCTTTCTTGGTCAACTTTGTTTGTGAGTCTTCATCTTTTGCTTACCTATTATTTTAAATGTATGTTTTATGATTCAAAAAACAGACAATACCAAACTTTGCTTCCCCGGAATTTGAATTGGATTGAACTTGATTTTTTGAGTGGAACTCAGGAAGTACCAGGAAACCAAGTTGGTTCCTCAAAATTCTAGTAATTATAAAGTATTAATTATTTTTTGTTCGTTATCAAAGGTTTGACTAGAAATTTTGTTGAATTTTATAATAAGGAATCAATTAGTGTAATATTGCCATGTACACAACATATCACGTATTATATATGGTATATAACTTGTGCAGTAGGTGATTGCCAAGGTGCCTTGGCACTTTGTGCCTTGTGGGGCCATTGCCTTGGGCTGCCTACTTATTCTAACAACTATGAGGCCAATATATACACCGAATTAAATTTTTTGTTTATTTGTCTATTATATAATTTGTTGACATTGTCCAATACCTTTCTTACAAATTTATCGTTAATTAGTCAAGACATTTAAGAATCATTATCCATTTATTGGCAGTTCTTTCAGTTCAATTTGAAAGGTTACACTTATTTTCTGTTTCAATATATTTATTCCTCGAAGTTCTTGATTTCGTGAGTGCAATTGTTTTCAAGATGATTTCAACAGGTTTCAGATGAAGGTGATATTCTCTATGTTTTTCCAAAGGATTATCGTTCCAAGCTCGCAGCCAAGTCATTTAGGATAAAAATTGAACCGTTTCTTGAAAAATTTAAGGTATCGATGCTTGTTACTTTTTATGCTGAGGCCAAAATTACAATAATTGTACCTTTTGACCAGAATATGATGTAATTTTATCTTTGACAGTCTGCAACTGAGTATTTAGTGAGGGTTTCATTTGGGACTGCACTGATTGCTTCGATTGTTATTGTTTATACAACAATAATTGCTCTCCTCTCCAGTAGAAGGTATTGTCCTATCTTCTCTTACTTTTATTTATTTATTAATTGGTAAGTAATACACACACATATGTCCCAACTGAGAATTGTACGCCACATCTTCCCCAATAGGGTGCCTTGAGATGCCACTCAAGCTAACAACTAATCTTAATTATTCAATCGTTGCAAAGCCTTATTTTATTTCAACACTCCCATGTCATTGATCACAAGAAATTTTATTGTTCTTCCATTACAGAAATTATTGACAATGGTTATGCTCTTTTGTCCTTTTTTTCTTCTTCTGGTGACAGTGAAGACAACCGTGAGAGACGCGGGGGCAGATCATATGATTCGGGTTTCACTTTTTACTTCAGTCCATCTGACCTGTTTTGGTAATGTTTTAAGATTGACATAATCTTCATTGATCTTCCAAAATCAACTATATGGATTTGTAAAAATGCTTGGCTTGACGTTTTACCATTGGGTGGTCCTTAAGCAGAAAATATATTAATATGAAAAAAGATATTTATGAAAAAGTATGGGAGATCTATTTTAATACATTCTGATTTAATTGCGTGAAAGAACTTCTTTCAATGCAGTATATTGTTGCATATAATTATTATTCCATATGAACTGGGTCTATCCATGAACCTGTTGTTCCTTGGAACTGGAATTGTTGGCCAGGCAATGACTTTTGTAGATTTTCTGTCATGTTAATGCAGGTTTTTAAACCCAGATCTTGATTTTCTGTTGTCCTTGGCTTTGTTGCTATGAAGAAAAATAAAAATAAATTGTTCCATGGATGTTTATTGGAAAGAATATGTTGGCTCTTGCTTCCTTCATCCTCATGTGATCTATTGCTAAGCCAAATAGTTTTTGTATTTGAATAGTGTTCTGTCCTGCAAGTCCTTGCCCTTGCCACCTCTCTCTCTCTCTCGCCTCGACTCTCTCCCTCCACCTCCTTATTGGGTAAACTCTGTGCTTTGTGCAGACAATATTAAGAGAAGGAAGATGCTAATGTGCAGCATCTTTTGATAACACCCATGTTTGCCCATTAGCTGTGCTCCCGACTTCTCTTCCATATAGCCATATAGGCTTCGGAGATTTTACCTAAAATCTCTAATGCTATGTTTAGTATGCAGAATTAGAATAAAACATGAATGGAATGTAGTATGGAAAATAATGGAAAGAATACAAGAATGTAAATAATGCATTGATGGGATGGACGCTTCTGTTCCAGGATTTGGTTAGATTTGTTTAAATGTTGAAATGAAATGATATGATATTTAAACTTACTTCTTCAACATACCCATGTCTATAGATGGGTTTTTGTAAAGTGGAACTGAATAATCCAGCGAGAGAAATGGTTAAGTTAGAGAGAGAGAAGGAGAGAGAGATGAATGGAATGTAGTATAAAAAATAATGGAAAGAATACAAGAATGAAAATAATGTAGTGATGAGAAATGGTTAAGTTAGAGAAAGAGAAGGAGAGAGAGATGGATGAACAAGGAGAAAGATGAAAAGTAATTAAAGATGGTAGATTGGAATTGTTTGAGTTTTCTCAGAAAAGAGAAATTGAGAGGAGCATGGTAGGATAAAGGAAGGTGGATTAGGAACTTATATGTCTAGGAATTACAATTTGACCCAACTCAGAATCCACCCATCAATTTTAAGGGTTTGGGTTGAGAATTTTAAATTGTTTGTTTAAATAGGTCACGTCTAGGTTGCCCTCCCTTTATAAATGGATTGAGTTTAGGTTGATCCTCCTGAGCCCGATGAGTCATTGTACTGATTACATATATATATGATATTTATAATATGTTATACTTTAGCCGTTCTCCTAACTTCTCTTCCATGTAGCCATATAGGCTTTGCGATTTTACCAAAAACCTCTAATGCTATGTTTGGTACGGAAAATTTGATTATAACATGAATGGAATGTAGTATAGAAAAGAATGGAAAGAATACAAGAATGAAAATAATGCAGTGATGGAATGGTCACTTCTGTTCCAGGCTTTGGTTAGACTTGTTTAAATGTTGAAATGAAATGATATTTAAACTTACATCTTCAAATACCTATGTCTATAGATGGGTTTTTGTAAAGCTGAACTGAATAGGTCAGTGAGAGAAATGGCTATATAAGAGAGAGAGAGAGAGTGATGAAAAATATTTAAAGATGGTAGATTGGAACTGGTTGAGTTTGCTTATTTAAGAGAAATTGAGAGGAGCATGGTAGGATAAAGGAAGGTGGATTAGGAATTTATATAGCTAGGAATTACAATTTGACCCAACTTGTAATCCACCCATCAATTTTAAGGGTTTGGGTTGAGAATTTTGACTTGTTTGTTTAGATAGGTCACATCTAAATGGATTGAGTTCAGGTTAATCCTCTTGAGCCCGACTAGTTATTGTACTGATATATGTAAGATATTTATAATATATTATACTTTATTTCTATTAACTATTAATTTTGATTTTTTGCATTGATTTGACTTGTTTTTATCGCATAATGACACTATTATGATGGTATAATAATTTATATGTGTCAAAGATACAAGCTAAATTGAGAGAACTTTTAGAGAGAGAAAGAGAAATATAATGTGTATTTCATATTCTGATTAGTAAGAGTGAAGAAGAGGTCGAAGTAGGGTCTGTTCTTGAATCTTTGTTCCTTCCTCCGCCAGTATGGGAGTGCACTGAGGAGCTAGGGGTTGACATTCCCTTGGCAGCAACTAGAGGAGTGAGGGTGGAGGACAGAAGTTTAATTCCGTTTATGGCAGAATCACATGGAGACAGAATTGTGAGAAGTGTTGAGGAAATGGGAGGGTTGATGGGTCTCATGTTTTCTAGGGAGGATGGGCTAGACCTTGAAACGTTACATTCTCTCGAGTACGGGTGGGATCTTAGGAACTTGATTTCCTATGTGAATTATGGCGGGAGGAATGGTGGGAGGAGTGAGAGGAGTAGTGGAGGGGGGAGAATGGGGGGGGGGGGGGAGAATTGGCGCTTATGAAACTTAAAATAGTGTCGTGGAATGTCCGGGGGTTGAATGACCCGGACAAAAGGAGAGTGGTGAAGACCTCTATTTGCAGGTGGGAGGCGCATATTGTTTGCTTGCAATAATCTAAGTTGGCAAATGTGTCGGATGGGTTGATGAGGAGTCTTTGGGGAGGTAGGTTCATTGAATGGGAGAACATGTGGTTAAAAGCGGAGGGTTTCAAGGAAAGAGTTCAAAATTGGTGGGTTAGTTACGCTTGTAAGGGCAACCCAAGCTTTCGTTTGGCACACAAACTGAAGTGGATGAAGGAAGGTATTAAAAAGTGGAACAAGGAGGTCTTCGGTAATCTGAATTGGCGTAAAGCTAGAGCTCTCTTTGAAATATCAGAATTTGATCGTAAGAAGGGGGAAGGGGCCTTAGTGACATTGAGGCTTGCAGGAGGGAGGAGTGCAAAGATGAGTTCAGGGAGATTGCGGTGATGGAAGAAATTTCTTGGAGATAGAAATCCAGAGCTCTGTGGTTGAAAGAAGGGGATCGGAACACGAAATTCTTCCATAGACTTGCGAATGCTCACAGAAGGGGAAATCATATAGGTAGGATCCGCATTGATGGGAACTTACTAACTAGAGCGGAAGACATTCAGAGAGGGATTGTAGGATCCGCATTGATGGGAACTTACTAACTAGAGCGGAAGACATTCAGAGAGGGATTGTGACTTATTATCAGTAGCTCTATAAAGACACCACTAGGCACAGGCCTTTGCTTGGTGGTCTTGAGTTCGCGGGTATTTCAGTGGAGGAGAGTGTGTGGGTGGAGAGGCCCTTTGAGGAGGAGGAGGCGGTGGAGGCTTTGAGGAGTTGTGCCGAGGACAAAGCTCCTGGGCCTGATGGCTTCACAATGGCTTTCATGCATGAGAACTGGGAAGTGGTTAAGGTTGAAGTGACGGAAGCCCTTAGTGAGTTTCACTCAACAGGGTACTTTGAGAGGAGCCTTAATGCATCCTTTATCGCCTTTATCCCAAAGAAGGGTGAAGCTATTGATGCTAAGGATTTTAGGCCAATTAGCTTGGTGTGTGTTATTTACAAGCATTTTGCCAAAATTCTAGCTAATTGGTTGAGGAGGGTCTTGGATGTGTTGATCTCGGACACTCAGAATTCTTTTGTGGGAGGCAGATAGATTCTGGATTCAATATTGATTGCTAGTGAGTGTGTGGAGGCAAGGATTAGAAGTAGCATGCCCATAATTGTTTGCAAGTTGGACATTGAAAAGAAATATGATTATGTGAGCTGGGATTTCTTGCTGTATATTTTAGAGAGGATAGGGTTTGGGCTTAGATGGAGAAGATGGATCCACCATTGTATTTCGACAGTTCGGTTCTCAGTTTTGGTGAATGGATCCCCAGTTGGTTTCTTTCCTAGTTCTTGAGGCCTGAGGCAAGGTGATCCATTCTCTTCTTTCCTGTTTATCATCGTTATGGAAGCCTTCAGTAGGATGATGAAGAGGGTGGAGGATTTAGGGATTATCTGAGGATTCTTAACAGGGAGAGAACCTAATCATTTAGTGGTGTCACATCTTCTCTATGCAAATGATACCATTGTCTTCTGTGATGCGAGGGAGGATCAGTTGAGGCATTTGAAATACATTTTGATATGCTTTCAGGTAGTGTTGGCCTGAAAATTAATATCGGAAATAGCGAGTTGGTGCAGTTGAGGAAATTCACGAGTTTGCTGACATCCTTGGTTGCGGAGTTGGGTCTTTTTTGACCTCTTACTTGGGGTGCCGTTGGGAGCTTCGTCGAGGATGGTTTCCATTTGGGATCCTGTAATAGAGCAGTTTGAGAGGAGGCTTGCCGGTTGGAAGAAGTAGTATCTATCGAAAGGGGGGCGCATCACTCTCATGAAGTGCACTCTTTCGAATCTTCCAACATATTACATGTCCTTATTTTTGATGCCGATGTCAGTAGTCAGGAGACTAGAGAGGATTCAAAGTAAGTTCAAATTTCATGGTGAGAAATGGGAGGAAGGTGTGTAACCCGACTCAGAAAGGGGGATTGGGAATAAGGAGGTTGGAATTGTTCAATAAGGCGTTATTGGGCAAATGGTTTTGGCATTTCGGAGGTGAGAGATCCAGATTATGGAGGAGGGTTGTTGTTTGTTGGAGTGGGGTAGGAGTTGGTGGTTGGTGGTCTACAGAGATGATCTTCCCTGTGGGGGTGGGGGTCCGGAAATGTATTCGGAAAGGTTGGGATGAGTTCTTTAAACACATTCGTTTTAGGGTGAGAAATGGAAGACATATCAATTTTTGGGAGGACATTTGGTGTGGGGAAATATCTTTGGCCCGTAGGTTCCCTAGACTATTCAGGATTTCTACAAACAAGCAAGCCTTAGTTGTCGACTGCTATCAGCTTGATAGCGGAAGATTGACTTGGGATGTGCGCTTTCGTAAGGCATTCTATGACCGAGAGCTTAAAGAGGTAGCGGAGTTTTTAGCCCTGTTGTACAGTCAGGTGGTTGAGGGGGAGGGGATGGATGAGATGGTATGGATGGGTTCCAAGAGGGGAACCTTTGAGGTTCGTTCCTTTTATAGAAATTTCTTGGATTTCATGGGTCCCATCTTCCCTTGGAAGGCAATTTGGAGAACAAAGGCCCCCTTGAAGGTGACCTTCTTTACTTGGACAATTATCTTAGGCAAGATTCTTACCACAGATAACCTAAGGAGAAGGGGTCGAATTATGGGGAATTGGTGTTGCATGTGCAAAAGGTTGGGGGACACTTTTTACATTGTTTAGTAGCAAGGAACGTTTGGTCTATGTTCTTGGCTGGGTTTGGTATGGCTTGGTGTTTCCCAGTTCCATGGTGGATATGATTGAGGCTTGGAGAAGGTGTACAGTGGATAGCCGAGCCAGAGAAGCTTGGAGGGCCACTCCCCTTTGTTTATGTTGGGGTTTGTGACAAGAGAGGAATAGGAGGTGGTTCGAGGATGTGGAGACTCCTATTTGGTCTCTCAAACACAATATATTGAGTTCTTTATTTTTTTGGGTAAATGGGAAAAATTGTACATCGAGTGGTCAAGTTGTGGACTTCATTGATAGCTTAAGCATATAGTTGGCCGTGTTCGGGTTTTTGTAGTTTCTCGGGAGCGCTCCCCTCTTGAGCGCCTTTTAATAAATTATTATTTATCAAAAAAAAAAGGAAGAGTTGACTATTAGCTGTCAGAACACCCCCCCTCAAGCTGGAGAGTAGATGCCAATAACTCCCAGCTTGCGGCAGATAGAATCAATGGCATGCTTTGAAAGGGCCTTAGTAAAGAGATTCACTAATTGATTACCAGATGATACGAATGAAGTCACAATTTCTTTGGAAGTTACCTTAGAACGAATGAAATGACAATCAAGCTTGATATGCTTGGTTCGCTAATGAAAAACTAGGTTACTGGCAATGTGAATAGTTGCCTAGTTATCACAATAGAGAATAGATGAGTCTTGAACTGAATTCTTGTAACAGAGTTCTCAACCAAGTTAGCTCACATGAAGTATAAGCCATTGCACGGTACTCAGCTTCAGCATTAGATCGCGCCGCAACCGACTGCTTCTTACTTTTCCAAGTTACTAGATTGCCTCCTATAAAAGTACAGTAACCAATCGTTGAATGTCTTTCTGAAGGAGAACTTGCCCAATCAGAATTAGCGTAACCTTCAATGCGCAGATGTCCACACGACTGGTAGAAAAGACCACGACCCGGAGCTCCTTTAAGATCCTTCAATATATGTATAACCGCCTCTATGTGAAGGACTTGTGGGCTGGCCATAAATTGATTCACAACATTGACTGCATAGGCAATAACTGGACGAGTAATGGTTAGGTAAATCAGCTTGCCTACAAGTCGTCTTTACATCTCTGGATCATCAACCAAGTCACCAGCCTCAGAGAATAGCTTTATATTAGTCTCCATCGGTGTTGTTGCAGGTTTAGAGCCAAGATAACCCGTATCCCTTAAGATATCAAGAGTGTATTTTCTCTGAGATAAACAAATACCTTTCTTTGATCTCGCAACCTCAATACCAAGCAAATAACGGAGCTTGCCCAAATCTTTAGTGAGAAAATTCGAACCCAAATGACGAATCAAGGTCTGAATCCCCTCCTTGTTACTCCCAGTAATGACGATATCATCTACATAGACCACCAAAATCACAATGCCACTCTTTGTCTTTCTAAAGAAAACTGAATGATCAGCTTGACTTCTAGTCACGCCATGAGCAACCACTACCTTGCTAAATTTATCAAACCATGCACGAGATGACTGCTTGAGTCCATAAATAGACTTCTTGAGGTGACAAACACACTCCCCCTTGGACTCAAACCCAGGAGGAGGTTGAGCCATGCTCACTGTCTCAGTAAGATTACTATGAAGAAAAGCATTTTTGACATCGAGTTGATGGAGAGGCCAGTCAAGATTGGCAGCAAGAGAGATAATTATGTGAACGAAGTTTAGCTTAGCCACATGAAAGAATGTCTCAGTATAGTCAATGCCATAGGTCTGAGTGAAACCTTTAGCAACAAGACGAGCCTTTAAACGATTAACAATGCCATCAGGATTTTGTTTCACTATGAAAACCCAACGACAACTAACAACATGAGCACCTACAGGCTTTGGAAGAAGATCCCAAGTATGATTCAATTGTAAGGCATGCATTTCCTCTTCCATAGCTTTCCGCCAGCCAGGATGGGAAAGGCCTCCCTGTGTGACTTAGGAATAGTAACAGATGACAAGGATAAAGAGAAAGCTCGAAAAGAAGATGACAAATAATTATAAGAAACAAAATGAGATATAGGATGATCAGTACAAACCCTTCTACCTTTGCGAAATGCAATGGGAAGATCAAGATCAGACTGAGAAGGATGAACAACTGGATCTGTAGGCGCCGAGGAAGATGATGGAGGATGCAAGGAAGGCACTACCTATTCAACCGCTGGGGCAGGTGGCAGAAGAGGTTCGTTCAGGGCAGAGGGAGTAGAAGCAGTATCCCTTCGAGGTCGTCGAATATAAACCCTAGGAGCGGGAGGAGTATCAAGAACCTAGATGGTAGAATAGTTTCTTGAAAAATAGGTTCCTTCACTAGACTACCTTGGAATAATATGGAATATGCTCAAACAATGTTACATCAGCACAAATAAAATGTTTTCTCAAAGAAGGGCTGGAACACCTATATTCTTTTTGAGTGTGAGAATAACCTAAAAATATGCATTTGTGAGTTCGAGGGTCAAGTTTGTCCCGTCTGGGATTTAAATTATGTACAAAACAAACACACCCAAACACTTTTGGAGGAAGAGAGAAGGGGTCCTGATCAGGCAACATTATTTGAAAAGGTGATTTTCCTATAAGGACCCGAGATGACATTCTATTCAATAGATATGCCGCGATAAGAACTGCATCTCTCCAAAAATATTTAGATACATTCATTTGGATCACCAGAGCACGGGCAATAGCAAGCATTGGTCCATTCTTTCTTTTAGCAATTCCATTTTGTTGAGGAGTATCAACATAGGAAGTTTGATTAGTGATACCCCTCGACTCAAGAAATTGCTGAAAGGTACCTTATTTATATTCAAGAGCATTGTCAGTCCTAAGAATATGTAACTTGACATCAAATTGATTAGTAATTTCAGCATAAAAAGATCGAAATGCATGAAACACTTGAGATCTATCTTTAAGCACAAGAAACCAAGTTAAACGAGAATAGTCATCAATAAATGAAACAAAATAATGCGCATTAGACAAACGAGTAGTTTGTTCTGGACCCTAAACATCGGAGTGAACTAGTTCAAAAGGGTGCAAACAAGGCCCATCAGACCGAAGCTTAAAAGAAGCTCATGATGCTTACTAAGCTCACAAGTTTCACAATTAAAACTAGAAAAAGAAGGTAAAGAGGGAACTAAATGTCAAAGATTGTCTAACGAAGGATGCCCAAGACGATAATGCCACTGATACGGAGAAGTCGTGGTATGGAGTGCAGATGGAATAGGTGAGCGAGACAGTTGAAAGTAGTAGAGACCATCCTTTGCAAAGCCCCCACCAATAATCCTCTTCGTCTTTAGATCTTGAAGGACATAGTGGTTAGGATAAAACGTTAGCAAGCAGTTTAAGGCAGAGGTAAGTTTAGGAACATATAACAAATTAAAGGGAAACTGAGGTAGGTACAAAACTGAGGAGAAGGTTAGACTAGGTGTGCTAACATTACCAATTCCCTGGACTGGAGATTTGGTACCGTTAGCCATCGTGACAAATGAGGGAGAGGAAGGATGGAAAAAATCAGAAAGAAGGAAAAAGTTACCTGTCATATGGTCGGAGGTCTCTGAATCAATAATCCAAGATGTACTGGATGAGAAAAGAAGACAAGTATTACCTGAACCGAACAAAGTGGTTGTGGAGGTGGATGGAAGATCGATGCGCTTGACAATTGAATCATACTTTGCCTTGGGAATAAAAACATGTTCCTCAGTTGTGGAGTTAGAGTTCTCCGCCTTAACCGTAGCCTGATTGTCCATGCGGGCTTGCTGTGGAGTTCCTAACAATAATCAATAGAATGGTTGGTGCGGCCACAATGTGTACATTTCTTGGTACCGCGACCACCACGATCCATGATATCCAAGACAAAGATATTCAAGATGAGTCTAGATCATATAACCGAGAGGAATGGTGTAGGTATTGTCACCTACGATAGCTAAGACGAGATAATCCGAGTACAAGTTTCAAGCGAGAGAACTAAAGAATTTGAACATGAGATCAAGAACAAAGATACTTTTGTTTTTTTCAAGTCAGAATTGCACAGAGAGACACTGTTCTATTTTTTTTTTGGAAACCTAGGGTTCTAGGTCATCTCTGTCCAAATGACAAAGAGAAAAAGTAAAAAAGCCAACGCCACAAAAAAGAAAGACATAAATTGAGAAGAAGAAGAAGAAACTCACGTTAGTTCTCCAACTTCAACCTTAACGCTCTGATACCATGTCAGAGATACAAGCTAAATTGAGAGAACTATTAGAGAGAGAGGAATATAATGTGTGTTTCATATTCCAAAGGGTGATTACAATCTCAATATATAGTATTCTCAAGAAATAAAATAAGGAAAGCAACAATATATGAAAACATAAATTATGCCCCTAATTAAGGAAGAGTTGGACTGATAGCTGTCACAACCATATGCTTATAAATTATTTTAAGTACTTTGTGAATAACTTAAAAGGGCAAACCCAGTCCATGAGGTTGTTGCCATTGCGGGGTTTGAAGATGGTCAGATGTACGCGACCTTACCTCCGCATGCATAGGGGCTATTTCCTTGTTTCGAACCTGAACCTGAACAATGGGTTATATAAGTTGTGTTCGGATTGATTGAATTTTAAAGGAGTGATGTGAGGTTTTAGCTGCCAACTGAAAAATGGGTTGATAAGTCTTATGATTTTCAACCTGTTAAATAACAGGATTGGGTTTGAGTCGGTGTAATATATGTCACCAATGTACTGAACCGAAACTGAACACAACTCAACAACATGACCTATTGCCACCTTACACCTGGATAGCTCTGAGCAAAGCCCCTTCAACAAGAAGATGAACTTGATGAGATTGAGAGAACGGAGAGATGTCTCAATTTATTGCAGTAGATTTTCTTAATATATTTCTATTGTGAATCTATGATATTATAAGAAACGGAAGGCTGATGCCATACTTCAAGGATCGGAATGACAATTCCAACTTTTTGTGGGACAAACATTTCAACGGAATAGGCTTTCCGATTTTCTTTCGGCTTACCAAACGGTAGAAAATGAATGAAGAGTTACAGTGAACATTCCATTCCATTTTGTTTTTGTGTACCAAACGTAACATGATGGTCTAATTGGTCAATTTGATTTAACTGAGACAATTGAAAATTTTGTCCCATGGAAGATTTTAGAATTGATTCAAAGCCATTTTATTGTTGTGGTAAAGTGTTGGCATGGCATAAGAAAGGAAGTGGTGCATCAGGGGTTCAATTCTTATCACTTATCAATAAAAAAAAGAGGAAGAGTTTAGAGTTGAGTTGCCATTAAAGGAAGTGGTGCATCAGGGGTTCAATTCTTATCACTTATCAATAAAAAAAAGAGGAAGAGTTTAGAGTTGAGTTGCCATTCTGGGGAAAAAAAGATGATTTTGGTCATTAAGGGTATTTTAGTGTTTTGCCTACTAAGCACATTGTGAATTTTGGAGAAGGTGAATATTTGAGATTAGTCGTAATCAGTTTAAAATTTTCTCATACTATTTCTTTTGGGAAGAACAAATCAAATATAGGTTAAAATGTGAGGTTATTATACTTTCCAAGTGGGTTAACATTTTCTCATTTATATTGTTTCAGGTAGTTTTGAGGATGTGGAACCTTGAAGCTATGTGGTTGTCAAATGTGCAGATATAATGATAATAGGAATCTTATAAAAAAAGGAAAAGGGTTATATGCTTTGTGAGGTTATGCATTTTGTAAGCACATCTTCTAAAGTTACTTGTCAAAAGAAAAAAAAAAGCACATCTTTTTGATTAATGCTTTGTTTGGTAGTGGGGAAGAATGATAGGAAGGAAGGGATAAAAGGAAAAGGGAGGGAAGGATGGAGTTTCCATTGTATGGTGGAACTTAGGAGGGGGAGGGAAGGGGAAGTGAAAGGAAAAGAGTAGGCCTGGTGTTTCCCTCCCGGCCTACAAAATTCTTTCCTCTCAAAAGTGAGGAAAGGATGAAAAATGCTCCCTATCCTTTTTCACATTTTTTGTCCTTAAAGAAGAAAAATCTTCCTGATTAAGTATGTGATTGAAGATGTGGATTTGTCGCTGTGTTTTTTGCGATTTTTTGTCTGCATTGTCTTCAACGGTTGTACTCTTCATGTCTCATGACACTTGGACCAAGGTTTTTTTTAGTTAAAAATTGCCAACACATGACTCATATGCCTAACGATTGATAAAACTTGCTTGAAACGTTAGTATTGGAACCCGAGACTCTGATAGAGAGTTCCACATGGTCCACTGCTCTAAACCTAGAGGGAGGGTGAATAGGTCTTGTAGACCAAATTAATTTCTTTTTATTAATTTGGTTAAGCTTGGATTTTAATTGAATAAATAGAAATTTAGAATATCATGCAAAATAAGCAGAGCATGCAAAATATATAAATAAAGCAGTAAAGTAATATAAATGGACACCAAATTTTTACTTTGAAAAACCTTCAACTGAGAGTCAAAAAACCAAGTAACCTAGTCTAGACAAAGTGACAAACTAATCCACTATCAAGAAAGAGATACACCCTAGGCTACAGTTTAGTACCCTTGAACCCCTAGTTACCTCTAGACACAATAGAATAACAAACTTTAGTCCTTCAAAGATCTCTAGGTCGTCCTTCTGATCTGTTTACAGTATTCGCTCCTCACGGATATACTTCTTTAGTGATCAGTCTCAACCACTAGTCATCTCGTTGTCAATCCGGTGTAGATTGCTTGAATATGTTGAATAAGTTTGATTAGCGTACCAACGGATGTATCAACAGATATGACGACAGCTCACCAATATACTAATGCATATGATGAATGTTGAAAACAAAGATGCACTTGATTCACAAGAAATCTCTCATAGATTTGTGTGTATGATGTGTTTAAAGAGATGAAACACTTGTGATTTCTAAATAAAAACAATCTCTGCATCTCCCTTGATATTTTGAGATGGTAAGTATTTATAAGCAATCAAGAGTTGTGTTTCAATTAGGATTAAAAACAGAGTTTAAGTCCTTTTAGAACAATACAGTTTCAATATTGTGAAGGATGTGTAGTTGATCGACGCAACTCCAGTGAATCTCAATCGAAAGCTCGATCGATTGAGAATCATATAATTCTGAAACTCGTGAAAAATTTGCATACACAATTTTCATTTAAAAACAGGTGCATGCTCATGCATATTTGGAAGCAAAATAAGTTTAGAAAACTTTGAAATTAAGATGCCATCTATATGCAATGCTTGTACCTGATTTGGTGAGTGTGCATCATAGTGTGAATATACTTTATACCCTGTTGTAGAATATTATCAATTTGACCTTTGATGTAGCTTGATCTTCAACTTGGGGGTAATTAACACTTAACTCACTTCTAACAACTTTCTAACTAACTATAAATTAAACAAAAATACATTAAACATGTTTTGTTTTACAAAATTAGCTAACTTAGTCCTATTGACCTAAAAACAATCTCCCCCTTCGGCAATTCCAAAACAAAACCCAAACAGTACATACATAAGATCGATTGACTCGACCGAAAAATGCAACCACCCATACATCATAGATGTGCACACAACAAATAAAAGGACCCAATCTCTTGCTCAATCAACTTGATTTTTACTTATTAAGCTGTTGCCTACACATCACAAACATAGCATACATACCCAAACATAGTACAATCCATAAAGATAAAAACATGATATATAAGGCAATAAACCATAATCATGCCCAACCCAGCTTTATAATATCAAATTGGCTCAAATCCTAGCAAAAACTTCTCGTCTGTCCCCCCTAATATGACATCCCATCTATTGACACTCTCTTTTGATACAGAATTGACAAAAAAGATTAAGAGAAACATTCATGAGAGACAAACAAAACTGTTAGGTTGGCTCAAATTCCTATTGTGATTAGGTTTCTATTATAGAGTTGTATCTTATTAGGTAATTTCTTAGTAGGCAAGTCTTGGTCTCAAGGAAGGAAAGTACTTGTTAGGCAAGTCTTGGGCCCTAAGGAATTGTAATCCTAGTCCACCAAGGAATTGGGTTTTGGGCTCTATAAATAGTTACCTATGTTATAGGTTGAGAGGAGTGAGAAGAAAAGAGGCAATACTCTCATTGTATTTGAGAGGTTACTCTCATTGTTTTGAGAGAGCAACTCTTGCATAGAAGTAATACTCTCATTGTTTTTGAGAGGACACTTAGAGAGAGAATTCTTGTTTAGAATTTGTGATTTCCTTTTGAGTGAGATTGGGTGTACAAGGGTTAAGGGTTGAGAGTTGAGCGTACTCTTGATACAATTCTTCAACTTGTACTGTTACAATCTATATAGTGAAATCGGGCTCTTCGTGGACGTAGGCTTGTTTTGCCGAACCACGTATAATTCTTGGTGTTTTCTTGCAAATTTCTTCGTGCTTGTTTACTTATCATCACATCGTAATATTAGGTGGTTCGTGATTGGGGGCTTATTTCTCAACAAAAACAGGGTAAACAAACTATTTAAACTGATTCTTTTTTTTTTTTTGTATTTTTGAACATCTATAAAAAAGAAATAAATAGTACTTAATTAACATGCATTAATATAATTTCTTCATATTTGAACAATATAATGATACTTTGATAGCAACACATGACCCACACAAAGTAATATTAGATCAAAGTATCAAGTTTTATCAATGAAGAACGTCTCGACAAGTTTAATTCACTAGAAAGATCTTAACTTTCTTTCCTTGTGTAAAAGTGAACTAAATCATCAACCATAGATTTGAGTCTTAACAATGTTCATGTCACTCAATCATTTCAAGACATGATAAGCTCTACTATTTGACGCATAGCCTAAAAAGTAACCTTCATCACTACGAGAATCAAAGTTTCCGAGTTCTTCTCTCCTACTCTTTATCTCTTAGAACATAACACTTCAACCAAAAATTCTGGACTGCTTTAAGTTAGGATTTTTATTGAACCACAATTCATAGGGGTTTTATCAGTGTTAGGCCTTAAGTAAACTTTGTTTAGGGTACTCGAATGTAGCATCCGATGTGCCATTTCTTGTATTACCCCATTTTTCCTTTCAGCCACACCATTTTGTTGTGGTGTATCCACAACAGAGAATTCATGCTTTATTCGTAGGTTGTCATAGTTATTCTATTCATTCACCTAAGAAGTAAGAACCAGTCCTAATTTTGTCAATTTTATAGCCTTCTTCATTTTGAATTCTTTGACAAATTGATTTAAAATTACCATAAGTATTTGATTTGTCTCTTAAGAATGCTATCCATGTATACCTAAAAAAATTATTTTTTGTTACTAAATATTCTTTCTGCCTCTGATACTTTCTACAAGTGTTGGACCCATAAAATCCATGTGTATAAGATGTGTGATACTTTTATTTGTTTGCCTAGTTGACACAAACCACGCACTCGTACTGGTAGCTTATTAAACCTAGACAACCCTCTAATTAGATCATGTTTAGAAATTTTTACAAGTCTTTATAGTTCACATGACCAAGTCTTTGATATCATAAGGTTATTATATCGGTTTTAGCATTATTACATACTACTGTAGGTTTTGACTGTATTACATAACAATTACTTATGGTTCTTGTAGCTATTAAGCTACTATTCCCATCCTTATCAATTACTAGATACTCATTTTGTGGAAAATAGACCTTTTGTTGCTCATCACATTATTGAATAATACTTAAGAAGATCAACTTTTAAACCCATCTACGCAAGAAACATCTTCTAATTCTAGAACAGTTGGGATTTTTATTGTATCATAGCCCACAATGTGTGCTGATTGTCCATCTCCAAACCGAACTGTACCACCATTAGTCCATTACAATCTTTCGAAGTGGAAAAGAAGGATTTATTACTTGTCATGTGCGCAGAGCGTCCACTATCAAACTAATACTTCAAGTCATTAGCTTTAAGTGTCATGTGATGGCTAAGCATTTTACTTCTTTCTAATCCATATATCATTTTTATAAGGAGTGATTTTCTTATCCTTGCCTCCAAGTTTTTCAAGGGGAAGTTTTTATTGACTAATTAGTTCCACGACTCTTTTCCTTAGAGAGAATATTTTTATACTTTCTTTTTCTTAATTCATTTATGCGTTTGGTACATTGAAATTTGATGTGGCCTCTTTTTGTACAATAATGACATGTTGGAATATGCTTAGGGGGATCTAACTTTGACCAACCCTATTTTTGGTAAATTTTTCAACCCTAGCTTTCGAATTTTATATCCCAACAACATGATTTATTGTTTTCAAATTAAACTTTAGCTCTTCTATCTTGCCTCTTAATTCTTCATTTGACTTCTTAGACTATGTAGTGACTAACTCTAAAGCTTTTACTTTTCTAATTAACACATTTTTTTCATTCCCCAGTTTAGTCAGTAAAATTTTTGAACTAGTAATTTCTAACTTATTTTTTTTTTCTAGCATTTATTCCCATTGCTTTTAACTTATTCAACAATTCAAAGTTCTCAGCTTTTAAACTTATTAAATCATTGTGAAACTCAACAAAAGGTAGCCTAAATATATCATCCTCATCATATTCCAAAATCTAGTTCATTATGAGATGATGTATTTCCCAGTTTATTATTCGAGGCATCTCAAGCAGAATAATCATAATAAGCAAATTTAACTCCCTATTACTGTCAATATCAGAAGTAGTAATGGATAAGCTAGAATGATCTTTATGCATCAAATTATCAAAACATAAAATAAAAATAAAATATAATCATCTTAATACACAAAATGAACTGATTTTTGTTTTCGTAATATCTATATTCTCCCTATAGATCAACTCTCTCTATTGAGTAACCCGCTCTGATACCAATTGATAGAGTATATGATTGAGGATGCAAGTTTCTCGCTGTGTTCTTTGAGAATATTTGTTTGCATAGTCTTCAACTGTTGTACTCTTCATGAGTGGCCCTTTGACACATTACAATCAAGGTTTTGAGTAGGAAATTGTCAACACATGACCCCGTATACCTAACACTTCCTTTTATGTCTACTAAGCGAAAAGCCCCTTCGCGAATAAAACATGCAGGTAACCTCGGAGGAGAGAAGCAATCTACCCTCACTTATGCACTTCTGTATCTATAGGTGGTGGCAATAGTAAGGGCTCGTGAGCGTGATAACTGCATTGGCGGCTGGGTTGGTGCTCCGTTTTTTATTTGCAAGGGTATAATGGTAAAATTGGGCAATATCTCTGTTTTTCTTCCTTCCTCCTCTTGTCAACCAATAGAAATAGGAAAGGCCTTTTCTTTTTCTTAGGGATGCCTTTTCTATTGATTTTCCCTTCCCTGCCCTTTATATTTTAATTCATTCTACCGAACAGAGCATTAGTAAACCTCTTGGCATTGGGTGTGTAGGAAGATGCAGATACAAAATTTATGTATAGATGACTGATATCAATATTCTGTGAACGTGTTTGTGGCACAATAGGACTGAATAACTTTATGATAATGATATCATCTTGTGTCAAGTCAATGCTTCATCTGCTGTTATGTTAGAAACAGTGCAAGCTACTTTTGTGATCTCTCTCTCATCCTCACGTAATTGATAACTACACATTCAAAAGGGACTTTTGGCGTCCTTGTGTTTATTTTATCTCATGTAAGCATCTCTTTTAGGTACTGGGATCCATATTACTATAGGAGGCGACGAATACGAGAAGATGATGATGGCATGAACTTCATTGAATCTGTGAGTGGAAACACCCAATGTTTTTTCTACTGGTTGCTTTTGACTGCTGAAACAAATTTAACTTCATCAATGGCTCTTTTATAGGTGTTCTCATTTGTATTTGGTGATGGTGATCCAAATCAAGGTATTGAAGAAGAGAGGTGGAAGTTGGTAATAATTGAGCACTGAATTCAGTGGTCCGTTGTTTTCAGTGTTTTTATATCAACTTATTGGTTGTATCCTTTTACTTCACTGCCCTTTGCAATTCATTCATCATACGCATATTCTTTAAGCAACATTCTTATTGATCTTGTTGTGAGTAATTGAATATGGTTGTTCTGTGAATTTCCTGCTAAAATGCTTAAATATTATTTCCTCTCCATTGTTTTTGAGACTTGCATTTTATATTCTAAAATATTATTTCCTTTCTACAATTGTGTGTCAATAAATGTCTAGATCAATGCTATAACATAGAAGGACAATACCATTTTTACATGCTTAGTGTGGATGCCTAGTGGTACATAGGTTCTATGCTGACGAGTGTCAGTCTTAGCAGCCAGTTTTATATTTGAAATCATAGTTTTAGTTGGCAAAAATAGAGTAGGGTTAACTTTAAATTAGAATTATCGACATATACTCTAGAATCTAAAGGTTTTAGATTAAGCCACACACAAGTAGAATACATACAGATCACCCGAACTAGAAATGGAGATGTGAGTTCATGAAACTTGACGGTGGGAGGTGGCTTAGGATATAATTTCCAATATGGTGGATAGATTCTCAATAGGCAGACCCTATTTGGCGCTTGTGTAGTTCTGTGGGATGTGCTCCCCGTTTGAGCGATTTTATGATACTCGTCAAAAAAAAAAGAACAAAGAACAACATTCGAAGTACTCAAGTCCCATCAGGAAGCTTCAGTTATTTTGAAAAGGCTCCAAAATTTGCAAATATTTGAGTAATTTGTGATTCGAGTTAGACTTAGAAGAAATAATGGAGAATTAGAAGATAGAAGATATCTGACCTTTTATGCTTTGCTCTGGTCCTTCGAAATTCAGTGTTCCTTCTTGCCTAGAAGGAGTTGACACATTTATTGTCTCAGATTTTCCTCCCGTTTTGGGGGTTAGTCTTGTATTGAACTGTTGTAAATTTAAATTGTTCGTTACTATTATTTGTTTGCTTTTATGCTCATATTTCACATGGACATTACCATTGGGTGGAAATGGCCAAGGATCTATCAGAGCATGTTTTTATGTGTAAGCTATTCAATAATGTTGGATTCTCTTCTACCCATTCAAATTTGTCTGCTCTATAATTTAAAATAGTATCAGTCTTTGCCTATGTGACCTGTCCTTTTCCTTGAGAGGTTTTATCCTTAAATTGAATTAGTAACTTAATTTTTATAACCTGTTTATAAATGAGCAATTGGTTAGTTCTGATGTCTAATAATTTAATCATTTTCTTTGAACTCTGTTTGTAGATTGGACAATACATAGCATCAAATGGTGGTGTGGTCACATCTGAAGAACTTGCTCCGTATCTTGATTTAGAGACTACAGAAGAGACGGTATTTTCAAGCTTGGTGTAATCTAGCTTGCTGTTGCAAACCTAGTTTGCCCTTTCGCTCTTGCATTAAAATGCTAGCTTGCAATAATGTTTAACGGGCTACTTGAAGTAACAAGTATTTATTATTTTATTTTATTTTTAACTTGATAGAACCCTTCGCATGTAACTTTCACTACCCCCAAAAAATTGACTTATTTATTCTTATAATTTAGTTTCACTGTGGTTTTCTATTCAACTGTTTAATACATTTTCTTTATGCATTTTATAGCCCCTTAATCGTATAGTTAGAAATTTTAATCTCTCTTTTTGAAAGTTAATAGAATTCCTGTTCTTTGAGGTTTGAATCATATATTCAGTTGATACTTGCAAGAAGTTAATTTTGTGTGTTTTGAGTTTTATTTTTATTTTTTTGTTGTTTTTTATATTTTGATATTCTTTGTTTGTTTATGCAAGTGCCATATTTGTTTATGTTCAAATGTCCGTTTTGCATATGATATATTTGTGCATGTCTAATTAATACTGGACTTTTATTGACTAATTGAAAATTTTCTAGCTCATTACTCTTACACTGCATCCATGTAAATTCTTGTGATGCTACTCATCCTGGTTTTTTTTATTGGTGCCAGAGTGATGACTCATACTTCTTACCTGTGCTATTGCGGTTTGATGGTCAGCCAGAAATAGATGAAGAGGTGTTTGCAGTACTCGGACAAAATGCAATAAGAGTTTTAACTTTCAGATAGTTCTGTTTTATTAATCTTGCTTTTTGGATATCTTTCATGCTTTCGCAGAGCTCATGACTTATAATCTTTGGCAGCCTCTAAATAATATCCAAGTACACCAGACTGTTTCGGCTGCTCTAGTTTATAATCACATAATATATATAAAAAAAAATTAACGCTTTTTGGAAAATTCTTTAATTTTTTTCCCTTTTGTAGTTGCTTCTAAACACTTCGATCTCTAATATAGACCCTCTTTTCCTTATTTGATGTTTCTTTGAAGTATATATGGCTTTCCTACAAATCAATAATGGATCAAAGTTCTGGCACTGTCCAGAACATGAGAAAAGTTTACTTCTTATTTATTCTAAACGAAACTTAAAGGTAGCTTTAAAATCATGACTTTCGTTTGAAATATCTAATGTTTGTTTTGAACTTCGGCAACTTTCCAATTCTTCTTCTTCTTTCCAAATAACATTTAGACTCATTGAACTCTAACTGAAAATTCAAAGTTTGAAACTTCTGGGTAGGACATGATTTAAGCTCACTATCTCTTCACAAAATTTTCTCATTCGTTTTTGTATCCTTCTTTGTCTTATGCTGATGAAATATATTTTTAATCTATTATTAGTTTTATCTTAAAAAATTTTAGAAACCACTTTTTGCAGGGAAATATTCTATATCGATTTCCATCACTACAACGTACAGCTTCTCCTCAGAGGAGTGGGAGGAAGGAATATGCTGGGAAAAGATGGGCTGATTGGGTGGGAGGGGTTGAGAAGTTTTTCAAGGAGAAGAAATGGCAATTCAGGTTCTTTCTGTCTGTTCCTGTCATATTAATGTTATTAGGCTTCACATGCCATTGAGTTACTTAATACAAATAATCTTTTCCATCGCAGTAAAACTAGCACTGCAGAGAGGGCGATGGTAATTGGATTGGGTGGGCTTAATCTCTCTGGGGTTATTATTCTTGGTGCCATGTTGAAGTATAGTTCTATTAACATTTCCTCTTACCCAATAGTTATTACTCCACGTCTCTCTAACATCACTTCTTGTGTGTGTGTTTATTTTTATTTTATTAAAAAAAAAAGAAATACTGCAGTTACACCAAGTGGCTTCATTACATTTGTGTCGGGCATATTTCCTTTACTTCAGGTATGAATTGATGTTTCAATTTCCTCAAAAAGGAAAAAGGAAAACAAGCTTTTATGATCCAATGAATTCAATTATAACACATACTACTAACCAAAAAAACAAGAAATTATAACATGTGTACCTGCCTCATAACAGAAATGTATGTTGTACTTTATTTTCTTAAGTTTGAAATGCATGAAGTTTGTTTGTGGTAACAGAAAAGTGCCTGACCAATCAGTTTCATTTGTCAAAAAATGCCATTATTTTACCTCTCCCCGTATATAGGATTTATTATGAATCTGTAATTAACTGTACTCTCCTTACTGACAAATTCCATAATTAACTGTACTCTCCTTACTGACAAATTCTTTTCCCAACTATTTGGAATTCACTATATGAATCCTATTTTTTCATGATGCTCTGATTAAGAATGTACATACCATGGTTCGCCGATATATTGACAAGAACCAAATTCACAGGCAAGCCGAGAGCTTGTTATTTTGTGAACTGGGCTGGTTCGACCAGTTCCAACTTCCATCAGTGTGATGCACTGATGCTTTCTTTTAAAAAATTTTAAAGACTCCAGTGAAAATCGAACCTGGCCCTTGAGCCTCTTTTATTTAAAGGAATCCTTCAATTAGTATTGTAAGTGAGGTACAAAGTATTGAACCAATGATCTTTTGGAAGATTAAGCAAAGCTTTGACCATCAAACCACAACATCTTTTGGTAACTCTCTTCACAATTATTTTATTTATTTGAACATTATAATTTGTTTACATATCTATTTACATATATAAACCTTATAATGCTTAAATATAATCAAACATTACATTGTATGTAATCAATTAATATGATAATACATAACGTGGATTAATTATCTATATTTAACCAATAACACTAGATAGGTTCACGCTTTAAAAAAAAATATTATTAATTTTTTAATTTCTCATCATAAATAGTTAACTTTTTTTGTGATATACATGTTATATATGTTATAATTCATAATCTTCTTGGTACTTTTGACTTGTATTATACTTTTCATCTAATTTTTTATTTTAAATTTTTTAATGGTAAGAATCTTCATTTATTTCATACTTAAATCTATTTTTATCCATTAATTTAGTAAAAAATATAATTACTAAACTTTTTTAATAACGATTATGACTTAGAATTCATGAAAAGTTCACTACTTGCATTAAATGGTCCTTCAAAAATTCAATAAAATTCACTATAATTCGCTAAAAACCATTTTCATTGAATTATGTTGTAAAAAGTTTTGTATTGATTCATTTTGGTCCCTAAGTGCAAAGTTGAAAAAATTTACGACTACGATAACTGATTCTGTTACATTATGCTGCTCCTGGCTCAGTTTCGTTACACTGTGTTGGTGTCGGC
Source organism: Cornus controversa (assembly GCA_026545225.1). Lineage (NCBI taxonomy): Eukaryota > Viridiplantae > Streptophyta > Magnoliopsida > Cornales > Cornaceae > Cornus > Cornus controversa. The sequence goes on from CM048852.1 coordinate 62,862,448, forward strand.
GGCTGTGACTGCGAACGATGGTACATACACAATTATTCATTCTTGTTGGCTATGGGTTTGACCTATCTGGTACTAGATGCATGTTGCTTGTCCCTTCTGTAGCATTGTTGTTGCAGGCTTAGTTTCAGGAACTTACCTAGTGATGCATTTACTGCAGAACCACTGGTCATTGCTCTCAAGACACCTATAGTTTTCATTTACAGCCTACTTTATAGTTAAAAGAGAAACAAATTGCATTCATGCTGCTGACAGTTCCACAAGAAAGTTTCAGTAAATAAAAGTAATATTTTTTGGACTGTTAAGAGTGGGACCTTCCTCTCTCTGTCATTCGCTCACCGCCGAGGCTGCCAGACTGAGGAGTTCCCCACTTCATCAGGGACGATGGAGAAACAGAGTACCCACACTTAAGTTCAGTTAGTTCTTTCCGCTGTTAAAGCAATGGGCAAAATGAAGGTGTTACTTGCCAATTGAGCAACTATGGGCGTGTTAGTTCTATCCTAGTTTTGTGGGCAATGAAATATAACTGTGTACGTGGTGTAAAATTGTCAGTAAATCAAATCATCTCTTATTCTTTGTCAAATCTAGGGTTATTTTGCTTTTTTGTTTCTCATGCAACTCAAGTAACCAGGGTATTCATATCAGAAACATGTGCCGCCTGGTCTTGGAGTGTATTTTTGGTCTTCTAGTGTAACCATCTGCACACCTCTTACATGCACATGTTATGATCCTCACCTGATGCAAAATGGAAGCGTTATTATAGTTAGAACGATTGTGGGCAATGACGGAGCTAGAAAATGATTTGAGAAGGGGTGCCCTTGAATAATTATAAGATAAAAAATGATCAAACTACAGTAATAAACAAAAGAATTTTAATATCAATTGATATTTTCATTGAAAATTGTTCATACTTCCATCTTGATTATTTTTTCAATAAATACTCCAATTATTATCGAGATAACATATTAAAAGCAATCCAAATTGAAGGAATTCTAGCAAGAATCATGTATACTCTTAATTTTTTTAATTTAGAAAGATAATAGAAATTGTGAACTCATAGATTTGATATGATTAATTTTAGATTTTTTGGGTAGACCAAGATAATAAAGACAGTTTTAGAAAATGTGTTAAACCTATATCCAAAAGCTTAGAATATCAAAGTGTTCGGCCTGAAAATTAATATTGGTAAGAGCAAGCTGGTGTCAGTTGGGGCAGCAGAGGGTATTCATGAGTTTGCCAATATTCTTGGATGTGGAGTTGGGTCTTTTCCGATCTCTTATTTGGGAATGCCGTTGGGAGCTTCGTCAAGGATGGTCTCAATCTGGGATACAATTATAGAGCGGTTTGAGAGGAGGCTGGCCGGTTGGAAGAAACAATATCTATCAAAAGGGGGGCGCGCCACTCTCATGAAAAGCACCCTTTCGAACCTTCCAACGTATTACATGTCATTATTCTTAATGCCTATGTTAGTTGTCAAGCAGTTAGAAAGGATTCAAAGTAAGTTCTTGTGGGGCGGTTTAGGAGATGAGCACAAGCTCCACCTAGTAAACTGGAGGAAGGTATGCTCCCCGATTTAGAAAGGGGGCTCGGGAATTCGGAAGTTAGAATTGTTCAATAAGGCGCTGATAGGCAAATGGCTTTGGAGGTTTGGAGGTGAAAGATCAAGATTATGGAGGTGGGTTGTTGCTAGTCGAAGTGGGTGGGTGGCGGTCTTTGGAGATGAACCTCCCTTTGGGGGTGGGGGTATGGAAATGCATTCGGAAAGGCTGGGATGAGTTCTCCAATCACATTCGTTTTAGGGTAAGGAACACATATCAGATTCTGGCAGGACACTTGGTGTGGAGAAACATCCTTGGATAGTAGATTCCCTAGATTGTTCATGATTGCAACGAATAGGCAAGCCATAGTTGTTGACTGCTATCATCTTGATAGCGGTAGATTGACTTGGGATTTGCGTTTTCGTAGGGCATTCCATGATTGGGAACTTACAGAGGTAGCAGAGCTCTTAGCCCTGTTATACAGTTAGGTGGTTGAGGGGGTAGGGATGGATGAGATGGTTTGGCTGGGTTCCAAGAGGGGAACCTTTGAGGTTTACTCCTATTATAGAAATCTCTTGGATCTCACGGGTCCCATCTTCCCTTGGAAGGCAATTTGGAAAACAAAGATCCCCCTGAAGGTGGCTTTCTTTACATGGACAGTTGTCTTAGGCAAGATCCTTACTATTGATAACCTAAGGATAAGAGTTTGAATTATGATGAATTGGTGCTGCATGTGCAAAAGGTTAGAGGAATCGGTAAATCATCTTCTTCTTCATTATCCAGTAGCGAGAGATGAGAGATGTCTGGTACATGTTCTTGGCTGCCTATGGTTTAGCTTGGGTGTTTCCAAGTACCACGGCAAATATGATTGAGGCTTGGAGAGGGTGCACAGTGAAGAGCTGAGTCAGATAAGCTTGGAGGGCTACTCCCCTTTGTTTATGGTGGGGTTTGTGGCGTGAGAGAAATAGGAGGCGCTTAAAGGACGAGGAAGCTCTTATTTGGTCTCTCAAATACAATATTTTGAGTTCTTTATTTTTTTGGGTAAACTGGAGAAATTGTATATCGGGTGGTGAAGTAGTGGACTTCATTGATAGCTTAAGCTTATAGTTGGCCGTGTCTGGCTTTTTGTATCTTCTTGAGAGTGCTCCCCTCTTGAGCGCCTTTTTTATGAATTGTTATTTATCAAAAAAAAAAAAAAAGCTCAGAATATCAATAAAAAAATAGATTAGAGAATCAATAAACAAGTTTAGAGGGATGGTGTGTAAACAAGTTACGAGTCCTAATCTCTTCCTTGAACATATATATATATATATATATATATATATATATATATATATAGATACATATATATATTTAAGGGGATTACCAAAAATGTAATGGGGGCATTATTAGAATTCTAGAAAAAATTTAGGTATGTAATATAAATAAAAGAAATTTAAGTGGAGGCGGCTGCCCCCATTAGGCCATACATGGCTCTGTCATCGACTGTTGGGGAAACAAGTGAATGTAGGCTTAAATCAAGCTATATTTTTTTGCCTTAGTTATGGATGTGTTGATGAGACACATTTAGGATGAGATTCCATGGTGTATGTTATTTGATGACCTAGATCTTTAAGGTTACTTAGAGTTCTAATATGGAGGGTTTTAAAAAAGAAAAGAATTACAAAGGGATATATTAACATGATAAAGAACATGCAACATGGAAGTGTTATTATAGTTAGGACTATGGGGGAAACAAGTGAATATAGGCTTAAATCAAGCGTTAGCATTAAGCCCATATTTTTTTTTTGTCTTAGTTATGAATGAATTGATGAGACTCATTCAGGATGAGATTTCATGGTGAATGTTATTTGATGATGATATTGTTTTAATTGACGAGTCTGGACTCTAGAGAAGGGATAAGTGATAAATTGGAGGTTTGGAGGGATACTTTAGAATTAAAAATATTTAAGATAAGTAAGATAAAATTGAGTATATGGAGTTTAACTTTAGTATATGGGTTAGATGGAGGAGTGTGTGACGGAGCGGAAGTTATGAACGTTCGCGCACGAACAAGATAAACAACTTTGAATCCACAAAGTTAAAGAAAATTGCAAAGCAATTGGTATATTATTGATAAATTGATTGATTGATTTATGTCCTATGATAGTACATATATTTATAATAGAGAAATCCTAATCTTAATAGAACTAGAAACCTAAAAATAAAGGAAACTTGTAGAAATTCTAATCCAAACAGGAAAAGGAAATCTATTTCTAAAAGGAACTAAAATAAAAGAAAATTAGTACCTAAAATTAAACTTTCTCTAATTTTTTTTTTAAATATATATATATAGATAAATATAATATGAAACCTACTAAAACTGTCCTACATCAGTCTCCCCCACTTCAAAAAAACTCGTCCTCGAGTTTAATTGTGATTAAGAAGGTATATCATATATGAGAATGTATAGAATTTTATACCACGCAAGACCTGATCTCAAAGCTTCATAAACATCACTATTTCTCTTCATGCGAATTGGCCAAATTTTACCATCAGCAATTGAAAATACTACTATGTTGTGCCTGTTCTTTTGACAAGTAATGAAGTGGACGTTGGCTAGGCAAGCAACTTGCATGAAAGATTGAACTATGGTGGGACCTGCAAGCTTGAAACAACTAATCACCATGTCTTTGCTTTTGCTTTTAAATTTTGATGCAGCAAAACCATATTTCTTGATAGATCTCAAGCACTTGATAGTTACTGTCGTTTCAAAAAGAATATTCACGTCATCCTTGGTGGAATTAGGCCGCATATCCAGATGAAGCGCTTGATGGTGCACCTTATCACATGTCGGTAATGGAAGATCATCCAAATCTATAACTATCAAATAGCGCAATTGGTCCACATTATGTATTGGAGTGGCCACCACAACGTCCGACATTGTAACTAAAGCTACGACTTGCATCTTTGTTGAGAGCTCGTCATGTTTCTGCCTATGTTCATCACTCTCTTCTGGCCTATGCTCCTCTTCATCGCAATATTCCATGTCTATTTTTCTCACACCATCAACTAAGTCTTCAAAGTAGGTCTTTGAAGATATATTATTAGGAGCCTCATCTGCTATGATTAAGGAATCAACATCTTCATCATCTTCAACTGCTAGAGGCGAAGCAACAAAATGTTGCTCATAATCAATCTCTTGACAATCACTGGTTGCTTCTACAAAATTACTATCAAACTCTTTCGTGCACTCATTGACAGATCAACTTTCTTTCTTGCAATTCTGATATTTGTTGTACATCATCTGCTCATGATCTGGGGGTAGGAATTAGCTTTTATTAACCTTTTCATCTTGTATCATGATCGCACACGTTATTTTCCTTGCCACATCTGGTTAGTTTGTGTCTGATCCCACCAAGCTGAAGCACATTCTTTAAACTTGAAGGCTACAAGCAGAACTTGCTTGTTTTCGGGTACATCAGAATACTCAAAAAATTCTTCAAACTTCTTCAAGCCAATCCAAGACTTCCTCAATAATAAAACTTCCATGAAAAGTGAGTAGATTAAGTTTTCTTTGAAACTCATGATTGTCTGGATATCTACAGACTCAGTCACGTCTACCTCGATCACGTCGATTCGTCGCAACCCCTCTGAACCCTCTGAATCCAAACTCCTCATCATCGAAATAATCCTCATAGGCTGGAGGCTTGTGCGAATATACAGGAACATAACCCATGTTCGGTTGGCCGTGATGAACATCGTCGGCGCGAACCTGAACTGGTTCACGAGCCTGGTTGCCACCAATCCCAAGTCCAACGACAGTTTGTTGGAGATCCTGCAACATGCGTTCCATCTGTCCAAACTGTTGTTCCTGAGCTTGCATGGCTGCCCAAGGGGCCTTCACTCTGCGATCATCGTCAACAAAGTGGGTGCTACCAAAACAACCAATTGCCATCAGACCAGGGTAAATCAAGGCTCTGATACCAACTGACGGAGCGGAAGCTATGAATGTTCGCGCACGAACAAGATAAACAACTTTGAATCCACAAAGTTAAAGAAAATTGCAAAGCAATTGGTATATTATTGATAGATTGATTGATTGATTTATGCCCTATGGCAGTACATATATTTATAATAGAGAAATCCTAATCCTAACAGCACTAGGAAACTTAAAAATAAAAGGAAATTAGTATCCAAAATTAAACTTTCTCTAAAAAAAATATTAAATATATATCTAGATATATATAATATGAAACCTACTAAAACTGTCCTACATCAGTGTGTTTAGAATATTGTGTGATTGGCATATCCCTATAATATTGATGGAGAAGTTCTACAAAATAGCTATTAGACTAGCCATCTATATAGGACAAATTGTTGAACAACTAAGAAACATGTCCATAAAGTGACTATGACGAAAGCGAATGTTGAGATAAATGTGTGGCAAGAGAAGAAATGATAGAATTAAAACTGAACAATACTTGTGAGATGGTTGAAGTTGCATCCGTTGAAGACAAAATAAAAGAAAATTGATTAAAGATGGTTTGGTCATGTACAAAGAAAAGAAACCCCTACATGCACTAGTTAGGATTTGATGTGGTCCACATTGAGGGTATTGCTAGGGGAAGAGGAGGACCAAAATTAATTACATGGGTAGAGTTAGTATATGTTAATATGTGGTTTAATTGAGGTTATGCTCTTAGATAGAGTATAATGGAAAAGTAAGATTCATTTAGCCAATCCCGAGTAGCTGGGAAAAGGCCTAACTGAGATCCAGAAGGTTATGTAGTTGTTAATTATCATTTAGTTGTCACACACTTGGTTGTCACATGGTAACTACTTAGTTGGAACATGGCTGTCACCTAGTTGGTTGCTTAGCCATTAACTTTAAGTTAAGTTTCTTAGCTTGGAAGGAGCATCTTTTGCTGGCTATATACAAGGCTGTAACTTTCCGCTCCAAGGAATGATGAATGAGCTGAAGAATAGTTTCAAAACTCAGTCCTTTTTATGGTGAGAAGCCTTATGTGCTCTTCTAGTGTCATTCCACAAGACTTTCGATCTAGATGCATAATTCTTGTTGTTCTAGCAACGTGAGTGTCCTCAATCCTTCTCCTTCTCTTGTTTTTTTTATTTCAGCGCATCCATATTTCTATTATTTTTGGGAGCTGCCTCTCCAAAAATGGGCTTGCCGACATCCACCTCTCCCTGACCCCGCTCAAGCTGGAGCCTTGTGCACTGGGTACGATGACAACCATATTTCTATTATTTCTCACCGTTACTTCATTTCAAACTCAAAACTCCTAAGTTGTCCCGCTCTTATTTAGCAAGAAGGCAGCCATATTCCTTAAGTGAAGGCTGTGCTGCATTAATTTTGGTATTAAAGCCCTACTGCATCATCCAGGTACTTCAATTTGATTCTCAGTATCAAATTGTGCAATGAAGACTAGTGATTGCATTAAAGATGTAGGTTGAGGTTTAAGAAAAGACACGGGGCTTATGATCTTGCTGAAACTATAACTAGATAGAGTGGATAGGCGAGACATGACTAATGTAGTTGAGCCCAAATGGTGAGAACAAGGTTTGTTAGGGTTGAGTGGAGCTCACTACATTACCATTTCGATACGTGCTCTAGTTGTCTTACTTACCAAAGAAAGAAAAAGAATACTTGTGGTCTTATGTTGGCAAGTGGTTGTAGTAGTCATGCAACATTGTAATTTGCAACTCTTGTTTTTAGAGTAATTAACGTGGCATTGTCAAGACTTATGCTCAAATTTGGGTAATCAAGGGTGCTCATTAATGTTGATCCAGCAATGGAGCTGATTGATGCTATGAGGTTCAGTGTTTTGAAATCTAGCCATCATATCTATGAAAAATTCAAGCTCGTTGCCTTTCTATGAGAACTTGAGAAGAGAATCGTAGTTGAGGCGTTAAAGTTCCCGAAGTACTTTTGCTTGCTGGTGCACTGATTTACAAGTATTTGCCCACATTGACCATTATTATGTCAACAGTTTCCAGTTATTTCTTTTCCTGGTTATGTAATTATGGTTCATTCTTTAAAGGCTAGATTGAAGTAGTGTATTCTCATTTTCAGTCATCTGCTTAACATATATTTGCTTTAAGTTGTTTTGTCTATGTATTTATAAGGTCAATTTTGCAGATCTATGCTGGTTCTTTCTTTGCAATTCCTTTGGTCAGATGGCTCCTTATTCGCAAGACAAATGATGAAATAGAGAGGAGAAATCGAGCAAGGGAGCAACAAGCTCGCGCACTTGAATTCCCAGATCTTTCTCTGAGGCGAAAGGTAAACATATGAAAGCTTATTGTAAATATTTATTTCATATGGTTAACAGTGTTTTCAATTGCGACTTTTTGTTGGATAGCTTTGAAATTGCACCTTTTGTTAATAGTTTTATTCTTACTTTTACGTATCAGTATCTCAATTTAAAGTGGACTATCTCATTTACCAATGTCCTAATTCAATAAGCTCGAGCATTGGTTTTGCATATGTGCCAGCAATAAAATGGCTGTATGCTAAAAGTAGTAATTTCTTACACATTTCAAACCTTATGTTAAACAATAAAAACTTGGCTTATTTATTGATCTTATAGATGCTGTTCAAAAGAGTTTATATTGAGTTTCTAATATAAATGACGCGAACTGATTACTTTTTTCTTTTGGTTTTTGCCATTGAAGTTAGCTACTATCCTACTTTAGCAACTCTGAACACCCAAACTATACTTCCCTATCTTTAATTGATTCTTTGAGAGGGGATTGAGGATTTTATTGGGATTCTCCTTTGATCTTTACCTGGGTATAGAAAGACATTGACAAATTACCAATAATAATTTCGTCCATCGAGCCTGGGTACTTATTTTGACAAACTGTCACATTTGTCATTTGGAATGCAATTTAGAGAATGATCTGAATGATTGCTAGATGTTTTCTGTTGTTTTTTATTTTCTTGAATTCCATAATTGCCTAAGCATTTCCTTTTGGATCTGTTGAGACTTAGAGAGAGAGAGGAAATATTATTGGGGTATTCTCTCATTACAGAGAGCCCTAAACAATTATATATATATATGTGTGTGTGTGTGTACAAGTATTGAGTATTTACAAGTAGACCTCAAGCTCTATGAGTAATTACACTATTACCCAACACTCTCCCTCAAGCTGGAGCATAGATATCTATCATTCCCAGCTTGTTACATAATTCCAAAAATTGAGACTTCCCGACGCCTTGGTAATTACATCTCCTTACTGGTATTTGGATCTAACATAAATAATAGCTATCCTTTTACTCGTCACCAAGTCTCTCACAAAGTGACAATCTACCTCTATATGTTATCTTATGAAACACCAGATTACTAGCAATGTACATAGCAGCGCAGCCTGATTATCACAAATCATTCTCATAGGCTTGTCATTGAAGAAACCCATCTCTTGTTAAAGATATTTTACCCACATCATTTTGCAAGTTGTATGGGCCGTTGCTCTATACTCTGCCTTTGCACTTGATTTAGCCACAACATTTTGCTTCTTACTTTTCCATGATACCAAATTACCTCCCTCAAATGTGCAATATCCAGATATAGACCTCCTATCCACTTGACTTCCTGCCCACAAATGTGCAATATCCAGATATAGACCTCCTATCCACTTGACTTCCTGCCCACAAATGTGCAATATCCAGATATAGACCTCCTATCCACTTGACTTCCTGCCCAAACAGCATCTGTGAACCCAACAATATCCATGCTTTTAGAGGACTTAAAGACAAGCCCTTTACCAGAAGCTCATTTCAAGTATCTTAAAATACGATATACTGCATCAAAATGAGGTTGTTTGGGTTGCTGTATAAATTGACTTACCACCCCTACAACAAAGGTTATATCTGGTGTCGTCACAGTCAAATATATTAATTTCTAACAAGTCTTCGATATCTTCCTAGATCATCAAGAAGGTTTCCCTCATCTGGACTAAACTTTATACTTGAATCCATAGGAGTACCAATCGGTTTTGCTCCTAGCATCCTTATCTCACTTAATAAATCACATACATACTTCCTTTGGGATATGCAAATTCCTCTCTGAGATGTTGCTACCTTTATCCCCAAAAAATATCTCAATTGTCCCAAGTCTTTCATATGAAAATGCTTGCTTAAAAATTGCTTCTGGTCATTAATACCTGATGCGGAGCCAAAAGCTAGTAATACTCGGCTATCAAATAGACAATGAACCAGAGAGAAAGAAGGGGATGAGAAGATAGAAGATGAGATGAGGCAGAAGAAGGGGGTGAGAAGACAGACGAAGGGGATGGGAAAATAGACTGAAGGAGAGAGGCTAGAGAGACTGAGGGATTGAGAAGAGCAAGCACAAGAGGGAGAAGAAGAGATACAGAGGAGTTCACAAACACAAAATATATTCAATCATCAAAAAGTGAATTGGTTAGTTACACAGAAGCCTTTATATAGGCAAAACATAATTAAACCCTTAGAAACCCTAAAATACTAAAAGACCCCTTAAACTAAAACAATGATTATAATAAAATTAACCCTAAATTAAATTAAATCCCTAATTTCATTTGTCTTTGCCCCTTCCCCAAAAGTAGAGGCGTAACACATTCGGTTCATCCATATAAATCATAACTCGTCCTGCATCAATTTTCCTCGGCTAAGAAGAACTCTTCTTCGAAGAGTAAATGCATATGTTTTGCTTAAAAAAGTCTGAGTCATCAGGGCAAAACTCATTATCGGTACTCTATGTGATATCAAAATCTGGATAACCTTTCCATCGAATAAGATAGTGCTGCTGAATATTTGCAATAAGAGAAGCATCACTGTGATGACCAAGGTTATCTTCGATCCAATTCGTATACCATGGCGAAAATGTTGGGAGAACAAGGGTCTATGTTAGAGAAAATGTAACTCCACCTGTAGGAACATAAGCTAACAATACAAGAGGCTTAGAGGTGCCTCGGTTAAGTGACAAATACTCCACTTGAAAAGTTGGACTAATGCTATTATCTGATGGTAGGTCAAATGAATATGCATTAGGTCCGAATATATGAATGGTGGGGAAATGTATAGTGACTTGGGCTTGTAATGTCACACGAGTTAGAATACAATCTCTTTCAATGAATGCATGATTCCAAGTATGAGCATATGCAACAAGTTCATAATTTTTCTTACTCAAAACAATTTCTTGTCGCATATTGGCATGAAAATCATGGACAAACTGAACAAAGGAATCAAGAAATTCAAGCGAATACAAATATGGAGGCGAAGGAATATGATCAATAGACTGGCATGACAAAGAATTAAGTATAATCCTGAAAGAACCACTACCGGTACATTGATTGGTCAAACTAGTATAAGCATGCTCCATGATAGGCAAAAACAAATCCCACACATTGAGGTGGTTTACCACAAGACACTCAATCAAACATCCTGGACTTCGATTGATAATCCCAATTTGTTTATTAATTTGAGGATAAAATGTTGAGGGAAATTTCAAATCTATTCCTAAAAATGTCCACAATGTTTTTCAAAAACTACTAGTATACTTGACATCTCTGTTCGACACCATGGAAGTGTGGAATTCATGACTTTGATAATTTTCTACAAGATGATCTGGAATGATTTCTTTTTGTAAAGATTCATTCACTTGTTCGGGTTCAACGCACTCCCTAGGATGTATATGATGATGTGGAACACTAGACTCAGGTGGTGGAGAAGTAAACACATTTTCGGAGGCGACATGCGAAACTTCTTTTTGTGAATATTTTGCGCCGAATAAACTTGGAACGTTTGCTCTAATACCAATTGATGCGGAACCAAAAGCTAGTAATACTTAGCTATCAAATAGACAACGAACCAGAGAGAAAGAAGGGGATGAGAAGACAAAAGATGAGATGAGGCTAGAAGAAGGGGGTGAGAAGACAGACGAAGGAGATGGGAAAATAGACTGAAGGAGAGAGGCTAGAGAGACTGAGGGATTGAGAAGAGCAAGCACAAGAGGGAGAAGAAGAGATACAGAGGAGTTCACAAACACAAAATATATTCAATCATCAAAAAGTGAATTGGTTAGTTACACAGAAGCCTTTATATAGGCAAAACATAATTAAACCCTTAGAAACCCTAAAATACTAAAAGACCCCTTAAACTAAAACAATGATTATAATAAAATTAACCCTAAAGTAAATTAAATCCCTAATTTCATTTGTCTTTGCCCCTTCTCCATAAGTAGAGGCATAACACATTCGACTCATCCACATAAATCATAACTTGTCCTGCATCAATACCACTTTTATCATTCCGTGTCACAACAATATTGTCTATATAAACTACTAGGATGATGGTACCATTCATACAATGTCTTACAAAAACAGGGTGATATGATGTAGTTCTCCTTAATCCGTATTTACGCAGCACAACACTAAATTTGTCAAACCATGCCCTTGGTTACTGTTTTAACCCATATATAGCTTTCTTTAACCAACACACTATATGTGACTCCCCCTAAGCAACAAACTCAGGTGGTTACTCTATGTAAACTTCTTCTTGAAGGTCTTCATGTAAAAAAACATATTTAATATCTAGCTGATAGGAGGCCAATTTTGAATTGTTGGAACTGACAAAAGAACACAAATAGAAGTACGGCGAGCAATGAGAGAGAAGGTTTCAAAATAATCGACCCCAAATGTCTGAATATATCCTTTCGCTACCAAACGAGCCTTTAGTCTTTCAATTGTACCATCAGGATGATATTTGATGGCATACACCCATCGACAACCAACTGTTTGCTTTCTTGGGGTTAAAGGAGTTAAGTCCCATGTATTATTTTGCTGAAGAGCTGTCATTTCCTCCACCATTGCATGTTTCCAACCAGGAGAGGACAATGCCTGAAGATAAGATTGAGGAATCAAAACAAAAGACAAAGCACATACAAAGGACCGGAAACAAGGAGATAATTTAGCAAAGGAAAGAAACTGTTCAAGATGAGAAGTGCAACGAGTACCTTTGCATAAGGCAATAGGGAGAACATCATGGGAGGGAACCTCCACTGAAGTAGACGATTGGTGTGAAGGAACAAGTGGTGTTTCCCTCGGTCGACGACTATATACTTGAAGTGGTTTATGTTGAACATCAGAAGTAATGGGCAAAAAATCAGCATCGAGAGACTGACCAAGCGAAGAAAAGAAAGGAGTGGCTTCAAAAAAAGTCACATCCATACAAAGAAAGTAACGACGAGTACCAGGGTCCCAACACTTGTATCCTTTTTGAGTTCGAGAGTAACCAATAAATGCACATTTGATTGCACGAGGAGTCAATTTATAAGTGCTAGGAGTTAACACAAGAGCAAAGCAAACACAACCAGCACCTGGGGAGGCAACACAAATAAAGGACGATCAGGATATAGAATTGAATAAGGAAACTTCCCCTTGAGAATTGTAGAGGGCATACAATTTATTAAGTAACAAGCAGTTAAAGCAGCATCCCCCCTAGAATTATTTTGGAACATGCGTATGGAGCATTAAAGTACGAGTAACTGCAACCAAATGTCTATTTTTCCGACCCCATTCTGATGAGGGGTACAAGAACAAGACGTTTGATAGAGAATACCATGGGTATCACAAAAATCTGAAATAACACCTTTAATATATTCCATAGCATTATCATATTGCAAAGTACGAATGACACAACCAAAAGCAAAGTACGAATGACACAACCAAAATAACCAAGTCATCCTTGAATAGTCATCAACAAAAGTAACAAAATATAAAAAACCTAGTATACTTTTGTGACGAGCAGGGCCCCAAATGTCGGTATGCACCAACCCAAAAGGAGAAGACCGACGATTATTGACTCTAGAAGGAAAGGAAACTCTATGATGCTTGCCTAATTGACAAGCCTCACATTCTAAACCAGACATTGACTCAAGAAAATGTAATGCAGACTTCAAATACTTCCACAATCCAAGTAGTAGACACCATTCCGTTCATGTTCGACACTAATTGTCTTCTTCGTTTGAGGTCCTGAAAGACACAATAAGAAGGATAAAAAGTCACTCAACAATTAAGTGCTCGAGTCATTTTACTGACAGATAACAAATTAAAAGGAAATTGAGGAATAAGTTGCACAAAAGATATGAAATGGAAGAAGTAGGTTTAACTGAACCTTGACCAACGATTGGATGAGTACTACCATCAGCCAGAATAACAGTGGATGTAGAATTAGACTCATGTAAGGTAGTAAACAAGGAATCCTTACTAGTCATATGTGCAGATGCCCGAGTCAATGACCCATGGGGAGGATGAACACTGTTAGTCTGAAAAACATGCAATATTACCTGAATGGGCAAATGCTGCAACATAATCAGTAGGTTAATTTTGTGCCTTTTTTATTAGGGCACTCAACTCCTCACACGAAAGCGTGATAGTATTACTAGTAGAGGAACTAGGCTGCGAGATGGAATCATTGGAAACTGGATGATCTTTCCCGACAGGGGGGAGAAGAAGTACCATCAGAAGAGATAGCCACTTGATTTGCCCAAGCTGGTTTTCCATTAAATCCCAACAAGTATCAATGTAATGACTAGTGCCATGGCAATATCCACAATGACGGGCTTCTCCACGCCCACGACCACGTCTACCGCGGACACGATCACTGCCACCATATCCTTGTGTACCACCCGTATTTCTTCCATAGTTTTTGTTACCACTAGAAGTACTACGACCCCTTGTAGAATTTTGACTACCGAATGAGGTCAACAAAGCTGAATTTTCTCTTCCAACTGATTTTGATGACGACAATTCCGAAGACTCCAGCATGCTGCCTCTACCCTGGCTTTTTAATTCACTCTACATCTTCTCCAGCAGGGAAGCCTCATCAGATAGCTTCAGCCTCACCCGATGCACTACAATAGTGGGCTTTCAAGTCATTAGCCACCAGATAATGTATCTGTGGATGGTTAATCATTTCCTCATTTTTGCACATTAAACACTAAATAGCTAAAATTTGACCTGTGTGCTTCATTTTCACCTTCTAAGATAATCATGCAGTGATCATATTAGGATGAGAATTGAATATATCCTCTATTCATGAATAAAATCTCATTTGCTATTTGACTTTTGATATATTATATGGACTTCACAGTTGGAAATTTGTTCTTTCCACGTAGGTAGCATATGCATCTAGTTGCATTACTGATGTATGCAGTTCACATCTGTGGTTAATTGTCTTGTATGTGTTGGTTCTGGTTTTTCTTCTTGGGTCTTCACTATTATGTGATGTGGGATAAAATTCCTTTCACTTATTATTGCATTTGGGTAATTTTAAGTACATCGTATTTTATTACTCACTGATGACATGTAATTGCAATCCTGCTTTTGTGTTGGACTTATCGATTCGACTTGTGCTCTTCCATATGTACTGGATTTCATCAATAGTTTTTCTGATTATATTATATGTTCCAAGAGATGAATTTTCTTTTGCTTGTGTTGAACTTTTATTCACCATAGATAAATCCTCCACTATTACAAAATTAACTTATCGATGCACATTCCATTCAGCTTCTGAGTGCTCGGGACATGGCCCAAAGAACATTCATTGGACAGGATCGGATTGTCTACACTACTGATAGGGACTTGTTTGAGCAAGACTATGATGCCCAAGACTGGGAACGGAGATTCCGAGAAATCAAGAAATCTGACTGAGAGATTATGGTTACTTGGTAAATATTCCTTCGAGCAATACAATAGAAACTCAGAGCGAGAAAGTCAGCAGGTAGTTTACTTCTCCATTGTGAATAGTACATTAAGTTGACCTGAGGCGTGCTAATAGCTGTTGGGATTGATGAAATATGTTTACAGTGGGAAGTGAAATATATCTACATCGAACGCATTCGTTTAGTTGCTAGTGTTCATGATTTGTGAACTTAAATATTGATGCTCCATCAAAAAGACTAAGATGAATTTGATGTACAATCCATATGAACTAGTGTTCATAGTTGATCGTTTAGTGATTTTCTTTCAAAATTATTTTTATTGCAGGTTTTGAATGGAAGATACCACATAAGCTCAATTCTCGACAACACAGTCAAAACTCTCAAATTTACGAATAACTATACTGCACTATAATTTTCGCGAACTCCCTAATTATTGTCCCGTGTGGTTATTTTGTAGTTAATAAATGGGCAAAATTGGTTCAATCTTGACCAATATACATTTTATTCCTAGCCAACTTATTCCTATGCAAAAACTAGGGGTGCAACTTGGGTTGGACGACCCGAACCTAACTTGAGCTCAGTTTAATTTTTTACGGGCTTTGGACAATTATTTTTACAATTGGAGTTGAGATTGAGTTGAAAAATCTCAACCCGAACTTAATAAGGGTTGGGCTTTGGTTGATGTGTCAACAAGTCGAGTCCAACCCAAACTTGAATTGTAATATTATTTATATATATATATTTTATTTTAAATATATCATATATAATATTCAAATTATGATAATTTTTTTCTTTTCAACTTCCTTTATTTAAATTTTAATTTATCGTTTATTAACACTTTGGATAATTAATTTTCTAAAAATTTGTTTGTAATTTTTTAGAAATTTTCATTAAGTTCTTAATTTTTTTTTTTTGTGTTTAGGAGTAATCTAATGTGAAACTTATTAAAGATCACTTTAAATTTTTAATATAGAGATTGATGATATAGATAATTCGAATTAACCTGAATTTATAACTCGAAATTTCAATTTGAGTTGCAAACTCGAGTTTAAAAATTTAAGAATGGGTTGGGCTAAGGTTGTAGTAGGGTTAGGGTTGGACATTTTATATGCAGGGTTGAGTCTAAATTATACTTCTAACCCGCTCGAGTTGTAGTCCTAGCAAAAACATATACCATTTTTTAGACTTGTATGCGAGAATCGAATTGGATTATTTTAATGGTATATCCTAGGTTCTTAACTCTATTTTCAAAATTTTGTTATGGATTTTTTTCCAAAAGGACTATTTAGTTTGTAATTAGTTTGAAAAAGTTATTGGGCAACCCAAGTACTTGTTGGGAGTTGCCATAATGATAAATTAACTAAATACTAATAATTAAGTAGTCATTTTAAAAAAAACTCCCTTTCCCCCCACCCAACCCACCTGTCCCTTCGGCAGTTTTTTCACTATTGTATCATTATTACTCGTGAAATTAAGAAGGAAAACCTTGGTATCTTCTCCTTAATTACAATAGTACCCTTACTCGTGATTTTGCAAATTCCCTTCTCATGCTGTGCTCAACGGCTCTCCTATGAAATCTCATAACTTCAGCAAACACGGGATCAGGGACTCTTGCCATCTTGGCACATGTTATTCAAGCTTATGCGTAAACCAATCAGCTAAATAAAGGAAAACAGATCCCCGCACAACTAATCTGCGTCGGGGAAGTTTTTTCCATTTTATAGATCTGTACAAGTGATAAATGAAATAGTATAAATAATATTTGCACAAACAATAAAATAAAGAGTCAAGGAATAAAAAAAATCAAACTTTGTGATATAACGAGGTTCGACACTGTGATTTTACTTTATTTTAATATTTTTCTTATTTTCAGGTCCTTAATAGTAAATTTACTCAAACCATGAATTTTGGACTTTTAATGATGATATTCAAGAGGGTTAGAAGAAGTCTACATCAATTGGACCAAGTCAAATTAATATTTCAACTCAAAACAACCCAAGGACGAGGCCTAAAATGAGTGTAATTGCCAAAGAAAATTATGGGCTAAAATCCAATTCTGCGAAGAAAAGGAAAGTTTTGAACTTATTTTGGTAATCTGTTCGTAACTATTTATTCCATTGTCAAAACGGCCCAAATTTTGTGTAGGTTAAACGGAATTCGATTCTGGATATTTTTGTATTTCATGAAAATTTCATGAATCGGACATTTACTGTGTCAAAATTTGGGCCAAAGTTCAGCAAAAAAATTCACCTGATTGAGGCTGCGGGAAAACCCTAAGTCTCCTATTTTGGTTTGGAAACTTCATGTTTTCTCTTGGATATAAAAGTGGTGACTTGGGGATGTTTTTAATTTTTTTTTGGGGGCGGGGGGAGGACAAAAAGAGCAACAAAAGGGTGATTTGGAGGCTAATTTTCAGAGCAGAAGAGGTATGAAGATGGTGTTCCCACCATTGATCAAGTCTCCAATCTAGAGTATGAGTAGCTAGACCTCCACCTAAGGGATTAATGTAACCCTAGTCAAGCTTCCATGGTTTGATTGTATTTATTTATTGGAAATTTATAGTTAATGTACGATGATTGCATAACTATGGGTAAAACAATAGTTGTATTATTACTTCTGGTTTTAATGATTAAACTCAATTGCTATGGAATTCTATTTTTATCTTAGATAGGATTTTGTTGTGATTGATCTCAAATTACCTCTGTTTTCTGTGATTACTAAGTTGATAGTTATGCAATGATAATAATTGAATATATAAATTAGAATTTTGATAGTTCATATATAGGGAAGACGATTCAGGCTACACCTTAGATTAGAGTAGTTAGGTAGATGATTAGTGCCAACCGAAGATGGATTATGCTTAGTCTTAATTAAATGAATTTTCTTGACGATTTCGTTGTGTGCTTGTAGTGACACAAATCATTATCATACATAAATTATTGTTCTCATGTTACATATAATTGACCATGGTTATGAGGTTAGTGGTGAAATCAATACCTTAGTCTCTTTCTCTTTATTATTTCAATTATTTTAGTTGCACTTAATTATTTATTAATTAGAATTAGATTTTAAACAATCAATCATTCAACTCTTTGAATCAAATTAGAAGTAATCTAACAACTCAGTAACATAACCGATCTTAATTACGTAAGTCCTTGAGGTTTGACACCCTTTCAATAGCCCTATCCTACAAGGATTCGTACTATTATGAAGTGGTATTTTAATTGGTAACTATTTAAACACGATCAGACACTCCTGCCTACATCCTCGCGTCAAAATACCCGCTTGAACATTCTTCCAAATACACTATGGGAGTCTTCTACGGATAGAGATCAAACCTTTACACTCTTCTTCTGGATGAAGAGTAAAGCTTTACAACTTATCCCAAAGCTTTTTTACCAAGTGAAATTTCTTTCACAGGGTCTACCAACCCTTAATCACTCAATGAATGAGATTTGAATTTGTATGGGTTGCATCATCAAGGCTGTTATTTATTTTTTTTCATATGTTGCTTCAGCTTTAATAGCTAAGATTTTGGTGGCTAAGCAAGCAATCAAATGGAGCATAGATTAGGGTTCAGTGATCACTTGATAGGAGGGGATTGCAAATTGCCACATTGAGAATTTGGTATCAACACTGAATAAGAGCAAAATGCTCTGATACCAAATGAGAATTAGTTTTGTCAATTACCTTGGGAACAATATTAATTGAAAAGTCTTTGACTGAGATAATATAGTAATAATCAAGTACTGAGTGTAATAGGATCATTTTGATCACGATTAACTTAAATAGATCTAGAGGGGGAGTCAATTATACGCTTAGATACTACTTGTTAAGGTGATATACACTATGATACCAATTCATGGATTTTATTTGGATATATTACCAATTTATTGTTGATATATTCCTTGTATCAATTTGTAAATAAAAAAAACTAAAGCATGAAATCTGGCAAATTGCTTAATTAATTAATGAAACACTTAAGCTGATTGATATTAGTTAATTAATCACATTTGGAGTATCATATTAACCTAACATGTTTGTAGTTATAATTATAAATTTATTTAAAGTGCAGTAAAGAAATAAAGTAGAGACTTGCATACCAGATTTTTTTTACGTGAAAAAACTCACCAAACGACTAGTCAAAATCATGGGACTTGGCCCAAAAATATAATCCACTATGAAGAAAGAGATGTACAACCTAAGTCTACTTAGTCATTCTGTAGTGATTCAATACACTCAAATTGTAAAGACTGGATTTTTGTTTATTATTTATTTTCTTAAAAAGGATTATAAATGGAATTGTATATGTTTTAAACATCAATTACATATGCAAGGATTAGTTGAGAGGTCCGGAGATTTTTTGAAACCATTTGGGCTATTTTGAGTTTTTGGGTTAAGTTGTGCGGCCCAGAACGAGTCAAATAACTCAAAAATTTTTTATGAGTTTTGTGAATTTCATATAAGGGTGTATATGAACTTTAAGGAGTTTAAATGATAAATTGGGAAAAAAAATGTTAGTATGTAATTTGTCTAAAGTTACATCAGGGTTGAAAAGTAAAATGAAAGAAGAGAGAGACTTAGTTGCAAAGTCTTGCAAAATTGATAGATATATATGATATGTATAGGCCAAGTGGGAAAAATCATATTTATTCTCTTTCCCTCATCTCTTGGACTAGACAAGGATTTTGGCGTAATTGGAATTTTGGCGTATTTGAGGTGATTTAGGGGTTTTGGCGTACTTAGGCTGATTTTGGCGTACCTGGGGTGATTTTGAGATTTTGTCGTACTTGAGGTGATTTTGGGATTTTGACGTACTTGGGGTGATTTTGGAGTTCTGGCGTACTTGGGGTGATTTTGGGGTTTTGGCGTACTTGGGGTGATTTTGAGGGTTTGGCGTACTTGGGGTGATTTTGAGGGTTTGGCGTACTTGAGGTGATTTTGTGGTTTTGGTATACTTTGGGTGATTTTGGATTTTGGCGTACCTGGGGTGATTTTGGTGATATGGCGTATTTGGGGTTATTTTGGGGTTTTGGTGTTATTGGTTTAATTTTGGGGTTTTGGCGTATTTGGGGTTATTTTGGGGTTTTGGTGTTATTGGTTTAATTTTGGGGTTTTGGCGTATTTGGTGTGATTTTGGGGTTTTGGCTTATTTGGAGTTATTTTAAGCTTTTTGCGTAATTGGGGTGATTTTTTGGTTTTGGCGTACTTGGGGTGATTTTGGGGTTTTGGCTTACTTGGGGTGATTTTAGGGTTTTGGTCATATTGAGGTGATTTTAGGGTTTTGGCGTACTTAGGGTGATTTTGCGAATTTGGCATACTTTAGGTGATTTTGGGGTTTTAGCGTACTTGGGGTTATTTTGAGATTTTGGCGTAATTGGGGTTTTGGCTTCTTCTGGTGATTTGGGGGTTTTGGCGTACTTGACTTGATTTTGGGGTTTTGGCGTACTTTGGGTGATTTTGGGGTTTTGGTGTACTTGGGGTGATTTTGGGGTTTTAGCGTACTTGGGGTGATTTTGAAGTTTCGGTGTACTTGGGGTGATTTTGGAGTTTTGGCATACTTGAGGTGATTTTGGAGTTTTGGCATACTTAGATTGATTTTGGGATTTTGGTTACTTGGAGTGATTTTGGGGTTTTGAGTATTTTTGGTGATTTTTGGGTTTCTGGCGTATTTTGGATGAATTTAGGGTTTTGGCGTATTTGGGGTGATTTTGAGTTTTGGCGTACTTGGGGTAATTTTGTTGTTTTGGCGTACTTTGGGTTAATTTTGGAGTTTTGGCTTACTTGGAGTGATTTTGGGTTTTGAAAATTTTGGGTGATTTTCAGGTTTTTGGCGTATTTTGGCTGAATTTGGGGTTTTGGCGTATATGGGGTGATTTTGGGTTTTGGCGTACTTGCGGTTATTTTGTTGTTTTGGCTTACTTGGGGTTATTTTGGGGTTTTGGCTT
Source organism: Cornus controversa (assembly GCA_026545225.1). Lineage (NCBI taxonomy): Eukaryota > Viridiplantae > Streptophyta > Magnoliopsida > Cornales > Cornaceae > Cornus > Cornus controversa. The sequence continues at coordinate 62,883,637 of CM048852.1, forward strand.
ACTTGGGGTGATTTTGGGGTTTTGGCTTACTTGGGGAGATTTTGGAGTTTTGGCATACTTAGGGTGATTTTGGAGTTTTTGTGTACTTGGGGTGATTTTGGGGTTTTGGCATACTTGGGGGGATTTAGGGGTTTTAGCGTACTTGGAGTGATTTTTGGGTTTTAGCGTAGTTGGGTTGATTTTGGAGTTTTAGTGTACTTGGGGTGATTTTGGAGTTTTAGTGTACTTGGGGTTATTTTGGTGTTTTGGCATACTTGGGGTGATTTTGGGGTTTTGGCGTACTTGGGGTGATTTTGGGGTTTTGGAGTATTTTGGGTGATTTTGGGGTTTTGGCGTATTTGGGGTGATTTTGGAGTTTTGGCTTATTTTGGGTGATTTTGGTGTTTTGAAGTAGTTGGGGTGATTTTGAGGTTTTAGCATATTTGGAGTGATTTTGCTATTTTTGCATACTTGGGTGATTTTGCGATTTTGGGTTCTTTGGGGTGATTTTGGGGTTTTGCCGTCCTTGGGTGATTTTTGGGTTTGGCTTACTTGGTGTGATTTTGGGGTTTTGGCGTACTTAGGTTAATTTTGGGGTTTTGGCGAACTTGGAGTGATTTTGGGGTTTCGGCATAGTTGGGGTGATTTTGGGGTTTTGGCTTATTTGTGGTAATTTTGGGGTTTTGGCTTACTTGGGGTGATTTTGGGGTTTTGGCTTACTTGAGTTAAGTTTTTGGTTTTGGCATACTTTCGGTGATTTTGAGGGTTTGGCGTACTTTGGGTTAATTTTGTGGTTTGGCGTACTCGGGGTGATTTTGTGGTTTTGTCGTACTTGGGGTGATTTTGGAGTTTTGGAATACCTTGGGTGATTTTGTTGTTTTGGCGTATTTGGGGCTATTTTGGTGTTTTGGTGTAATTGGGGTGATATTGGGGTTTTGGCGTACTTGGGGTGATGTTGGAGTTTTGGCTTATTTGGAATTATTTTGGGGTTTTTGCGTAATTGGTGTGATTTTGGTGTTTTGGCGTACCTGGGGTGATTTTCTGATTTTGGCTTACTTGCGGTGATTTTGTGGTTTTGGTCATATTTGGGTGATTTAGGGATTTGGCTTTCTTGGGACGATTTTTGGGTTTTGGCTTACTTTGGGTGATTTTGGGGGTTTTGCATAATTGGGGTTATTTTGAGGTTTTGGCGTACTTGGGGTGATTTTGTGATTTTGGCTAACTTGGTTGATTTTGGAGTTTTGACTTACTTGGAGTGATTTTTGGATTTGGCGTACTTGGGGTGATTTTGGGGTTCTGTATTACTTGGGGTGATTTTGGAGTTTTGGTCATATTGGGTTGATTTTATGGTTTTCGCTTACATGGGGTGATTTTGGAGTTTTGGCGTACTTGAGGTGATTTAGTGGTTTTGGCGTACTTGGGGTGATTTTGAGGTTTTTTTGTATTTGGGGTGATGATTCGTGTGTGAGTGTGACTCAAAAAGTATATCAATTAAAATTTTTCACACTTCGCAATAGAACGAATTCCTTGCAGAATAGGGCTATCGAAAGGGGTATCGTACCTCAGGGATTATGGTCTGATGAGTTGGAATACGGAATTAATTCTAATTAAATTTATAAGAAAAGAATTATGATTTTTAAACTAAACTAATTAAAAAGATAAAATAAAATAAATCAAAGATAAATGGGATAGTGAAGATAATAGGAGAGAAATCTAGGGTGTTTGACTTCACCACTAACTCCACAATCAATGGTCAATTGAATCAACTATAGGGGAATTACATCATGCATAAGTGGTGTCGGTGGCTACAAGCTTACCTTCATCCGTCAAGAAGATAACATATGATTAAGACTAAGCCATGGACTATCTTCGATTGGCATGGGCCATCTGCCTAACTACTATAATCTAGGGTGCAGTATGGTTCATCTTCTCTAGGCATAATCCATCAAAGCTCATAACAATATATTCAGTGATTACCATTGTGTAATAATCTCTCTCATGATCACAGAAAACAAGAGAGATTGAGTTCAATAACAACAACTAAATATCTAAGACAAGATAAGAAATCATTGAAACTGAATTTACAAGACTTTTATTGCTCAATTCTATAATAAGAATCCTCTGAATTACACAATCTATGCATGTATATAAAGGTCCCCAATAATTAAAACAATCAAACCATTGATGCTTTGTTAGGGCTACATCAAAACCCTAGTGGATGAACTAGCCGCTCATGGTAGAAGAAGAAGTTTCAACTGTTGAGGAAGAAGACATCATCGTTCTGAATTACGCGTATGACTTCGTTCTCCAATGGCTCTGCAATATGTTTCTGTTCTCTTCTCAGCCTTCTCAGACTCTCCAAGCTCTGTTCTCTCTGTCTAATCTCTCCCTTTAACTCAGCCTCCAAGTCTTCACTTTATTCCCCAAGAGAATACACCAAAGTCCTAATCCAATTAGGAATAAATTAGGGTTTCCCGCAGCACTAATCAGGTGGGTTTTTCCTGCTGACTTCGGCCCAACTTTTGACCCACTAGAAGTCTGATTCACGGAATTTTCGTGAAATACAAAAGTGTGCAGAATCAAATTTCGTTCAACCCTTCGTAAAAATAATGTCGATTTGAGGCTCGAAAATAAGAGTTCTGGTCCATTTTCTAAAACGGGATTAAGAATGTATTATGCGCAGATTTGGGCTTCAGGCCCGAAACCTTCTTAAGCAGTTGTAATTCTCTTGGACCTCTTTCTTGGGCTGATTTGAGTTAAAATAAATGGTTGAGTGAATCTCCTTGATGTAGGCTTCATCTCACCATCTTGGATGTCTTCTTTAAAAGCCCAAAAGCTTGGTTTTAACTGAAATAATCATTAAGGCCCTGAAAATACAGAAAATAGTAAAACAAAGTAAAATCACAAAATAATCTATCACTAAGAAAATAAAATACATAAGTTAAGAGGCTAGAATGCGTAACATTCAACGCCTATCAGGTGATTCTGAGGTTTTTGCGTACTTGGTGTTCTTGGGGTGAGTTGGGGTTTTGGCATACTTGGGATGATTTTTTGGTTTTGGCTTACTTGGGGTGATTTTTAGATTTTGGTTTACTTTAAGTGATTTTTTGGGTTTGGCATACTTTGGTTAATTTTGTGGTTTTGGCGTACTTGGGGTGATTTGGGAGTTTTGGCGTACTTGGGGTGATTTTAGAGTTTTAGCGTAATTGGGGTGATTTTGGGGTTTTAGTGTACTTATGGTTATTTTGGGGTTTCGATTTATTCGGGGTTATTTTGGGGCTTTGGCTTAATTGGGGTGATTTTTGGGTTTTGGTGTACTTGGGGTGATTTTTGTGTTTTGGCTTACTCGGTGCAATTTTGGGGTTTTGGTCAAATTGGGGTGATTTTAATTTTTTGGCGTACTTGGGGTGATTTTAGTGATTTGGCGTACTTGAGGTGATTTTGTGGTTTTGGCGTAATTGGGGTGATTTTGGTGCTTTGGTGTACTTGGGGTGATTTTGGGGCTTTGGTGTACTTGGGGTGATTTTGGGGCTTTGGTGTACTTGGTGTGATTTTGGGGCTTGGGTGTACTTGGGTGATTTTAGGATTTTTATGTACTTGGTGTTATTTTGTGGTTTAGGCATAATTGAGGTGATTTTGAAGTTTTGGCCTACTTTGGGTGATTTTGGGGTTTTGGGGTACCTGGAGTGATTTTGGGGTTTTGAATTTTTTTGGTGATTTTGGGTTTTTGGCCTATTTTGGGTGAATTTAGGGTTTTGCCATTTTTGGGTGGTTTTGGATTTTGGCGTACTTGGGGTGATTTTATTGTTTTGGCTTACTAGGGATTATTTTGAGGTTTTGGCTTATTTGCGGTGATTTTGGTGTTTTGGCGTACTTGAGTTTTGGTCGTATTGGGTTGATTTTGGAGTTTTGGCTTACTTGGATGATTTTGGGATTTTGGTGTACTTGGGTGATTTGCAGGTTTTAGCGTAATTGAGGTGATTTACGGGTTTTGGCGTACTTGGGGTGATTTTTTGGGTTTTGGTGTACTTGGGGTGATTTTGGAGTTTTAGCGTATTTGGGGTTGTTTTGGGGTTTTGGCATACTTAAGGTGTTTTTTGAGTTTTGGCGTACTTGGGGTGAATTTGGGATTTTGGCCTATTTGGCGTGATTTTGGGGTTTTGGCTTACTTAGGATGATTTTGTTGTTTTGGCGTATTTGGGGTGATTTGTGGGTTTTGGCATATTTGGGATGATTTTGTTGTTTTCGCTTACTTGGGTTGATTTTGGGGTTTTGGCTTACTTTGGATGATTTTGGGTTTAGGCGTACTTTGGTTGATTTTGGGGTTTGGTTTACATGGGGTGATTTTGATGTTTTGGCTTACTTGGGATTATTTTGGGGTTTTTGCATAATTGCGGTGATTTGTGTATTTTGGCGTACTTGGGGTGATTTTGCGGGTTTGGCGTACTTGTGGTGATTTTGCGGGTTTGGCATACTTAGGGTGATTTTGGAGTTTTGGGTTACTTGAGGTGATTTTGGGTTTTGGCGTATTTGGGGTGATTCTGGGCTGACTTTGGGGTTTTGGCGTACTTTGGATGAATTTTTTGTTTTTGCGTACTTTTGTTGATTTTGAGGGTTTGGCGTACTTTAGGTTAATTTTGTGATTTTGGCGTACTTGGAGTGATGAGTTTTGGCGTACTTGGGGTTATTTTGGGGTTTTTGCGTATTTGGGGTTTTAGCTTACTTGGAATGATTTTTAGTTTTTGAGTATTTTGGGTTATTTTGGGGTTTAGGCATACTTGGAGTGATTTTGGAGTTTTGGTGTACTTGGGGTGATTTTGGGGTTTTGGCGTACTTGGAGTTATTTTTTGGTTTTGGCATACTTCGGGTTATTTGTGAGTTTTGTCGTACTTGGGGTGATTTTGGGGTTTTGCCGGACTTGGTGTGATTTTGGGGTTTGGCTTACTTGGTATGATTTTTGGGTTTTGGCGTATTTGGGTTGATTTTGGGGTTTTGGCGAACTTGTAGTGATTTTGGGGTTTTGGCGTACTTGGGAAGATTTTGCGGGTTTGGCGTATTTGGGTTGATTTTGGGTTTTGGTGTACTTGGGATGATTTTGGTGTTTTGGCGTACTTCGGATTATTTTGGAGTTTAGGCATACTTAGGGTGATTTCTGAGTTTTGGCATTCTTTGGGTGATTTTGGTGTTTTGCCAGACTTGGTGTGATTTTGAAGTTTTGGCGTACTTGGGTTGATTTTTGGTTTTTGGCGAACTTGTAGTGATTTTGGGGTTTTGGCTTACTTGGGGCGATTTTGTGGGTTTGGCGTACTTGGGGTGATTTTGGGGTATTGCTTTACTTGTGGTGATTTTGTGGTTTTGGCTTACTTGGGTTGATTTTTGGATTTTGGCTTATTTGGGGTGATTTTGGGGATTTGGCGTACTTGGGGTGACTTTGAGTTTTGGCGTACTTGGGATGATTTTTTTGTTTTGGCGTACTTTGGGTGATTTTTTGGGCTTGCCATATTTCGGTTAATTTTGTGATTTTGGCGTACTTGGGGTGTTTTTGTGCTTTTGGCATACCTTGGGTGATTTTGGTGTATTTTGGGTTATTTTGGGTTTTGGCGTTATTGTGATGCTTTTGGGGTTTTGGCTTACATGGGATGATTTTGGGGTTTTGGCTTATTTGGAATTTTTTTGGGGTTTTTGTGTAGTTGGGGTAATTTTGTGGTTTTGGTTTACTTGCTGTAATTTTGGGGTTTCGGCTTACTTGACATGATTTTGGGGTTTTGGTCATATTAGGGTGATTTAGGGGTTTTGGCTTACTTGGGGTGATTTTACAGTTTTGGCGTAATTATTGTGATTTTGATTTTGGCGTACTTGGGTTATTTTGGAGTTTTGGCGTACTTAGGGTTATTTAGTTTTTGGCGTACTTGCGTGATTTTGTTATTTAGGCTTACTTGGGATGATTTTGGAGTTATGACTTACTTAGGGTGATTTTTGAGTTTTGGCGTACTTGTGAAGATTTTGGGGTTTCGACTTACTTTGAGTTATTTTGAGGGTTTGGCGTACTTGGGTTCATTTTTTTGTTTTAGTGGACTTGGGGTGATTTTTGAGTTTAGGTGTACTTGGGGTGATTTTGGAGTTTTGGCATACTTGGGGTGATTTTGGAGTTTTGGTGTACTTGGGGTGATTTTGGGAGTTTCGGTTTACTTGGAATGATTTTTGGATTTGGAGTATTTTGGGTGATTTTTGGGTTTTGAAGTATTTGGAGTGAATTTGGGGTTTTGGCGTATTTTGGGTTATTTTGGGCTTTCGACGTATTTGGGGTGATTTTGGGGTTTTGGTGTACTTGGGATAATTTTGGTGTTTTGGCGTACTTGGGGTTATTTTGGGGTTTAGGCATACTTGGGGTGATTTGTGAGTTTTGGCGTACTTGGGATGATTTTGGGGTTTTACCGGACTTGGTGTGATTTTGGGTTTGGCTTACTTGGTGTGATTTTGAGCTTTTGGCTTATTTGGGGCTATTTTGAGATTTTGGCTTATTTTGGGATGTTGTCTTACTTGTGGTGACTTTGGGATTTTGGTGTACTTGGGGTGATTTTTTGGTTTTGGCGTACTTTGGATGATTTTGTTGGTTTGGCGTACTTTTGTTAATTTTGTGGTTTTGGCGTAACTGGGGTGATTTTGTGGTTTGGCATACCTTGGCTGATTTTTGTGTTTTAGCGTTTTTAGGGTGATTTTGGGTTTTGGCGTAATTGTGGTGCTTTTGTGGTTTTGGCGTACTTGGGGTGATTTTGGGGTTTTGGCGTACTTGGGGTGATTTTGGGGTTTGGGCTTTTTTGGGGTGATTTTGGGGTTTGGCTTATTTTGAATTATTTTGGGGTTTTGGCGTAATTGGGGTAATTTTGAGGTTTTGGTTTACTTGCGCTGATTTTGGGGTTTTGTTCATATTGGGGTCATTTTGGGGTTTTGGCTTATTTGTGGTGATTTTTGAGTTTTTGAGTAATTGTTGTGATTTTTAGATTTTCGCGTACTTGGGGTGATTTTGGGGTTTTGGCATACTTGGGGTGATTTTGGGGTTTTGGCTTACTTTGGGTGATTTTGGATTTTTGATGTACATGAGGTGATTTTGGGGTTTTGTCGTACTTGGGGTGAGTTTTTGGTTTCTGCTTACTTGCACTGATTTTAGGGTTTTGGTCATATTGGGTTGATTTAGCGGTTTTCGCTTATATGGGGTGATTTTGGGGTTTCAGTTTATTTGGTGTTATTTAGGGGTTTTGGCATAATTGGGGTATTTTGGGGTTTTGGCATACTTGGGGTGATTTTTGAGTTTTTGTCATATTTTTGTGATTTTATGGTTTTTGGCTTACTTGGGGTGATTTTGGGATTTTGGTGTACTTGTAGTGATTTTGAGGTCTGAGTGTACTTCGGGTGATTTTGAAGTTTTACGTAGTTTAGGTTATTTTTGGGTTTTATCGTCATTGAAATGATTTTGGGGTTTGGCATACTTGGGGTGATTTAGGGATTTTGTCGTACTTGGGGTGATTTTTGGGTTTAGGCGTACATGGCGTGATTTTGTTATTTTGGCTTACTTGAGGTGATTTTGGAGTTTTGGCTTACTTGGGGTGATTTTGGGGTTTTGGCTTACCTTGAGTGATTTTGAGGGTTTGGCGTACTGGAGTTAATTTTGTGGTTTTGGCGTACTTGGGGTGATTTTGTGGTTTTGGCGTACTTGGGGCGATTTTGTGATTTTGTCGTACTAAGGGTGATTTTTGGGTTTTGGCGTACTTGAGGTGATTCTGGAGTTTTCGACCTATTGGGGGAATTTTGGGGTTTTGGCGTAGTTGGGGTGATTTTTGTGTTTTGTCATACTTGGGGTGATTTTGGGTTTTGGCATACCTGGGGTGATTTTGGGGTTTTGGCTTACTTTGACTGATTTTGGGGTTTTGGTGTACTTAAGGTGATTTTGGAGTTTTGGTCGTATTGTGGTGATTTTGTGGTTTTGCCGTGCTTTGGGTTATTTTGGGATTTTAGCGTAGTTGGGGTGATTTTGATGTTTTGGAGTACTTCGGGTGATTTTGGGGTTTTGGCCTACTTGGGGTTATTTTGGGATTTAGGCATACTTTGGGTGATTTTGGAGTTCTGGCGTATTTGGGGTGATTTTGGAATTTTGACGTATTTGGGGTTTTGGCTTACTTGGATTGATTTTGGAGTTTTGGAGTACTTAGGGTGAGTTTGGTGTTTTGGCGTACTTGTGGTGATTTTGGTGTTTTGACGTACTTGGGGTGATTTTGGGGTTTTGGCGTACTTGGGGTGATTTTGGAGTTTTTTCGTACCTCGGGTGATTTTGCGGTTTTGCCGTGCTTTGGGTTATTTTGGGGTTTTCTCGTACTTCAGGTGATTTTGAAGTTTTGGCGTATTTAGGGTTTCGGCTTACTTGGAGTGATTTGGGGGTTTTGGCTTACTTGGAGTGATTTTGGAGTTTTGAAATATTTGGGGTGATTTTGGTGTTTTGGCGTATTTGGGGGTGAATTTCGGGTTTTGGCTTATTTGTGCTGATTTTTGGGTTTTGGCGTATTTGTTGTCATTTTGGGGTTTTGGCTTATTTGGAATCATTTTAGGGTTATGGCGTGCTTGGGGTGATTTTGCGGTTTTGGCGTACTTGGGGTGATTTTGGGGCTTTGGCTTACTTGAGATGATTTTATGGTTTGATTTTTTGGTTTTGGCATTCTTGTGGTGATTTTGGAGTTTTGGCGTTGCTGTGGTGATTTTTGGGTTTTGGCGTATTTGGGATGATTTTGTGGTTTTGGCTTATTTGAGGTGATTTTGGGGTATTGGTGTATCTGGGGTGAATTTGGGATTTTGACGTATTTTGGGTGATTTTGGAGTTTTGGCGTATCTGGGGTGATTTTGGAGTTTTGGCATATTTTTGGGTTTTTGCGTACTTCAGGTTATTTTTTGATTTTGGCGTACTTGGGTGATTTTGCAATTTTGGCGTAGTTGAGGTGATTTTGGAGTTTTGGCGTCTTTGGGGTGATTTTGGGGATTTGGCGTACTTGGGTGATCTTGGGGTTTTCACGTACTTGGTGATTTTGGGGGTTTGGCGTATCTGGGGTGATTTTGGGGTTTTAGCTTATTTTGGGTGATTTTTGAATTTTTGCGTACTTTGGGTGATTTTTGAGTTTTGGCGTGCTTGGGGTGATTTTGGTGTTTTAGCTTAGTTGGGGTAATTTGAGGGATTTGGCGTACTGGGGGTGATTTTGGGATTTTAGCTTAGTTGGGGTAATTTGAGGGATTTGGCGTACTGGGGGTGATTTTGGGATTTTAGCTTAGTTGGGGTAATTTGAGGGATTTGGCGTACTTGGGGTGTTTTTGAGGTTTTAACGTACTTTTGGTGATTTTGAGGTTTTAGCGTACTTGGATGATTTGGGGGTTTTGGCGTAATTTTGGTGATTTTTGGGTTTTGGCGTACTGATGGTTATTTTGGGGTTTTGGGTTTATTCGGGGTTCTTTTGGATTTTTTGCGTAATTGGGGTGATTTTTGGGTTTGGCGTACTTGGGATGATTTTGGTGCTTTGGCTTACTTGGGGTGATTTTGTGAATTTTTTCATATTGGAGTGATTTTAAGGTTTTGGATACTTGGAGTGATTTTAGTGATTTGATGCACTTGAGGTGATTTTGGAGTTTTGGCATACTTGGAATGATTTTGGGTTGTGAATATTTTCGGTGATTTTGGGTTTTTGGTCTATTCTGGGTGAATTTTTTATTTTGGGTGATTTTGGTGTTTTGGCATTGCTGGGGTGATTTTTTGGTTTTTGCGTATTTGGGATGATTTTGTGGTTTTGGCTTATTTGAAATGATTTTGGGGTTTTGACGTATTTTGGGTGATTTTGGAGTTTTGGCGTATCTGGGGTGATTTTGGGATTTTTGAATATTTTTGGGTTTTCGCGTACTTGTGGTTATTTTTTGATATTGGCGTACTTGGGTGATTTTGCGTATTTTGGATTATTTTTGGGGTTTTGGCTTATTTTGGGCGAATTTGGGGTTTCGGCGTATTGGGATGATTTTAGGTTTTGGCGTACTTGGGATTATTTTGTTGTTTTGGCTTACTTGTGGTTATTTTGGGGCTTTTGCTTACTTGGGGTAATTTTTGGGTTTTTGTGTACTTGGGATGATTTTGGGGTTTTAGCTTAGTTGGGGTAATTTGAGGGATTTGGCGTACTTGGGGTGTTTTTGAGGTTTTTAACGTACTTTTGGTGATTTTAAGGTTTTAGCGTACTTGGATGATTTGGGGGTTTTGGCGTAATTATGGTGATTTTTGGGTTTTGGCGTACTGATGGTTATTTTGGGGTTTCAGTTTATTCGGGGTTCTTTTGGGGTTTTGGCTTCATGGGGGTGATTTTTGGGTTTGGCGTACTTGGGGTGATTTTGGTGCTTTGGCTTACTTGGGGTGATTTTGTGGATTTTTTCATATTGGAGTGATTTTAAGGTTTTGGATACTTGGAGTGATTTTAGTGATTTGATGCACTTGAGGTGATTTTGGGGTTTTGGCATACTTGGAATGATTTTGGGTTGTGCATATATTTTCGGCGATTTTGGGTTTTTGGTCTATTTTGGGTGAATGTTTTGTTTTGGCGTATTTGCGGTGGTTTTGGGTTTTGGCGTATTTGGGGTGATTTTATTATTTTGGCTTACTTGGGATTATTTTGGTTTTGGCATACTTGGGATGATTTTGAGGTTTGGCTTACTTGGTGTGATTTTGTTGTTTTGGCTTACTTGGGGTTTTTTTTGGGTTTTGGCGTAATTATAGTGATGTTGGGGTTTTGGTTTATTTTGAATGATTTTGGTGTTTTGGTTTACTTGGAATGATTTTGGGTTTTGGAATATTTTGGGTGATTTTGTGGTTTTGGCGTATTTGGGGTGATTTTGGGATTTTTGATTATATAGGGTGATTTTGGTGTTTTGGCGTATTTGAGGTGACTTTGGGATTTTTTTGCCATATTTGTAGTGATTTTGGCTTACTTGGGATTATTTTGGGTTTTGGAATATTTTGGGTGATTTTTGAATTTTTGCGTATTTTGGGTGATTTTTGAGTTTTGGGGTGCTTGGGGTGATTTTGGTGTTTTAGCTTAGTTGGGTAATTTGAGTGATTAGGCGTACTTGGGGTGATTTTGGGATTTTAGCTTAGTTGGGGTAATTTGAGGGATTTGGCGTACTTGGGGTGTTTTTGAGGTTTTAACGTACTTTTGGTGATTTTGAGGTTTTAGCGTACTTGGATGATTTGGGGGTTTTGGCGTAATTTTGGTGATTTGATACTTGGAGTGATTTTAGTGATTTGATGCACTTGAGGTGATTTTGGGGTTTTGGCATACTTGGAATGATTTTGGGTTGTGCATATATTTTTCGGCGATTTTGGGTTTTTGGTCTATTTTGGGTGAATGTTTTGCTTTGGCGTATTTGCGGTGGTTTTGGGTTTTGGCGTATTTGGGGTGATTTTATTATTTTGGTTTACTTGAGATTATTTTGGTTTTGGCATACTTGGGATGATTTTGAGGTTTGGCTTACTTGGTGTGATTTTGTTGTTTTTGCCATATTTGTAGTGATTTTGCTATTTTGGCTTCCTTGCGGTGATTTTGGGGTTTTAGCGAACTCGTATTGATTTTGAGATTTTGTCGTACTTCGGGTTATTTTGGGGGTTTTGGCGTAATTGGAGTGATTTTGGGGTTTTGGCATACTTGTGGTTATTTTGGGGTTTTGGCTTACTTGGGCATATTTTGGTGTTTTGGCATACTTGAGGTGATTTTGGAGTTTTGGTCGTATTGGGGCGATTTGGGGGTTTTGGAGTAATTGGGGTGATTTTTGACGTACTTGGGGTGATTTAGTGGTTTTGGCGTACTTGGGGTGATTTTGAAGTTTTTGCGTACTTTCGGTGATTTTGGAGTTTTTGGCGTACTTGGGATGATTTTGAGGGTTTGATTTTGTGATTTTGGCATTTTTTAGGGTGATTTTGGAGTTTTGGCGTTACTGGGTGATATTGGGGATTTGGCGTAATTTTGTTAATTTGGGGTTTTGGCGTATTTGGGTTGATTTTGGGGTTTTGGCTTATTTGTGGTGAATTTGGGGTTTTTGTATATCTGGGATGATTTTGGGATTTTGTCGTATTTGGGGTGATTTTGGGGGTTTGGCGTATCTGAGATGATTTTGGGGTTTTAGCGTATTTTGGGTGATTTTTGAATTTTTGCGTAGTTTTGGTGATTTTTGAGTTTTGGTGTAGTAGGGGTGATTTTGCGATTTTGGCGTGCTTAGGGTGATTTTTTAGTTTTGGCGTCTTTGGGGTGATTTTGTGGTTTTGGTGTACTTGGGGTGATCTTGGGGTTTTTTGCGTACTTGCGGTGATTTTGAGGTTTTGGCATATTTGGGGAGAATTTGGGATTTTGTCGTAGTTGGGGTGATTTTGGGATTTTGGCGTATATGGGGCAATTTTGGGCGTTTGGTTTATTTTGGGTGATTTTGGTTTTTTGGCATATTTGGGGTGATTTTGTGATGTTGGCGTAATTGTAGTGATGTTGGGGTTTTTGCCATATTTGTAGTGATTTTGCTATTTTGGCGTACTTGCGGTGATTTTAGGGTTTTAGCGAACTCGAATTGATTTTGTGGTTTTGTCGTACTTAGGGTTATTTTTGGGTTTTGGTGTAATTGGAGTGATTTTGGGGTTTTGGCATACTTGTGGTGATTTTGCGGATTTGGCTTACCTTGAGTGATTTTGAGGGTTTGGCGTACTTAGGTTAATTTTGTGATGTTTGCATACTTGGGGTGATTATGTGGTTTTGTCGTACTTGGGGTGATTTTGAGGTTTTGGCTTATTTGTGGTGAATTTGGGGTTTTTGTATATCTGGGATGATTTTGGGGTTTTGACGTATTTGGGGTGATTTTGGGGGTTTGGCGTATCTGAGGTGATTTTGGGGTTTTAGCGTATTTTGGGTGATTTTTGAATTTTTGCGTATTTGGGTGATTTTTGAGTTTTGGTGTACTAGGGGTGATTTTGCGATTTTGGCGTGCTTAGTGTGATTTTTTAGTTTTGGCGTCTTTGGGGTGATTTTGTGGTTTTGGCGTACTTGGGGTGATATTGGGGTTTTTGCGTACTTGCGGTGATTTTGGGGTTTTGGCGTATTTGGGGAGAATTTAGGGTATTGTCGTACTTGGGGTGATTTTGGAATTTTGGCGTATATGGGGCAATTTTGGGCTTTTCGCTTATTTTGGGTGATTTTGGTTTTTTTGCATATTTGGGGTGATTTTGTGATGTTGGCGTAATTGTAGTGATGTTGGGGTTTTTGCCATATTTGTAGTGATTTTGCTATTTTGGCGTACTTGCGGTGATTTTAGGGTTTTAGCAAACTTGGATTGATTTTGTGGTTTTTTCGTACTTAGGGTTATTTTGTAGTTTTGGCGTAATTGGAGTGATTTTGGGGTTTTGGCATACTTGTGGTGATTTTGGGGTTTTGTCTTACCTTGAGTGATTTTGAGGGTTTGGCGTACTTAGGTTAATTTTGTGATTTTTGCGTACTTGGGGTGATTATGTGGTTTTGTCGTACTTGGGGTGATTTTTGGGTTTTGGCTTACTTGGGCATATTTTGGTGTTTTGGCATACTTGAGGTTATTTTGGAGTTTTGGTCGTATTGGGGCGACTTGGGGGTTTTGGAGTAATTGGAGTGATTTTTGACGTACTTTGGGTGATTTAGTGGTTTTGGCGTACTTGGGGTGATTTTGAAGTTTTTGCGTACTTTCGGTGATTTTGGGGTTTTTGGCGTACTTGGGGTGATTTTGAGGGTTTGTTTTGTGGTTTTGGCATTTTTTGGGGTAATTTTGGAGTTTTGGCGTTACTGGGTGATATTGGGGATTTGGCGTAATTTTGTTAATTTGGGGTTTTGGCTTATTTGTGGTGAATTTGGGATTTTTGTATATCTGGGATGATTTTGGGATTTTGTCGTATTTGGGGTGATTTTGGGGGTTTGGCGTATCTGAGATGATTTTGGGGTTTTAGCGTATTTTGGGTGATTTTTGAATTTTTGCGTAGTTTTGGTGATTTTTGAGTTTTGGTGTACTAGGGGTGATTTTGCGATTTTGGCGTGCTTAGGGTGATTTTTTAGTTTTGGCGTCTTTGGGGTGATTTTGTGGTTTTGGCGTACTTGGGGTGATCTTGGGGTTTTTTGCGTACTTGCGGTGATTTTGGGGTTTTGGCGTATTTGGGGAGAATTTGGGGTTTTGTCGTACTTGGGTGATTTTGGGATTTTGGCGTTTATGGGGCAATTTTGGGCGTTGGGCTTATTTTGGGTGATTTTGGTTTTTTGGCATATTTGGGGTGATTTTGGAGTTTTGGCGTTACTGGGTGATATTGGGGATTTGGCGTAATTTTGTTAATTTGGGGTTTTGGCGTATTTGGGTTGATTTTGGGGTTTTGGCTTATTTGTGGTGAATTTGGGGTTTTTGTATATCTGGGATGATTTTGGGGTTTTGACGTATTTGGGGTGATTTTGGGGGTTTGGCGTATCTGGGTTATTTTGGTATTTTAGCGTATTTTGGGTGATTTTTGAATTTTTGCGTACTTTGGGTGATTTTTGAGTTTTGGCGTATTAGATGTGATTTTGCGGTTTTGGCGTGCTTAGGGTGATTTTTTAGTTTTGGCGTCTTTGTTGTGATTTTTGGTTTTGGCGTACTTGGGGTGATCTTGGAGTTTTTGCGTACTTGCGGTGATTTTGGGGTTTTGGCGTACTTGCGGAGAATTTGGAGTTTTGTCGTACTTGGGGTGATTTTGAAATTTTGGCGTATATGGGGCAATTTTGGGCTTTTGGCTTATTTTGGGTGATTTTGGTTTTTTTACATATTTGGGATGATTTTGTGATGTTGGCGTAATTGTAGTGATGTTGGGGTTTTTGACATATTTGTAGTGATTTTGCTATTTTGGCGTACTTTCGGTGATTTTAGGGTTTTAGTGAACTCGGATTGATTTTGTGGTTTTGTCGTACTTGGGGTGATTATGTGGTTTTGTCGTACTTGGGGTGATTTTGGAGTTTTGGCTTACTTGGGCTTATTTTTGTGTTTTGGCCTACTTGAGGTGATTTTGGAGTTTTGGTCGTATTGGGGCGATTTGGGGGTTTTGGAGTAATTGGAGTGATTTTTGACGTACTTGGGGTGATTTAGTGGTTTTGGCGTACTTGGGGTGATTTTGAAGTTTTTGCGTACTTTGGGTGATCTTGGGGTTTTTGGCGTATTTTGGGTGATTTTGAGGGTTTGTTTTTGTGGTTTTGGCATTTCTTGGGGTGATTTTGGAGTTTTGGCGTTACTGAGTAATATTGGGGATTTGGCGTAATTTTGTTAATTTGGGGTTTTTGGCGTACTTGGGGTGATTTTGAGGATTTGATTTTGTGGTTTTGGCATTTTTTGGGGTGATTTTGGAGTTTTGGCGTTACTGGGAGATATTGGGGATTTTGCGTAATTTTGTTAATTTGGGGTTTTGTCGTATTTGGGCTGATTTTGGGGTTTTGGTTTATTTGTGGTGAATTTGGGGTTTTTGTATATCTGGGATGATTTTGGGATTTTATCGTATTTGGGGTGATTTTGGGGGTTTGGCGTATCTGAGATGATTTTGGGGTTTGAGCGTATTTTGGGTGATTTTTGAATTTTTGCGTAGTTTGGGTGATTTTTGAGTTTTGGTGTACTAGGGGTGATTTTGCGATTTTGGCTTGCTTAGGGTGATTTTTTAGTTTTGGCGTCTTTGGGGTGATTTTGTGGTTTTGGCGTATTTGGGGTGATCTTGGAGTTTTTGCGTACTTGCGGTGATTTTGGGGTTTGGCATATTTGGCGAGAATTTGGAGTTTTGTCGTACTTGGGGTGATTTTGGAGTTTTGGCGTACATGGGGCAATTTTGGGCTTTTGGCTTATTTTGGGTGATTTTGGTTTTTTGGCATATTTGGGGTGATTTTGTGATGTTGGCGTAATTGTAGTGATGTTGGGGTTTTTGCCATATTTGTAGTGATTTTGCTATTTTGGCGTACTTGCGGTGATTTTGGGGTTTTAGCGAACTCGGATTGATTTTGTGGTTTTGTCGTACTTGGGGTTATTTTGGGGTTTTGGCGTAATTGGAGTGATTTTGGGGTTTTGGCATACTTGTGGTGATTTTGGGGTTTTGGCTTACCTTGAGTGATTTTGAGGGTTTGGCGTACTTAGGTTAATTTTGTGATGTTTGCATACTTGGGGTGATTATGTGGTTTTGTCGTACTTGGGGTGATTTTGGGGTTTTGGCTTACTTAGGCTTATTTTGGTGTTTTGGCATAGTTGAGGTGATTTTGGAGTTTTGGTCGTACTGGGGCGATTTGGGGGTTTTGGAGTAATTGGGGTGATTTTTGACGTACTTGGGGTGATTTTAAAGTTTTTGCGTACTTTGGGTGATTTTGGGGTTTTTGGCGTACTTGGGGTGATTTTGAGGGTTTGATTTTGTGGTTTTGGCATTTTTTGGGGTGATTTTGGAGTTTTGGCGTTACTGGGTGATATTGGGGATTTGGCGTAATTTTGTTAATTTGGGGTTTTGGCGTATTTGGGTTGATTTTGGGGTTTGGGCTTATTTGTGGTGAATTTGGGGTTTTTGTATATCTGGGATGATTTTGGGGTTTTGACATATTTGGGGTGATTTTGGGGGTTTGGCGTATCTGGGGTGATTTTGGTGTTTTAGCGTATTTTGGGTGATTTTTGAATTTTTGCGTACTTTGGGTGATTTTTGAGTTTTGGCGTATTAGGGGTGATTTTGCGGTTTTGGCGTGCTTAGGGTGATTGATAGGCGTTGAATGTTGCGCATTCTAGCCTCTTAACTTATGTATTTTATTCTATTAGTGATAGATTATTTTGTGATTTTACTTTATTTTAGTGTTTTCTGTATTTTCAGGGCCTTAATGATTATTTCAGTTAAAACCGTGATTTTGGGCTTTTAAAGATGACATGCAAGATGGTTGGATGAAGCCTACATCAAAGGGATCCATTGAGCTCCATAATTTAACTCAAATCAGCCCAAGAAAGAGGTCCAAGAGAATTACAGCTACTTAAGAAGGTTTCGGGCCTGAAGCCCAAATCTGCATTTAATATAGTCTTAATCCCGTTTTGGAAAATGGACCAGAAGTCTTATTTCCGAGCCTCAAATCGACATAATTCTCGCGCAAGGTTGAACGAAATTTGATGCTGCACACTTTTATATTTCACGAAAATTCCGTAAATCGGACTTCTAGTGGGTCAAAAGTGGGCCGAAGTCAGCAGGAAAAACCCACCTGATTAGTGCTGCGGGAAAACCTAATTAATTCCTAATTGGATTAGGACTTTGATGTATTCTCTTGGCTATTTAAAGTGACAAATTAGGGCTGTATTAGAAGGCTTGGCAGCAGCTTGGAAGAGCTTTTGGAATAGAGAATCTTTGGAGAACAAGGCGTATCATGAGCGGCTAGTTCAGCCACCAGGGTTCTGATGGAGCCCTAACTAAACATCACTGGTTTGATTGTTCTAATTATTGGGGATTTTTGTATTCATTCATAGATTGTGTAATTTAGAGGATTCTTCTTATAGAATTGAGCAATAAAAGTCTTATAAATTCAGTTTCAATGATTTCTTATATTGTCTTAGATACTTGATTATTGTTATTGAACTCGTCCCTCTTGTTTTCTGTGATCATGAGAGTGATTATTACACAATAGTTTTCATTAAATATATCATTAAAAGCTTTGATGGATTATGCCTAGAGAAGATGAACCATACTGCACCCTAGAGTAGAGTAGTTAGGCAGATGGCCCATGCCAATCGAAGATAGTCCATGACTTAGCCTTAATCATATGTTATCTTCTTGACGGATGAAGGTGAGCTTGTAGCCACCGACACCACTTATGCATGATATAATGCCCCATAGTTAGTTCAATTGACCATTGATTGTGAAGTTAGTGGTGAAATCAATTACCCTAGACTTATCTTATATTCTCTACACTCCTCAGTTTCTCTTGCTTTTGTTCAATTGCTTCATTAATTAATTTAGAATTAAAAATCAGAATTTATTTCTTTTAAATTTAATTAGAATTAGTCCTAACAATTCAACACAGTCAGACCACAGTCCCTGAGGTACGATACCCATTCCTTTCGATAGCCCTATTCTACAAGGAATTCGTTCTATTGCGAAGTGTGGTAATTTTTAATTGATATACTTTTTGAGTCACACTCACACACGAATCAGTGATTTTTTAGTTTTGGCGTCTTTGGGGTGATTTTGTGGTTTTGGCGTACTTGGGGTGATCTTGGAGTTTTTGCGTACTTGCGGTGATTTTGGGTTTTGGCGTATTTGGGGAGAATTTGGGGTTTTGTCGTACTTGGGGTGATTTTGAAATTTTGGCGTATATGGGGCAATTTTGGGCTTTTGGCTTATTTTGGGTGATTTTGGTTTTTTTACATATTTTGGGTGATTTTTGACGTACTTGGGGTGATTTTGAAGTTTTTGCGTACTTTGGGTGATTTTGGGGTTTTTGGCATACTTGGGGTGATTTTGAGGGTTTGATTTTGTGGTTTTGGCATTTTTTGGGGTGATTTTGGAGTTTTGGCGTTACTGGGTGATATTGGGGATTTGGCGTAATTTTGTTAATTTGGGGTTTTGGCGTATTTGGGTTGATTTTGGGGTTTGGGCTTATTTGTGGTGAATTTGGGGTTTTTGTATATCTGGGATGATTTTGGGGTTTTGACGTATTTGGGGTGATTTTGGGAGTTTGGCATATCTCGGGTGATTTTGGGGTTTTATCGTATTTTGGGTGATTTTTGAATTTTTGCGTATTTTGGGTGATTTTTGAGTTTTGGTGTACTAGGGGTGATTTTGCGATTTTGGCGTGCTTAGGGTGATTTTTTAGTTTTGGCGTCTTTAGGGTGATTTTGTGGTTTTGGCGTACTTGGGGTGATCTTGGAGTTTTTGCGTACTTGCGGTGATTTTGGGGTTTTGGCGTATTTGGGAAAAATTTTGGGTTTTGTCGTACTTGGGGTGAGTTTGGGATTTTGGCATATATGGGACAATTTTGGGCTTTTGGCTTATTTTGGGTGATTTTTGTTTTTTGGCATATTTGGGGTGATTTTGTGGTTTTGGCGTACTTTGGGTGATTTTTTCATTTTGGCGTATTTGTAGTGATTTTGGAGTTTTAGCGTACTTGGGGTACTTTTGTGATTTTTGCGTACTTGGGGTGATTTTTGTGTTTTGTTGTAATTGGGGTTGAATTTCGGGTTTTGGCTTAGTTGGGGTGATCTTGGGGTTTTTGCGTACTTGCGTTGATTTTGGGGTTTTGGCCTATTTGGGGAAAATTTGGGGTTTTGTCGTACTTGGGGTGATTTTGGGATTTTGGCCTATATGGGGCAATTTTGGGCTTTTGGTTATTTTGGGTGATTTTTGTTTTTTGGCATATTTGGGGTAATTTTGTGGTTTTGGCGTACTTTGGGTGATTTTTCATTTTGTTGCACTTGGAGTGATTACGGAGTTTTAGCGTACTTGGGGTATTTTTGTGATTTTTGCGTACTTGGGGTGATTTTTGTGTTTTGGCGTACTTGGGGGTGAATTTCGGGTTTTGGCGTATTTGTGGTGATTTTTGGTTTTTGGTGTATTTATTGTGATTTTGGGGTTTTGGTTTATTTCGAATCATTTTAGGGTTATGGCGTGCTTGGGGTGATTTTGCGGTTTTGGTGTACTTGTGGTGATTTTGGGGCTTTGGCTAACTTAGGATGATTTTGATGTTTGATTTTTTGGTATTAGCATTCTTGGGGTAATTTTGGAGTTTTGGCATTGCTGGGGTGATTTTTGGGTTTTTGCGTATTTGGGATGATTTTGTGGTTTTGGCTTATTTGAGGTGATTTTGGGGTTTTGACGTATTTTGGGTGATTTTGGAGTTTTGGCGTATCTGGGGTGATTTTGGGGATTTGGAATATTTTTGGGTTTTTGCGTACTTGTGGTTACTTTTTGATTTTCGCGTACTTGGGTGATTTTGCGTATTTTGGATTATTTTTGGGGTTTTGGCTTATTTTGGGTGAATTTGGGGTTTCGGCGTATTGGGATGATTTTAGGTTTCGGCGTACTTGGGATTATTTTGTTGTTTTGGCTTACTTGTCGTTATGCTGGGGTTTTTGCTTACTTGGGGTAATTTTTGGGTTTTTGTATACTTAGGATGATTTTAGGGTTTTGGTCGTATTAGGTTGATTTTGAATTTTGGCGTACTTGGGTGATTTTGGGGTTTCGATGTACTTGGGGTGATTTACGGGTTTTTGGGTATTTGCGGCGAATTTGTGGTCTTGGCGTAATTGGGGTGATTTTTGGGTTTTGGCGTAGTTGGAGTGATTTTGGTGTTTTGGCTTACTTGGGGCGATTTTGGGTTTTGGTCATATTGTGGTGATTTTAAGGTTTTGGCTTACTTGGGGTGATTTTAGTGAGTTGACATACTTGAGGTGATTTTGGAGTTTTGGCGTACCTGAGGTGATTTTGAGGTTTTAGCGTGCTTGGGATGATTTTGGGGTT
Source organism: Cornus controversa (assembly GCA_026545225.1). Taxonomy (NCBI): domain Eukaryota; kingdom Viridiplantae; phylum Streptophyta; class Magnoliopsida; order Cornales; family Cornaceae; genus Cornus; species Cornus controversa. The sequence goes on from CM048852.1 coordinate 62,904,158, forward strand.
TTAGCTTAGTTGGGGTAATTTGAGGGATTTGGCGTACTTGGGGTGTTTTTGAGGTTTTAACATACTTTTGGTGATTTTGAGGTTTTAGCGTACTTGGATGATTTGGGGGTTTTGGCGTTGTTATGGTGATTTTTGGGTTTTGGCGTACTGATGGTTATTTTGGGGTTTCAGTGTATTCAGGGTTCTTTTGGGGTGTTGGCTTAATTGGGGTGATTTTTGGGTTTGCCGTACTTGGGGTGATTTTGGTGCTTTGGCTTACTTGGGGTGATTTTGTGAATTTTTTCATATTGGAGTGATTTTAAGGTTTTGGATACTTGGAGTGATTTTAGTGATTTGATGCACTTGAGGTGATTTTGGGGTTTTGGCATACTTGGACTGATTTTGGGTTGTGCATATATTTTCGGCGATTTTGGGTTTTTGGTCTATTTTGGGTGAATTTTTTGTTTTGGCGTATTTGCGGTGGTTTTGGGTTTTGGCGTATTTGGGGTGATTTTATTATTTTGGCTTACTTGGGATTATTTTGGGTTTTGGCATACTTGCGATGATTTTGAGGTTTGGCTTACTTGGTGTGATTTTGTTGTTTTGGCTTACTTGGGGTTATTTTTGGGTTTTGGCGTAATTGTAGTGATGTTGGGGTTTTGGTTTATTTTGGATGATTTTGGTGTTTTGGTTTACTTGGAATGATTTTGGGTTTTGGAATATTTTGGGTGATTTTGTGATTTTGGCGTATTTGGGGTGATTTTGGGATTTTTGATTATTTAGGGTGATTTTGGTGTTTTGGCGTATTTGGGGTGATTTTGGGGTTTTTGCCATATTTGTAGTGATTTTGCTATTTTGGCGTACTTGCGGTGATTTTGGGGTTTTAGCGAACTCGGATTGATTTTGTGGTTTTGTCGTACTTGGGGTTATTTTGGGGTTTTGGCGTAATTGGAGTGATTTTGGCGTTTTGGCATACTTGTGGTGATTTTGGGGTTTTGGCTTACCTTGAGTGATTTTGAGAGTTTGGCGTACTTAGGTTAATTTTGTGATTTTTGCGTACTTGGGGTGATTATGTGGTTTTGTCGTACTTGGGGTGATTTTGGGGTTTTGGCTTACTTAGGCTTATTTTGGTGTTTTGGCATAGTTGAGGTGATTTTGGAGTTTTGGTCGTACTGGGGCGATTTGGGGGTTTTGGAGTAATTGGGGTGATTTTTGACGTACTTGGGGTGATTTTGAAGTTTTTGCGTACTTTGGGTGATTTTGGGGTTTTTGGCGTACTTGGGGTGATTTTGAGGGTTTGATTTTGTGGTTTTGGCATTTTTTGGGGTGATTTTGGAGTTTTGGCGTTACTGGGTGATATTGGGGATTTGGGGTAATTATGTTAATTTGGGGTTTTGGCGTATTTGGGTTGATTTTGGGGTTTGGGCTTATTTGTGGTGAATTTGGGGTTTTTGTATATCTGAGATAATTTTGGGATTTTGTCGTATTTGGGGTGATTTTTGGGGTTTGGCGTATCTAAGATGATTTTGGGGTTTTGGCGTATTTTGGGTGATTTTTGAATTTTTGCGTACTTTGGGTGATTTTTGAGTTTTGGCGTATTAGGGTGATTTTGCGGTTTTGGCGTGCTTAGGGTGATTTTTTTGGTTTTGGCGTCTTTGGGGTGATTTTGTGGTTTTGGCGTACTTGGGGTGACCTTGGGGTTTTTGCGTACTTGCGGTGATTTTGGGGTTTTGGCGTATTTGGGGAGAATTTGGAGTTTTGTCGTACTTGGGGTGATTTTGAAATTTTGGCGTATATGGGGCAATTTTGGGCTTTTGGCTTATTTTGGGTGATTTTGGTTTTTTGACATATTTGGGGTGATTTTGTGATGTTGGCGTAATTGTAGTGATGTTGGGGTTTTTGCCATATTTGTAGTGATTTTGCTATTTTGGCGTACTTGCGGTGATTTTAGGGTTTTAGCGAACTCGGATTGATTTTGTGGTTTTGTCGTACTTGGGGTGGTTATGTGGTTTTGTCGTACTTGGGGTGATTTTGTGGTTTTGGCTTACTTGGGCTTATTTTGGTGTTTTGGCCTACTTGAGGTGATTTTGGTGATTTGGCCTACTTGTGGTTTTGTCGTACTGAGGGTTATTTTGCTGTTTTGGCGTAATTGGAGTGATTTTGGGGTTTTGGCATACTTGTGGTGATTTTGCAGATTTGGCTTACCTTGAGTGATTTTGAGGGTTTGGCGTACTTAGGTTAATTTTGTGATTTTTGCGTACTTGGGATGATTATGTGGTTTTGTCGTACTTGGGGTGATTTTGGTGTTTTTGCTTACTTGGGCTTATTTTGGTGTTTTGGCATACTTGAGGTGATTTTGGAGTTTTGGTCGTATTGGGGCGATTTGGGGGTTTTGGAGTAATTGGGGTGATTTTTGACGTACTTGGGGTGATTTTGAAGTTTTTGTGTACTTTGGGTGATTTTTGGGTTTTTGGCGTACTTGGGGTGATTTTGAGGGTTTGATTTTTTGGTTTTGGCATTTTTTGGGGTGATTTTGGAGTTTTGGCGTTACTGAGTGATATTGGGGATTTGGCGTAATTTTGTTAATTTGTGGTTTTGGCGTATTTGGGTTGATTTTGGGGTTTTGGCTTATTTGTGGTGAATTTGGGGTTTTTGTATATCTGGGATGATTTTGGGGTTTTGACGTATTTGGGGTGATTTTGGGGGTTTGGCGTATCTGAGGTGATTTTGGGGTTTTAGCGTATTTTGGGTGATTTTTGAATTTCTGCGTACTTTGGGTGATTTTTGAGTTTTGGTGTACTTGGGGTGACTTTGCGATTTTGGCGTGCTTAGTGTGATTTTTTAGTTTTGGCGTCTTTGGTGTGATTTTGTGGTTTTGGCGTACTTGGGGTGACCTTGGGGTTTTTGCGTATATGCGGTGATTTTGGGGTTTTGGCATACTTGTGGTGATTTTGCGGATTTGGCTTACCTTGAGTGATTTTGAGGGTTTGGCGTACTTAGGTTAATTTTGTGATGTTTGCATACTTGGGGTGATTATGTGGTTTTGTCGTACTTGGGGTGATTTTGAGGTTTTGGCTTATTTGTGGTGAATTTGGGGTTTTTGTATATCTGGGATGATTTTGGGGTTTTGACGTATTTGGGGTGATTTTGGGGGTTTGGCGTATCTGGGGTGATTTTGGGGTTTTAGTGTATTTTGGGTGATTTTTGAATTTTTGCGTACTTTGGGTGATTTTTGAGTTTTGGTGTACTAGGGGTGATTTTGCGGTTTTGGCCTGCTTAGGGTGATTTTTTAGTTTTGGCATTTTTTGGGGTGATTTTGTGGTTTTGGCGTACTTGGGGTGATCTTGGGGTTTTTGCGTATATGCGGTGATTTTGGGGTTTTGGCATATTTGGGGAGAATTTCGGGTTTTGTCGTACTTGGGGTGAGTTTGGCATTTTGGCGTATGTGGGGCAATTTTGGGCTTTTGGCTTATTTTGGGTGATTTTTTTGTTTGGCATATTTGGGGTGATTTTTTGGTTTTGGCGTACTTTCGGTGATTTTTTCATTTTGGCGTACTTGGAGTGATTTTGGAGTTTTAGCGTACTTGGGGTATTTTTGTAATTTTTGCGTACTTGGGGTGATTTTTGTGTTTTGGTGTGCTTGGGGTTGAATTTCAGGTTTTGGCGAATTTGTGGTGATTTTTGGTTTTTGGTGTATTTGTTGTGATTTTGGGGTTTTGGCTTACTTGGGGTGATCTTGGGGTTTTTGCGTACTTGCGGTGATTTTGGGGTTTTGGCATATTCGGGGAGAATTTGGGGTTTTGTCGTACTTGGGTGATTTTTGTTTTTTTGCATATTTGGGGTAATTTTGTGGTTTTGGCGTATTTTGGGTGATTTTTTCATTTTGGCGTACTTGGAGTGATTATGGAGTTTTAGCGTACTTGGGGTATTTTTGTGATTTTTGCGTACTTGGGGTGATTTTTGTGTTTTGGCGTACTTGGGGGTGAATTTCGGGTTTTGGCGCATTTGTGGTGATATTTGGTTTTTGGCATATTTGTTGTGATTTTGGGGTTTTGGTTTATTTGGAATCATTTTAGGGTTATGGCGTGCTTGGGGTAATTTTGCGGTTTTGGCAAACTTGTGGTGATTTTGGGGCTTTGGCTAACTTGGGATGATTTTGATGTTTGATTTTTTGGTATTAGCATTCTTGGGGTGATTTTGGAGTTTTCGCATTGCTGGGGTAATTTTTTGATTTTTGCGTATTTGGGATGATTTTGTGGTTTTGGCTTATTTGAGGTGATTTTGGGGTTTTGGCGTATTTTGGGTGATTTTGGAGTTTTGGCGTATCTAGGGTGATTTTGGGGTTTTGGAATATTTTTGGGTTTTTGCGTACTTGTGGTTATTTTTTGATTTTCGCGTACTTGGGTGATTTTGCGTATTTTGGATTATTTTTGGGGTTTTGGCTTATTTTGGGTGAATTTGGGGTTTCGGCGTATTGGGATGATTTTAGGTTTTGGCGTACTTGGGATTATTTTGTAATTTTGGCTTACTTGTCGTTATTTTGGGATTTTTGCTTACTTGGGGTAATTTTTGGGTTTTTGTGTACTTGGGATCATTTTAGGGTTTTGGTCGTATTGGGTTGATTTTGGAGTTTTGGCGTACTTGGGTGATTTTGGGGTTTCGATGTACTTGGGGTGATTTACGGGTTTTTGGGTACTTGCGGTGAATTTTTGGTTTTGGCGTAATTGGGGTTATTTTTGGGTTTTGGCGTAGTTGGAGTGATTTTGGTGTTTTGGCTTACTTGGGGTGATTTTGGGGTTTTGGTCATATTGTGGTGATTTTAAGGTTTTGGCGTACTTGGGGTGATTTTAGTGAGTTGACGTACTTGAGGTGATTTTGGGGTTTTGGCGTACTTGAGGTGATTTTGAGGTTTTAGCGTGCTTGGGATGATTTTGGGGTTTTAGCTTAGTTGGGGTAATTTGTGGGATTTGGCATACTTGGGGTGTTTTTGAGGTTTTAACGTACTTTTGGTGATTTTGAGGTTTTAGCGTACTTGAATGATTTGGGGGTTTTGGCGTAATTTTCATGATTTTTGGGTTTCGGCGTACTGATTGTTATTTTGGGGTTTCGGTTTATTCGGGGTTCTTTTGGGGTTTTGGCTTAATTGGGGTGATTTTTGGGTTTGGCGTACTTGGGGTGATTTTGGTGCTTTGGCTTTCTTGGGGTGATTTTGTGGATTTTTTCATATTGGAGTGATTTTAAGGTTTTGGATACTTGGAGTGATTTTAGTGATTTGATGCACTTGAGGTGATTTTGGGGTTTTGGAATACTTGGAATGATTTTGGGTTGTGCATATATTTTCGGCGATTTTGGGTTTTTGGTCTATTTTGGGTGAATTTTTTGTTTTGGCGTATTTGCGGTGGTTTTGGGTTTTGGCGTATTTGGGGTGATTTTATTATTTTGGTTTACTTGGGATTACTTTTGGTTTTGTGATTTTTGCGTACTTGGTGTGATTTTGTTGTTTTGGCGTACTTGGGGGTGAATTTCGGGTTTTTGCGTATTTGTGGTGATATTTGGTTTTTGGCATATTTGTTGTGATTTTGGGGTTTTGGTTTATTTGGAATCATTTTAGGGTTATGGCGTGCTTGGGGTAATTTTGCGGTTTTGGCGTACTTGTGGTGATTTTGGGGCTTTGGCTTACTTGGGATGATTTTGATGTTTGATTTTTTGGTATTGGCATTCTTGGAGTGATTTTGGAGTTTTGGCTTTACTGGGGTGATTTTTTGGTTTTAGCGTATTTGCGATGATTTTGTGGTTTTCGCTTATTTGAGGTGATTTTTGGGTTTTGGTGTATCTGTGGTGATTTTGGGGTTTTGACGTATTTTGGTTGATTTTGGAGTTTTGGCGTATCTATGGTGATTTTGGGGTTTTGGCATATTTTTGGATTTTTGCGTACTTGTGGTTATTTTTTGATTTTGGCAAACTTGGGTGATTTTGCATATTTTGGATTGTTTTTGGGGTTTTGGATTATTTTGGGTGAATTTGGGGTTTCGGCGTATTGGGATGATTTTAGGTTTTGGCGTACTTGGGATTATTTTGTTGTTTTGGCTTACTTGTGGTTATTTTGGGGTTCTTGCTTACTTGGGTAATTTTTGGGTTTTTGTGTACTTGGGATGATTTTAGGGTTTTGGTCGTATTAGGTTGATTTTGGAGTTTTGGCGTACTTGGAGTGATTTTGGTGTTTTGGCTTACTTGGGGCGATTTTGGGGTTTTGGTCATATTGTGGTGATTTTAAGGTTTTGGCGTAGTTGGGGTGATTTTAGTGAGTTGACGTACATTTTGGATTTTGGGGTTTTGGCGTACCTGAGGTGATTTTGAGGTTTTAGCGTGCTTGGGGTGATTTTAGGGTTTTAGCGTAGTTGGGGTAATTTGAGAGATTTGGCGTACTTGGGGTGTTTCTGAGCTTTTAACGTACTTTTGGGTGTTGGCGTAATTGTAGTGATGTTGGGGTTTTGTTTTATTTTGCATGATTTTGGTGTTTTGGTTTACTTGGAATGATTCTGGGTTTTGGAATATTTTGGCTGATTTTGTAGTTTTGGCGTATTTGGAGTGATTTTGGGATTTATGATTATTTAGGGTGATTTCGGTGTTTTGGCGTATTTGGGGTGATTTTGGAGTTTTTGCCATATTTGTAGTGATTTTGTTATTTTGGCGTACTTGCGGTGATTTTGGGGTTTGAGCGAACTCGGATTGATTTTGTGGTTTTGTCGTACTTAGGGTTATTTTGGTATTTTGGCGTAATTGGAGTGATTTTGGGGTTTTGGCATACTTGTGGAGATTTTGGGGTTTTGGCTTACCATGAGTGATTTTGAGGGTTTGGCGTACTTAGGTTAATTTTGGATGATTTTGGAGTTTTGGTCGTATTGGGGCGATTTAGGGGTTTTGGAGTAATTGGGGTGATTTTTGACGTACTTGGGGTGTTTTTGTGGTTTTGGCGTACTTGGTGTGATTTTGAAGTTTTTGCGTACTTTGGGTGATTTTGGAATTTTTGGCGTACTTGGGGTGATTTTGAGAGTTTGATTTTGTGGTTTTGGCATTTTTTGGGTGATTTTGGAGTTTTGGCGTTACTGGGTGATATTGCGAATTTGGCGTATTTTTGTTAATTTGGGGTTTTGGCGTATTTGGGTTGATTTTGGGGTTTTGGCTTATTTTTGGTGAATTTTGAGTTTTTGCATATCTGGGATGATTTTGGGGTTTTGACGTATTTGGGGTGATTTTGGGGGTTTGGCGTATCTGTGGTGATTTTGGGATTTTAGCGTATTTTGGATGAATTTTGAATTTTTGCGTACTTTGGGTGATTTTTGAGTTTTGGTGTACTAGGGTTGATTTTGCGATTTTTGCGTGTTTAGGGTGATTTTTTAGTTTTGGCGTCTTTGGGGTGAATTTGGGGTTTTGGCGTACTGGGGGTGATCTTGGGATTTTTGCGTACTTGCTGTGATTTTGGGGTTTTGGCGTATTCGGGGAGAATTTCGGGTTTTGTCGTGCTTGGGGTGATTTTGGGATTTTGGCGTATATGGGAAATTTTGGGCTTTTCGCTTATTTTGGGTGATTTTGGTTTTTTGGCATATTTGGGGTGATTTTGTGGTTTTGGCGTACTTTGGGTGATTTTTTCATTTTGGCGTACTTATAGTGATTTTTGAGTTTTAGCGTACTTGGGGTAATTTTTGTGATTTTTGCGTACTTGTGGTGATTTTTGTGTTTTTGCGTACTTGGGGGTGAATTTCGGGTTTTGGCGTATTTGTGGTGATTTTTAGTTCTTGGCGTATTTTTTGTGATTTTGGGGTTTTGGCTTATTTGGAATCATTTTAGGGTTATGTTATGCTTGGGGTGATTTTGCGGTTTTGGCGTACTTGTGGTGACTTTTGGGGCTTTGGCTTACTTAGGTTGATTTTGATGTTTAATTTTTTGGTATTGGCGTTCTTGGGGTGATTTTGGAGTTTTGGCAATGCTGGGGTGATTTTTTGGTTTTAGCGTATTCGGGATGATTTTATGGTTTTGGCTTATTTGAGGTGATTTTGGGGTTTTGGTGTATCTGTGGTGATTTTGGGGTTTTGACGTATTTTGGGTGATTTTGGATGTTTGGCGTATCTGGGGTGATTTTGGGGTTTTGGCATATTTTTGGGTTTTTGCGTACTAGGGGTTATTTTTTGATTTTGGCGAACTTGGGTGATTTTGCGTATTTTGGATTATTTTTGGGGTTTTGACTTATTTTGGGTGAATTTGTGGTTTCGGCGTATTGGGATGATTTTAGGTTTTGGCGTACTTGGGATTATTTTGTTGTTTTGGCTTACTTGTGGTTATTTTGGGATTTTTGCTTACTTGGGTAATTTTTGGGTTTTTGTGTACTTGGGATGATTTTAAGGTTTTGGTCGTATTGGGTTGATTTTGGAGTTTTGGCGTATTTGGGTGATTTTGGGGTTTCGATATACTTGGGGTGATTTACGGGTTTTTGGGTACTTGCGGTGAATTTGTAGTTTTGGCGTAATTGGGGTGATTTTTGAGTTTTGGCGTACTTGGAATGATTTTGGTGTTTTGGTTACTTGAGGCGATTTTGGGGTTTTGGTCATATTGTGGTGATTTTAAGGTTTTGGCGTACTTGGGGTGATTTTAGTGAGTTGACGTACTTGAGGTGATTTGGGGTTTTGGCATACTTAAGGTGATTTTGTGATTTGAGCGTGCTTGGGGTGATTTTGGGGTTTTAGCTTAGTTGGGGTAATTTGAGGGATTTGGCGTACTTGGGGGTGTTTTTGAGGTTTTAAAGTACTTTTGGTGATTTTGAGGTTTTAGTGTACTTGGATGATTTGGGGGTTTTGGCGTAATTTTGGTGATTTTTGGGGTTTGGCGTACTGATGGTTATTTTGGGGTTTTGGTTTATTCGGGGTTCTTTTGGGGTTTTGGCGTAATTGGGGTAATTTTTGGATTTGGCGTACTTGGGATGATTTTGGTGCTTTGGCTTACTTGGGGTGATTTTGTGGATTTTTTCATATTGGAGTGATTTTAAGGTTTTGGATACTTGGAGTGATTTTAGTGATTTGATGCACTTGAGGTGATTTTGGGGTTTTGGCATACTTGGAATGATTTTGGGTTGTGAATATTTTCGGTGATTTTGGGTTTTTGGTCTATTCTGGGTGAATTTTTTGTTTTGGCGTATTTGCGGTGGTTTTGAATTTTGGCGTATTTGGGGTGATTTTATTATTTTGGCTTACTTGGGATTATTTTGGATTTTGGCATACTTGGGATGATTTTGAGGTTTGGCTTACTTGGTGTGATTTTGTTGTTTTGGCTTACTTGGGATTTTTTTTTGGGTTTTGGCGTAATTGTAGTGATGTTGTGGTTTTGGTTTGTTTTGGATGAATTTGGTGTTTTGGATTACTTGGAATGATTTTGGGTTTTGGAATATTTTGGGTGATTTTGTGGTTTTGGCGTATTTGAGTTTTGGCGTATTTAGGGTGATTTTGGAATTTTTCATTATTTAGGGTAATTTTGGTGTTTTGGCGTATTTGGGGTGATTTACTGGTTTTTGGGTACTTGCGGTGAATTTGTGATTTTGGCGTAATTGGGGTGATTTACTGGTTTTTGGGTACTTGCGGTGAATTTGTGATTTTGGCGTAATTGGGGTGATTTTTGAGTTTTGGCGTACTTGGAATGATTTTGGTGTTTTGGTTACTTGAGGCGATTTTGGGGTTTTGGTCATATTGTGGTGATTTTAAGGTTTTGGCGTACTTGGGGTGATTTTAGTGAGTTGACGTACTTGAGGTGATTTGGAGTTTTGGCGTACTTGAGGTGATTTTGAGGTTTGAGCGTGCTTGGGGTGATTTTGGAGTTTTAGCTTAGTTGGGGTAATTTGAGGGATTTGGCGTACTTGGGGGTGTTTTTGAGGTTTTAAAGTACTTTTGGTGATTTTGAGGTTTTAGCGTACTTGGATGATTTGGGGGTTTTGGCGTAATTTTGGTGATTTTTGGGGTTTGGCGTACTAATGGTTATTTTGGGGTTCGGTTTATTCGGGGTTCTTTTGGGGTTTTGGCGTAATTGGGGTGATTTTTGGATTTGGCGTACTTGGGATGATTTTGGTGCTTTGGCTTACTTGGGGTGATTTTGTGGATTTTTTCATATTGGAGTGATTTTAAGGTTTTGGATACTTGGAGTGATTTTAGTGATTTGATGCACTGAGGTGATTTTGGGGTTTTGGCATACTTGGAATGATTTTGGGTTGTGAATATTTTCGGTGATTTTGGGTTTTTGGTCTATTCTGGGTGAATTTTTTGTTTTGGCGTATTTCCGGTGGTTTTGAATTTTGGCGTATTTGGGGTGATTTTATTATTTTGGCTTACTTGGGATTATTTTGGGGTTTGGCATACTTGGGATGATTTTGAGGTTTGGCTTACTTGGTGTGATTTTGTTGTTTTGGCTTACTTGGGATTTTTTTTTGGGTTTTGGCGTAATTGTAGTGATGTTGTGGTTTTGGTTTGTTTTGGATGAATTTGGTGTTTTGGTTTACTTGGAATGATTTTGGGTTTTGAAATATTTTGGGTGATTTTGAGGCTTTAGCGTATTTGTGTTTTGGCGTATTTATGGTGATTTTGGAATTTTTGATTATTTAGGGTAATTTTGGTGTTTTGGCGTATTTGGGGTGGTTTTTGAGTTTTTACCATATTTGTAGTGATTTTGCTATTTTGGCGTACTTGCGGTGATTTTGGGGTTTTAGCGAACTCGGATTGATTTTGTGATTTTGTCGTACTTGGGGTTATTTTGGGGTTTTGGCGTAATTGGAGTGATTTTGGGGTTTTGGCATATTTGTGGTGATTTTGGGGTTTTGGCTTACCTTGAGTGATTTTGAGGGTTTGGCGTACTTAGGTTAAATTTTTGATTTTTGCGTACTTGGGGTGATTATGTGGTTTTGTCGTACTTGGGGTGATTTTGGAGTTTTGGCTTACTTGGGCTTATTTTGGTGTTTTGGCATACTTGAGTTGATTTTGGAGTTTTGGCCGTATTGGTGCGATTTGGGGGTTTTGGAGTAATTGGGGTGATTTTTGACGTACTTGGGGTGATTTTGTGGTTTTGGCGTACTTGGGGTGATTTTGGGATTTTTGGCGTACTTTGGGTTATTTTGAAGTTTTTGGCGTACTTGGGGTGATTTTGAGGGTTTGATTTTGTGATTTTGGCATTTTTTGGGGTGATTTTGGAGTTTTGGAGTTACTGGGTGATATTGGGGATTTGGCGTAATTTTGTTAATTTGGGGTTTTGGCGTATTTGGGTTGATTTTGGGGTTTTGGCTTATTTGTGGTGAATTTGGGGTTTTTGTATATCTGGGATGATTTTGGGGTTTTGACGTATATGGGGTGATTTTGGGGGTTTGGCGTATCTGGGGTGATTTTGGGGTTTTAGCGTATTTTGGGTGATTTTTGAATTTTTGCGTACTTTGGTTGATTTTTGAGTTTTGGTGTACTAGGGGTGATTTTGCGGTTTTGGCGTGCTTAGGGTGATTTTTTAGTTTTGGCGTCTTTGGGGTGATTTTGGGGTTTTGGCGTACTTGGGGTGATCTTGGATTTTTTGCGTACTTGCGGAGATTTTGGGGTTTTGGCGTATTTGTAGTGATGTTGGGTTTTGGTTTATTTTGGATGATTTTGGTGTTTTGGTTTTCTTGGAATGATTCTGGGTTTTGGAATATTTTGGTTGATTTTGTGGTTTTGGCGTATTTGGGGTGATTTTGGGATTTTTTTGATTATTTATGGTGATTTTGGTGTTTTGGCGTATTTGGGGTGATTTTGGGGTTTTTGCCATATTTGTAGTGATTTTGCTATTTTGGCGTACTTGCGGTGATTTTGGGGTTTTAGAGAACTCGGATTGATTTTGTGGTTTTGTCGTAGTTGGGGTTATTTTGGGGTTTTGGCGTAATTGGAGTGATTTTGGGGTTTTGGCATACTTGTGGTGATTTTGGGGATTTGGAGTAATTTTGTTAATTTGGGGTTTTGGCGTATTTGGGTTGATTTTGGGGTTTTGGCTTATTTGTGGTGAATTTGGGGTTTTGTATATCTGGGATGATTTTGGGGTTTGGACGTATTTGGGGTGATTTTGGGGTTTAGCGTATTTTGGGTGATTTTTGAATTTTTGTGTACTTTGGGTTATTTTTGAGTTTTGGTGTACTAGGCGTGATTTTGCGGTTTTGGAGTGCTTAGGGTGATTTTTTAGTTTTGGCGTCTTTGGGGTGATTTTGGGGTTTTTGCGTACTTGGGGTGATCTTGGGGTTTTTGCGTACTTGCGTTGATTTTGGGGTTTTGGCGTATTTGGGGAGAATTTCGGGTTTTGTCGTACTTGGGGTGATTTTGGGATTTTGGCGTATATGGGGCAATTTTGGGCTTTTGGCTTATTTTCGGTGATTTTTGTTTTTTCGCATATTTGCGGTGATTTTGTGGTTTTGGCGTACTTTGGGTGATTTTTTCACTTTGGCGTACTTGGAGTGATTTTGGAGTTTTAGCGTACTTGGGGTAATTTTTATGATTTTTTCGTACTTGGGGTGATTTTTGTATTTTGGCGTACTTAGGGGTTAACTTCGGGTTTTGGGGTATTTGTGGTGATTTTTGGTTTTTAGCATATTTGTTGTGATTTTGGGGTTTTGGCTTATTTGGAATCATTTTAGGGTTATGGCGTGCTTGGGGTGATTTTACGGTTTTGGCGTACTTGTGGTGATTTTGGGGCTTTGGCTTACTTGGGATGATTTTGATGTTTGATTTTTTGGTATTGGTATTCTTGTGGTGATTTTGGAGTTTGGTAATTTTTTGGTTTTAGCGTATTTGGGATGATTTTGTAGTTTTGGCTTATTTGTGGTGATTTTGGGGTTTTGGTGTATCTGTGGTGATTTTGGGGTTTTGACGTATTTTGGGTGATTTTGGAGGTTTGGCATATCTGGGGTGATTTTGGGGTTTTTGCATATTTTTGGGTTTTTGCGTACTTGTGGTTATTTTTGATTTTGCCGAACTTGGGTGATTTTGCGTATTTTGGATTATTTTTGGGGTTTTGGCTTATTTTGGGTGAATTTTGGGTTTCGGCGTATTAGGATGATTTTAGGTTTTGGCGTACTTGTGATTATTTTGTTGTTTTGGGTTACTTGTGGTTATTTTTGAATTTTTGCTTAGTTGGGGTAATTTTTGGGTTTTTGTGTACTTGGGATGATTTTAGGGTTTTGATCGTATTGGGTTGATTTTGGAGTTTTGGCGTACTTAGGTGATTTTGGGGTTTCGATGTACTTGGGGTGATTTACGGGTTTTTGGGTACTTGCGGCGAATTTGTGGTTTTGGCGTACTGATGGTTATTTTGGGGTTTCGATTTATTCGGGGTTCTTTTGGGGTTTTGGCGTAATTCGGGTGATTTTTGGGTTTGGCGTACTTGGGGTGATTTTGGTGCTTTGGCTTTCTTGGGGTGATTTTGTGGATTTTTTCATATTGTAGTGATTTTAAGGTTTTGGATACTTGGAGTGATTTTAGTGATTTGATGTACTTGAGGTGATTTTGGGGTTTTGGCATACTTGGAATGATTTTGGGTTGTGAATATTTTCGGTGATTTTGGGTTTTTGGTCTATTCTGGGTGAATTTTTTGTTTTGGCGTATTTGGGATGATTTTGGGTTTTGGCGTATTTGGGGTGATTTTATTATTTTGGCTTACTTGGGATTATTTTGGATTTTGGCATACTTGGGATGATTTTGAGGTTTGGTTTACTTGGTGTGATTTTGTTGTTTTGGCTTACTTGGGGTTTTTTTTGGGTTTTGGCGTAATTGTAGTGATGTTGGGGTTTTGGTTTATTTTGGATGATTTTGGTGTTTTGGATTACTTGGAATGATTTTGGGTTTTGGAATATTTTGGGTGATTTTGTGATTTTGGCGTATTTGGGGTGATTTTGGGATTTTTGATTATATTGGGTGATTTTGGTGTTTTGGCGTATTTGAGGTGACTTTGGGGTTTTTGCCATATTTGTAGTGATTTTGCTATTTTGATCCTTTTCATGAGTAACCGGGCCTCTATGCCTCAGGAAGCACGGAGTGTTCGCGTCAAAAGTGAAAGGGTGAGAAAAGATGAGCATTGGTTGTCTTGATTTGTAGCCTGACTGATTCGAGTAATTAGGTTCTTCGGGGTATCTTAAAGCCTAGTGCCCTAAAGCCGTCTGGTTTGGGAGTCACTGACTGAAAGCTTGCTACATGGATTTTTCAGAAAGCTTAATAGATCAAGATATTGCACAACCAATAAAGCAATGAGAAAAAAAAAGAGAATGAAGAAAAGAAAAAAAAAATAAAAAAGTCATGTATGCATGTTGGGAAGTATGATTTCAATAAGGGGAGCTAGTGAGTTGAAAGGGTATGTGCCTTAATATATTCAAAGCTTGGTTATTCTACATGAGAGGACTGCTAGTTCACTTTACACGAGGGGACTAGAGTTGATTATTTTGAGATATGTTGATGTGAATTATGCATGAGGACCATTGATTTGAATTGTGGAATTTGAAAGTTTGAAATTATTTTTGAATGCAAGTTTGTAACTATATATTGTAATCTTCTTCTTGAATTAATGTTGAAATAGAATTTTGAATGTTTGAGGGTAACATTTCTGGAAATCCTCACGAGACTATACTCGTCCACTAGGGGGAACCTAGAGGTTTAAAGGCTTGTTGCATATGCTAAATGCAATCGTTTCTCCCACGAAAGTGGAGTTGGATAGTTTAGTTAGTGTTTAGTAGTTTATTTGTTTTAGTTTTGTTTTATTCTATTGCTAAGGGACTAGCAATATGTAAGTTTGGGGGTGTGATCGGCATTGAATGTTGCACATTCTAGCCTCTTAATTTATATATTTTATTCTCTTAGTGGTAGATTATTTTGTTATTTTACTTTGTTTTAGTGTTTTCTGTATTTTCAGGGCCTTAATGATTATTTCAATTAAAACCGTGATTTTGGGCTTTTAAAGATGACATGCAAAATGGTTAGATGAAGCCTACATCAAAGGGATCCATTGAACTCCATATTTTAACTCAAATCAGCCCAAGGAAGAGGTCCAAGAGAATTACAGCTGCTTAAGAAGGTTTCGGGCCTGAAGCCCAAATCTGCGCATAATACAGTCTTAATCCCGTTTTGGAAAACGGACCAGAAGTCTTATTTTCGAGCGTCAAATCGACATAATTCTCGCGTGAGATTGAAGGAAATTTGATTCTGCGCACTTTTGTATTTCACGAAAATTTCGTAAATCGGACTTCTAGTGGGTCAAAAGTTGGGCCGAAGTCAGCAGGAAAAACCCACCTGATTAGTGCTGCGGGAAAACCTAATTTATTCCTAATTGGATTAGGACTTTGATGTATTCTCTTGCCTATTTAAAGTGACAAATTAGGGCTGTATTGAGGAGGCTTGGCAGCAGCTTTGAAGAGCTTTTGGAATGGAGAATCATTGGAGAACAAGGCGTATCATGAGCGGCTAGTTCAGCCACCAGGGTTCTGATGGAGCCCTAACTAAACATCACTGGTTTGATTGTTCTAATTATTGGGGATTTTTATATTCATTCATAGATTGTGTAATTTAGAGGATTCTTATTATTGAATTGAGCAATAAAAGTCTTATAAATTCAGTTTCAATGATTTCTTATCTTGTCTTAGATACTTGATTGTTGTTATTGAACTTGTCCCTCTTGTTTTCTGTGATCATGAGAGTGATTATTATACAATAGTTTTCACTGAATATATCATTAAAAGCTTTGATGGATTATGCCTAGAGAAGATGAACCATGCTGCACCCTAGAGTAGAGTAGTTAGGCAGATGGCCCATGCCAATCGAAGATAGTCCATGACTTAGCCTTAATCATATGTTATCTTCTTGACGGATGGAGGTGAGCTTGTAGCCACCGACACCACTTATGCATGATATGATGCCCCATAGTTAGTTCAATTGACCATTGATTGTGAAGTTAGTGGTGAAATCAATTACCCTAGACTTATCTTATATTCTCTACACTCCTTAGTTTTTCTTGCTTTTGTTCAATTGCTTCATTAGTTAATTTAGAATTAAAAATCAGAACTTATTTCTTTTAAATTTAATTAGAATTAGTCCTAACAATTCAACACAGTCAGACCACAGTCCTTGAGGTTCGATACCCATTCCTTTCGATAGCCCTATTCTGCAAGGAATTCGTTCTATTGCAAAGTGTGGAAAATTTTAATTGATATACTTTTTGAGTCACACTCACACACGAATCAATTTTTGGCGCCGTTGCCTGGGACTGTCTATTTGATTGTTTGGAATTTTAGAATTAGTTCTAATTGGATTTTTAGTTTAGGAATTTTTTTTTTTTATTATTTTTTTATTTTTTTTATGTTATTTTTATTTTTTTTTATTATTTTTTTTTCTTTTGTAGTACTAATTTGTTTTGTTTTAATTTTTTTATTTATTTGTGTTTTTTTAGTTTAGAATTTTTATTTTTGCTACTAACCTAATTTTTTTTTTTTTTTTTAATTTTTTTTTCTTTTCCGGTACTTCAATCACCATACCATTGTGCAAGAGGAAGAGAATATTGATGCCATGGATGGTGTGCGTGGTAATAATGAGGCCAACAATATTGTGCCTAATGCTGTTGTGGAAAAAGCGAGATTGATCAGAGACTACTTTGTCCCAGAGACTTATAATTCACCAGCTGATTTTCAATTGCCTAATGTCACAGTACAGAACTATGAGATCTAGCCCAGTATCATTCATATGTTGCCATCCTATTTTGGGTTGACTCATGAGGATCCGTACAAGCACTTGGATGAATTTTTAGAAGTTTGCTCATTAACAAAAATTCATAACTTCTCAGAAGATGCTTTTCGGATACGACTCTTTCCATTCTCTTTGAAGGAAAAGGCCAAGTATTGGTTCAGATCTCTACCGGCGAGCTCTATCACTACATGGACTCAAATACAACATGAGTTCTTGAAGAAATATTTTCCGATAGGGAGGACCAATCAATTCAGACGAGCTATCATTGGTTTCTCTCAATTTGAGGGGGAACAATTTTTTGCGACATGGGAGAGATTCAAGGACCTTCTTAGGAAGTGTCCTCATCATCAAGTTCCAATGTGGCAATTAGTGCAGTGTTTCTATGAAGGGCTAACTGAAGGTAACAGACATATGGTAGATGCATCATGTGGGGGCACTTTTATGTTAAAAAGTGAAGAGGAAGCTTGGACTTTGTTCGAGAACCTCAGTGACAATTCTTTACAACATGTGTCTTCATCTAATTCAAGCAGACCAACCCATTCAAGGAAGGCAGATGATATTTTAGAGATTGGTTCTACAGATGCTATGTCTACCATTGTAGATGCTGTGTCACAAAGAGTGGTGCAACTTATGACGGCTGATCAAGTTCCTAATCCATCTCCATACCTTCTTATATTTGAGACATGTGCTTTTTGCTCAAGTCCTATGCACCATGTGAATAATTGTCCTTTACTTTGGCAATTTTTTTATCTTCCACAAGAGCAAGGGGCAGTAATTCAGCCCACTTTTCAACCTCAGAACTATGTGCCTTCACAATTATATCAAGAACAAGTTCCTATGGCACAGAGGTATTCAGCCATTGAGGACAAGATGACAATTGTCCTAGCAAAACTTGAGAAGCTTGACTCTATTGTAGAGACAGTGCAAGCCACTGCAGCAACACTTCAATTCACTTCTCAACTAGTTCACTCTCACTCTCAGTCGATTGCCAAACTGGAATCTCAGTTTGGACAACTTGTCAATGCCGTGAGTAGAAGAGAAGAGGGGAAACTACCAACTCAACCAGTTGCCAACCCAAGAGGGGTTCATGTCCTCGACAATATTTCTTCTTCAAGCAACCCACACCATGAACAATTTCAAGCCATCACCACTCTTAGAAGTGGAGAAATAAGTGACAACAAGGTGGGGGAGAAGAAGCTTGAAGAAGAAAGAGTCCTCAAGAGTCCTAATGCTGAGATTTCTCATGAGCCTAAGGTGAAATTAAATACTTTTAATGCCATTCAACATCCTCTAGATGAGAGTGATTGTTTCTTCATGGATAGCTTTGATGATTATATTGAAGAAGTTGATCCGGTTGCTCTATCACATGATGTTGAGAAGTCCATTGAGGGGGTGAATGATTTACTTGATGTAGTGGCCATGAAAAATACTCCACCTTGGAGGATTTCGATTGAGCCATTGCCTATTCTTTCTAGCACTCCTCCGATGCCATCATTAGAGTCTCCTCCATGGATAAAATTGAAACATCTTCCGTCAAGGCAGAGAGATGTGTTTTTTGAAGCCAATGAGACCATTCCGGTTACTTTGAGTTCAACACAAGGAGGTGAGGATCATATAGGAGGGACGAAATTAAATCTCCTCAAGAGATGTGGCATTGGATGAACTTTCAATTGAAGTCGATGACCGTCTCCTACGGACGTTAAATTGTAGGATTTTTGCTTCCGAAGGATGCCAAGAGGTGTACCGAGGTATTTGGACTCAAGACGGGTGAAAAAACGTGCTCTCGGTCGACCTTGGGCGATGGAGACTTCAAAAATACATGTCCCGGTCGACCTTGGGCGATGGAGGCTTCACAGGCATCAACTGGGGGGATCGATCGCCCAAGCAAGGGGGGATTGATCGCCCCCATTTTTCCAAAATAGGATTAAGACTGTATTATGCGCAGATTTGGGCTTCAGGCCCGAAACCTTCTTAAGCAGCTGTAATTCTCTTGGACCTCTTTCTTGGGCTGATTTGAGTTGAAATAAATGGTTGAGTGAATCTCCTTGATGTAGGCTTCATCTCACCATCTTGGATGTCTTCTTTAAAAGCCCAAAATCCTGGTTTTAACTGAAATAATCATTAAGGCCCTGAAAATACAGAAAACACTAAAACAAAGTAAAATCACAAAATAATCTATTACTAAGAGAATAAAATATATAAGTTAAGAGGCTAGAATGCGTAACATTCAACGCCTATCACACCCCCAAACTTACATATTGCTAGTCCCTTAGCAATAGAATAAAATAAAACTAAAACAAAGAAACTACTAAACACTAACTAAACTACCTAACTCCACTTTCGTGGGAGAAACGATTGCATTTAGCATATGCAACAAGCCTTTAAACCCCTAGGTTCCCCCTAGTGGACGAGTATAGTCTCGTGAGGGTTTCCAGAAATGGTACCCACAAACATTCAAAATTCTGTTTCAACATTTATTCAAGAAGAAGATTACAATACATAGTTACAAACTTGCATTCAAGAATAATTTCAAACTTTCAAATTCCATAATTCAAATCAATGGTCCCCATGCATAATTCACATCAACATATCTTAAAATAATCAACTCTAGTCCCCTTGTGTAAAGTGAACTAGCAATCATCTTATGTAGCATAACTCAGTTCTGAATATATTAAGGCACATACCCTTTCAATTCACTAGCTCCCCTTATTGAAATCATACTTCCAAACATGAATACATGACTTTTTCATATTTTTTTTCATCATTCCTTTTTTTTTCATTGCTTTATTGGTTGTGCAATGTCTTGATCTATTAAGCTTTCTGAAAGATCCATGTAGCAAGCTTTCAGTCAGTGACTCCCAAACCAGATGGCTTTAGGGCACTAGGCTTTAAGATACCCTGAAGACCTAATTACTCGAATCAGTCAGGCTACAAATCAAGACAACCAATGCTCATCTTTTCTCACCCTTTCACTTTTGACGCGAACACTCCGTGCTTCCTGAGGCATAGAGGCCCGGTTACTCATGAAAAGGATCAAATTGATTGCTTATTCATCATTTTTTCTTTCTTTTTTTTTTCTTTTTCATTGAAGTCAAGTAACACATTATCGGTACTCATTCTCAAGAGATACTAATTAATATCAAGCATATGTAACTCAATAACTCAAAACCAAAGTTTATACCCCACAAGATTATGCTAGTGTGTTTGTGCATTTAAGGAAACTAGAATTAATCATCCCAAAACATGTTATTGCAAACCCTGATTAAAACCACTTAATTTAAATCACAGTTTTCAAAAATTTAAAACATACTCAAAAATTGCAAGTTAAGCACCTACATAAGGTATTAATCCTTTGAATAAGGTCAAAACATTCTATCTAAAAATAAAACAAAATAAATAAACTAAGAAAATAAAATAAAATAAAATCCTAATACAAAAAGAATTTCACACAAATTTTTTCCCATATTGCATTGAGCACAAAAATAGGCATCGCCTTACCCCCAAACTTAAACTGTACATTGTCCTCAATGTACACCCAATTAAAGCATAGAGAAGAATAAGAACGATGTTACCAGGACCAAGGAGTAGTGGTAAGAAAATAGAGCACACCAATTGCATGAAGGCAAAGAAAGCACTCCCCCAAACTTGGATGCTACAACCTGTCAAAACAACCACTAAACGCAAAGACCAAGTGAAAATAGGGGAAAGAAGAATAAAAAGAAATAAATAAAATAAAATATAATAAAATAAAATGATCAAAGTCATTGAATACAAAGGAGAGAGGGGAAAGAGAGAAAAATAAAATAAAAATAAATTTTTTTTTTTCTGATTGGGCGATCGATCCCCCCTTGGCTGGGCGATCGATTGCCCACCTGGGAAAAATTTTCCAAATTTTTTTTTTTTTTCTGCTGGGCGATCGATCCCCCTACAGGGGGGCGATCGATCGCCCCTACTGGTCCGAACTGGGCTGTCCATCGCCCAAGATCGACCGGGAAGGGTATTTATGAAGTCTATCGCCCAAGGTCGACCGAGAGGGCCTTTTTTCGCCTGTTTTGGGTCCGAATACCCCGACACACCTCTCGGCATCCCTTGGAAGCAACTACAACATCAAAAATTCAAAGAAAACTCATTAAAACACACCTAAAATTGAAAGAAAAACTAAGAAAACATGAACTAAAAATTAAAAGAAAGAAAACTAAAGAAATTAAATGGATAGAAATACATACAACCCCTACAATTTAACGTCCGTAGGCGACGGTCATCGACTTCAATTGAAAGTTCACCCAATGCCACATCGCTTGAGGATATTTAACTTCATCCCCTCTATATGATCCTCACTTCCTTGTGCCAAACTCAAAGTGACCGGAATG
Organism: Cornus controversa; assembly: GCA_026545225.1. NCBI lineage: Eukaryota > Viridiplantae > Streptophyta > Magnoliopsida > Cornales > Cornaceae > Cornus > Cornus controversa. Next base: position 62,925,270 of record CM048852.1, read on the forward strand.
GTCTCGTTGGCTTCGAAAAACACATCTCTTTGCCTTAACGGAAGATGTTTCAATTTTACCCATGGAGGAGACTCTAATGATGGCACTGAAGGAGTGTTAAAAATAGGGAGAAGTGGCTCAATCGGAATCCTCCAAGGTGGCTTATCTTTCATGGCCACTACATCAAATATGACATTCACCCCCTCAATGGACTTCTCAATATCTTGAGATGGAGCAACCGAAGTAATTTCTTCCAAACAATCATCAATGTCATCTATGAAAAAACATTCATTCTCATCTGGAGGATGTTCATTGGCATTAAAAATATTCAATTTTACCTTCATGTTGCCAAATGATATATCCATGATCCCCGCTCTACAATTAACACGAGCATTAGCAGTAGCAAGAAAAGGACGACCAAGGATGACTGGAATGTGCCTCTTCGGATTATACACTGGCTCGGTATCTAGAACAATGAAGTCCACTGGGAAATAGAATTTATCCACCTTGATTATGACGTATTTGGGGTGATTTTGGGGGTTTGGCGTATCTGGGTGATTTTGGGGTTTTAGAGTATTTTGGGTGATTTTTGAATTTTTGCGTACTTTGGGTGATTTTTGAGTTTTGGTGTACTAGGGGTGATTTTGCGGTTTTGGCGTGCTTAGGGTGATTTTTTAGTTTTGGCGTCTTTCGCGTGAATTTGGGGTTTTGGCGTACTTGGGGTGATCTTGGGGTTTTTGCGTACCTGCGGTGATTTTGGGGTTTTGGCGTATTCGGGGAGAATTTCGGGTTTTGTCGTACTTGGGGTGATTTTGGGATTTTGGCCTATATGGGGCAATTTTGGGCTTTTGGCTTATTTTGGGTGATTTTATTTTTTGGCATATTTGGGGTGATTTTGTGGTTTTGGCGTACTTTGGGTGATTTTTTCACTTTGGCGTACTTGGAGTGATTTTGGAGTTTTAGCGTACTTGGGGTAATTTTTGTGATTTTTGCGTACTTGGGGTGATTTTTGTGTTTTGGCGTACTTGGGGGTGAATTTCAAGTTTTTGCGTATTTGTGGTGATTTTTGGTTTTTGGCGTATTTGTTGTGATTTTGGGGTTTTGGCTTATTTGGAATCATTTTAGGGTTATGGCGTGCTTGGGGTGATTTTGCGGTTTTGGCGTACTTGTGGTGATTTTGGGGCTTTGACTTACTTGGGATGATTTTGATGTTTGATTTTTTGGTATTGGCATTCTTGGGGTGATTTTGGAGTTTTGGCATTGCTGGGGTGATTTTTTGGTTTTAGCGTATTTGGGATGATTTTGTGGTTTTGGCTTATTTGAGTTGATTTTGGGGTTTTGGTGTATCTGTGGTGATTTTGGGGTTTTGACGTATTTTGGGTGATTTTGGAGTTTTGGCGTATCTGGGTGATTTTGGGATTTTGGCATACTTTTAGGCTTTTGCGTACTTGTGGTTATTTTTTGATTTTGGCGAACTTGGGTGACTTTGCGTATTTTGGATTATTTTTGTAGTTTTGGCTTATTTTGGGTGAATTTGTGATTTCGGCGTATTGGGATTATTTTGTTATTTTGGCTTACTTGTGGTTATTTTGGGGTTTTTGCTTACTTGGGGTAATTTTTGGGTTTTTGTGAACTTGGGATGATTTTAGGGTTTTGGTCGTATTGGGTTGATTTTGGAGTTTTGGCGTACTTGGGTGATTTTGGGGTTTCGATGTACTTGGGGTGATTTACGGGTTTTTGGGTACTTGCGCTGAATTTTTGGTTTTTGCGTAATTGGGGTGATTTTTGGATTTTGGCGTACTTGGAGTGATTTTGGTGTTTTGGCTTACTTGAGGCGATTTTGGGGTTTTGGTCATATTGTGGGGATTTTAAGGTTTTGGCGTACTTGGAGTGATTTTAGTGAGTTGACGTAGATGAGGTGATTTTGGGATTTTGGCGTACTTGAGGTGATTTTGAGGTTTTAGCGTACTTGGGGTGATTTTGGGGTTGTACCTTAGTTGGGGTAATTTGAGGGATTTGGCGTACTTGGGGTGTTTTTGAGGTTTTAACGTAATTTTGATGATTTTGAGGTTTTAGTGTACTTGGATGATTTGGGGGTTTTGGCGTAATTTTGGTGATTTTTGGGTTTTGGCGTACTCATGGTTCTTTTGGGGTTTCAGTTTATTTGGGGTTCTTTTGGGGTTTTGGCGTAATTGGGGTGATTTTTTGGGTTTGGCGTACTTGGAGTGATTTTTGTGATTTGGCTTACTTGGGGTGATTTTGTGGATTTTTTCATATTGGAGTGATTTTAAGATTTTGGATACTTGGAGTGATTTTAGTGATTTGATGCACTTGAGGTGATTTTGGGATTTTGGCAAACTTGGAATGATTTTGGGTTGTGAATATTTTCGGTGATTTTGGGTTTTTGGTCTATTTTGGGTGAATTTTTTGTTTTGGCGTATTTGCGGTGGTTTTTAATTTTGGCGTATTTGGGGTGATTTTATTATTTTGGCTTGCTTGGGATTATTTTGGGTTTTGGCATACTTGGGATGATTTTTAGGTTTGGCTTACTTGGTGTGATTTTGTTGTTTTGGCTTACTTGGGATTTTTTTTTGGGTTTTGGCGTAATTGTAGTGATGTTGGGGTTTTAGTTTATTTTGGATGATTTTGGTGTTTTGGTTTACTTGCAATGATTTTGGGTTTTTTGAATATTTTTGGTGATTTACTGGTTGTGGCGTATTTGAGTTTTGGCGTATTTGGGTTGATTTTGGGATTTCTGATTATTTAAGGTGATTTTGATGTTTTGGCGTATTTGGGCTGATTTTGGGGTTTTTGCCATATTTGTAGTGATTTTGCTATTTTGGCGTACTTGCGGTGATTTTGGGGTTTTAGCGAACTCGGATTGATTTTGTGATTTTGTCGTACTTGGGGTTATTTTGGGGTTTTGGCGTAATTGGAGTGATTTTGGATTTTGGCATACTTGTAGTGATTTTGGGGTTTTGGCTTACCTTGAGTGATGTTGAGGGTTTGGCGTACTTAGGTTAATTTTGTGATTTTTGCGTACTTGGGGTGATTATGTTGTTTTGTCGTACTTGGGGTGATTTTTTGGTTTTGGCTTATTTGGGCTTATTTTGGTGTTTTGGCATACTTGAGGTGATTTTGGAGTTTTGGTCGTATTGGGGCGATTTGGGGGTTTTCGAGTAATTGGGGTGATTTTTGACGTACTTGGGGTGATTTAGTGGTTTTGGCATACTTGGGGTGAATTTGAAGTTTTTGCGTACTTTGGGTGATTTTGGGGTTTTTGGTGTACTTGGGGTGAGTTTGAGGGTTTGATTTTGTGGTTTTGGCATTTTTTGGGGTGATTTTGGAGTTTTGGCGTTACTGGGTGATATTGGGGATTTGGCGTAATTTTGTTAATTTGGGGTTCTGGCGTATTTGGGTTGATTTTGGAGTTTTGGCTTATTTGTGGTGAATTTGGGGTTTTTGTATATCTTGGATGATTTTGAGGATTTGACGTATTTGGGGTGATTTTGGGGGTTTGGCGTATCTGGGGTGATTTTGGGGTTATAGCGTATTTTGGGTGATTTTTGAATTTTTGCGTACTTTGGGTTATTTTTTTGTTTTGGTGTACTAGGGGTGATTTTGCTATTTTGGCGTGCTTAGGGTGATTTTTTAGTTTTGGCGTCTTTGGGGTGATTTTGGGGTTTTGGCGTACTTGGGGTGATCTTTGGGTTTTTGCGTACTTGCGGTGATTTTGGGGTTTTGGCGTATTCGGGGAGAATTTGGGGTTTTGTCGTACTTGGGTTGATTTTGGGATTTTGGCGTATATGGAGCAATTTTGGGCTTTTGGCTTATTTTGGGTGATTTTTTTTTTTGGGCATATTTGGGGTGATTTTGTGGTTTTGGCGTACTTTGGGTGATTTTTTCACTTTGGCGTAGTTGGAGTGATTTTGGAGTTTTAGCGTACTTGGGGTAATTTTTGTTATTTTTGCGTACTTGGGGGTGAATTTTGGGTTTTGGCGTATTTGTGGTGATTTTGTGTATTTTTTCATATTGGAGTGATTTTAAGGTTTTGGATACTTGAAGTGATTTTAGTGATTTGATGCACTTGAGGTGATTTTGGGGTTTTGGCATTCTTGGAATGATTTTGGGTTGTGAATATTTTCGGTGATTTTGGATTTTTGGTCTATTTTGGGTGAATTTTTTGTTTTGGTGTATTTGTGGTGGTTTTGGGTTTTGGCGTATTTGGGGTGATTTTATTATTTTGGCTTACTTCGGATTATTTTGGATTTTGGAATACTTGGGATGATTTTGAGGTTTGGTTTACTTGGTGTGATTTTGTTGTTTTGGCTTACTTGGGGTTTTTTTTTGGGTTATGGCGTAATTGTAGTGATGTTGGGGTTTTGGTTTATTTTGGATGATTTTGGTGTTTTGGTTACCTTGGAATGATTTTGGTGTGATTTTGGATGTTTGGCGTATCTGGGGTGATTTTGGGGTTTTGGCATATTTTTGGGTTTTTGCGTACTTGTGGTTATTTTTTGATTTTGGCGAACTTGGGTGATTTTGCGTATTTTGGATTATTTTTCGTGTTTTGGCTTATTTTGGGTGAATTTGGGGTTTCGGCGTATTGGGATGATTTTAGGTTCTCGCGTACTTGGGATTATTTTGTTGTTTTGGCTTACTTGTGGTTATTTTGGGGTTTTTGCTTACTTGGGGTAATCTTTGGGTTTTTGTGTACTTGGCATGATTTTAGGGTTTTGGTCGTATAGGGTTGATTTTGGAGTTTTGTCGTACTTGGGTGATTTTGGGGTTTCGATGTACTTGGGGTGATTTACGGGTTTTGGGTACTTCCAGTGAATTTGTGGTTTTGGCGTAATTGGGGTGATTTTTGGGTTTTGGCGTACTTGGAGTGATTTTGGTGGTTTGGCTTACTTGGGGCGATTTTGGGGTTTTGGTCATATTATGGTGATTTTAAGGTTTTGGCGTACTTGGGGTGATTTTAGTGAGTTGACGTACTTGAGGTGATTTTGTTGTTTTGGCGTACTTGAGGTGATTTTGAGGTTTTAGCGTACTTGGGGTGATTTTGGGGTTTTAGCTTAGTTGGGGTAATTTGAGGGTTTTGGCGTACTTGGGGGCGTTTTTGAGGTTTTAAAGTACTTTTGGTGATTTTGAGGTTTTAGCGTACTTGGATGATTTGGGGGTTTTGACGTAATTTTGGTGATTTTTAGGTTTTGGCGTACTGATGGTTATTTTGGGGTTTCGGTTTATTCGGGGTTTTTTTGGGGTTTTGGCGTAATTGAGTGATTTTTGGGTTTGGTGTACTTGGGGTGATTTTTGTGCTTTGGCTTACTTGGGGTGATTTTGTGGATTTTTTAATATTGGAGTGATTTTAAGGTTTTGGATACTTGGAGTGATTTTAGTGATTTGATGCACTTGAGGTGATTTTGGGGTTTTGGCATACTTGTATTGATTTTGGGATGTGAATATTTTCGGTGATTTTGGATTTTTGGTCTATTTTGGGTGAATTTTTTGTTTTGGCGTATTTGCGGTGGTTTTGGGTTTTGGCGTATTTAGGGTGATTTTATTATTTTGGCTTACTTGGGATTATTTTGGGTTTTGGCATACTTGGGATGATTTTGAGGTTTGGCTTACTTGGTGTAATTTTGTTGTTTTCGATTACTTGGGGTTTTTTTTTGTTTTGGCGTAATTGTAGTGATGTTGGGGTTTCGGTTTATTTTTGATAATTTTGGTGTTATGGTTTACTTGGAATGATTTTGGATTTTGGAATATTTTGGGTGATTTTGTGGTTTTGGCGTATTTGAGTTTTGACGTATTTGGGGTGATTTTGAAATTTTTGATTATTTAGAGTGATTTTGGTGTTTTGGCGTATTTTGTTTGATTTTGGGGTTTTTACCATATTTGTAGTGATTTTGCTATTTTGGCGTACTTGCGGTGATTTTGGGGTTTTAGCGAACTCAGATTGATTTTGTAGTTTTGTCGTATTTGGGGTTATTTTGGGGTTTTGGCTTAATTGGAGTGATTTTGGGGTTTTGGCGTACTTGTGGTAATTTTTGGGTTTTTGTGTACTTGGCATGATTTTAGGGTTTTGGTCGTATTGGGTTGATTTTGGAGTTTTGGCGTACTTGGGTGATTTTGGGGTTTCGATGTATTTGGGGTTATTTACAAGTTTTTGGGTACGTGCGGTGAATTTTTGGTTTTGGCGTAATTGGGGTGATTTTTGGGTTTTGGCGTATTTGGAGTGATTTTGGTGTTTTGGCTTTCTTGGGGCGATTTTGGGATTTTGGTCATATTGTGGTGATTTTAAGGTTTTAGCGTACTTGGGGTGATTTTGGGGTTTTGGCGTACTTGAGGTGATTTTGAGGTTTTAGCGTGCTTGGGGTGATTTTGGGGTTTTAGTTTAGTTGGGGTAATTTGAGGGATTTGGCGTACTTGGAGTGTTTTTGAAGTTTTAACGTACTTTTGGTGATTTTGAGGTTTTAGCGTACTTGGATGATTTGGGGTTTTGGCGTAATTTTGGTGATTTTTGGGTTTTGGCGTACTGATGGTTATTTTGGGGTTTTGATTTATTCGGGGTTCTTTCGGGGTGTTGGCGTAATTGGGGTGATTTTTGGGATTGGCGTACTTGGGGTGATTTTGGTGCTTTGGCTTACTTGGGGTGATTTTGTGGATTTTTTCATATTGGAGTGATTTTAAGGTTTTGGATACTTGGAGTGATTTTAGTGATTTGATGCACTTGAGGTGATTTTGGAGTTTTGGCATACTTGGAATGATTTTGGGTTGTGAATATTTCCGGTGATTTTGGGTTTGTGGTATATCTTGTGAATTTTTTGTTTTGGCGTATTTGCGATGGTTTTGGGTTTTGGCGTATTTGGGGTAATTTTATTATTTTGGCTTACTTGGGATTATTTTGGGTTTTGGCATACTTGGGATGATTTTGAGGTTTGGCTTACTTGGTGTGATTTTGTTGTTTTGGCTTACTTGGGGGTTTTTTTTTGGTTTTGGCGTAATTGTAGTGATGTTGGAGTTTTGGTTTATTTTGGATGATTTTGGTGTTTTGGTTTACTTGGAATGATTTTGGGTTTTGGAATATTTTGGGTTATTTTGTGGTTTTGGCGTATTTGGGGTGATTTTGGGATTTTTGATTATTTAGGGTGATTTTGGTGTTTTGGCGTATTTGGTGTGATTTTGGAGTTTTTGCAATATTTGTAGTGATTTTGCTATTTTGGCGTAGTTGCGGTGATTTTGGGGTTTTAGCGAACTTGGATTGATTTTGTGGTTTTGTCGTACTTGGGGTTATTTTGGGGTTTTGGCGTAATTAGAGTGATTTTGGGGTTTTGGCATACTTGTGGTGATTTTGGGGTTTTGGCTTACCTTGAGTGATTTTGTGGGTTTGGCGTACTTAGGTTAATTTTATGATTTTTTCGTACTTGGGGTGATTATGAGGTTTTCTCGTAATTGGGGTGATTTTCGGGTTTTGCCTTACTTGGGCTTATTTTGGTGTTTTGGCATACTTGAGGTGATTTTGGAGTTTTGGTCGTATTGGGGCGATTTGGGGGTTTTGGAGTAATTGGGGTGATTTTTGACGTACTTGGGGTGATTTAGTGGTTTTGGCGTACTTGGGGTGATTTTGAAGTTTTTGCGTAGTTTGGGTGATTTTGGGGTTTTTGACGTACTTGGGGTGATTTTGAGGGTTTGATTTTGTGGTTTTAGCATTTTTTGGGGTGATTTTGGAGTTTTGGCGTTACTGGGTGATATTGGGGATTTGGCGTAATTTTGTTAATTTGGGGTTTTGGCGTATTTGGGTTGATTTTCGGGTTTTGGCTTATTTGTGGTGAATTTGGGGCTTTTGTACATCTGGGATGATTTTGGGATTTTGACGTATTTGGGGTGATTTTGGGGGTTTGGCGTATCTGGGGTGATTTTGGGTTTTAGCGTATTTTGGGCAGTTTTTGAATTTTTTCGTACTTTGGGTGATTTTGGGGTTTTGGCTTACTTGGGGTGATTTTTTAGTTTTGGCGTCTTTGGGGGGATTTTGGGGTTTTGGCGTACTTGGGTGATCTTGGGGTTTTTGCGTACTTGCGGTGATTTTGGGGTTTTGGCGTATTTGGGGAGAATTTCGGGTTTTGTCGTACTTGGGGTGGTTTTGGGATTTCGGCGTATATGGGGCAATTTTGGGCTTTTGGCTTATTTTCGGTGATTTTGGTTTTTTGACATATTTGGGGTGATTTTGTGGTTTTGGCGTATTTTGGGTGAGTTTTTCATTTTGTCGTACTTGGAGTGATTTTGGGATTTTAGTGTATTTTGGGTGATTTTTGAATTTTTGCGTACTTTGGGTGATTTTTGAGTTTTGGTGTACTAGGGGTGATTTTGCGATTTTGGCGTGCTTAGGGTGATTTTTTAGTTTTGGCGTCTTTGTGGTGATTTTGGGATTTTGGCTTACTTGGGGTGATCTTGGGGTTTCAGCGTACTTGAAGTGAATTTGGGGTTTTGGCGTCTTTGGGGAGAATTTCGGGTTTTGTCGTACTTGGGGTGATTTTGGGATTTTGGCGTGTATGGGGCAATTTTGGGCTTTTGGCTTATTTTGGGTCATTTTGGTTTTTTGGCATATTTGGGCCGATTTTGTGGTTTTGGCGTACTTTGGGTGTTTTTTCATTTTGGCGTCTTTGTGCTGATTTTGGAGTTTTAGCGTAGTTGGGGTAATTTTTGTGATTTTTGCGTACTTGGGTTGATTTTTGTGTTTTGGCGTTCTTGGGGTGAATTTCGGGTTTTGGCGTATTTGTGGTAATTTTTGGTTTTTGGCGTATTTGTTGTGATTTTAAGGTTTTGGTTTATTTGGAATCATTTTAGGGTTATGGCGTGCTTGGGGTGATTTTGCGGTTTTGGCGTACTTGTGGTGATTTTGGGGCTTTAGCTATTTGGGATGATTTTGATGTTTCATTTTTTGGTATTGGCATTCTTGGGGTGATTTTGGAGTTTTGGCGTTGCTGGGGTGATTTTTTGGTTTTAGCGTAATTGGGATGATTTTGTGGTTTTGGCTTATTTGAGGTGATTTTGGGGTTTTGGTGTATCTGTGGTGATTTTGGGGTTTTGACGTATTTTGGTTGATTTTTGAGTTTTGGCGTATCTGGGGTGATTTTGGAGTTTTGGCATATTTTTGGGTTTTTGCGTACTTGTGGTTATTTTTTGATTTTGGCAAACTTGGGTGATTTTGCGTATTTTGGATTATTTTTGGGGTTTTTGCTTATTTTGGGTTATTTTTTGATTTTGGCAAACTTGGGTGATTTTGCGTTTTTTGGATTATTTTTGGGGTTTTTGCTTATTTTGTGTGAATTTTGGGTTTCGGCGTATTGGGATGATTTTAGGTTTTGGCGTTCTTGGGATTATTTTGTTGTTTTGGCTTACTTGTGGTTATTTTGGCATTTTTGCTTACTTGGGGTAATTTTTGGGTTTTTGTGTACTTGGCATGGTTTTAGGGTTTTGGTCGTATTGGGTTGATTTTGAAGTTTTGGCGTACTTGGGTGATTTTGGGGTTTCGATGTACTTGGGGTGATTTACGGGTTTTTGGGTACTTGCGGTGAATTTGTGGTTTTGGCGTAATTGAGGTGATTTTTGGGTTTTGGCGTACTTGGAGTGATTTTGGTGTTTTGGCTTACTTGGGGTGATTTTGGTGTTTTGGCTTACTTGGGGCGATTTTGGGGTTTTAGTCATATTGTGGTGATTTTAAGGTTTTGGCGTACTTGGGGTGATTTTAGTGAGTTGACGTACTTGAGGTGATTTTGGGGTTTTGGCGTACTTGGGGTGATTTTAGTGAGTTGATGTACTTGAGGTGATTTTGGGGTTTTGGCGTACTTGGGGTGATTTTGAGGTTTTAGCGTACTTGGGGTGATTTTGGGATTTTACCGTAGTCGGGGTAATTTGAGGGATTTGGCGTACTTGGTGTGTTTTTGAGGTTTTAACGTACTTTTGGTGATTTTGAGGTTTTAGCGTACTTGGATGATTTGGGGGTTTTGGCGTAATTTTGGTGATTTTTGGGTTTGGCGTACTGATGGTTATTTTAGGGTTTCGGTTTATTCGGGGTTCTTTTGGGGTTTTGGCGTAATTGGGGTGATTTTTTGGGTTTGGCGTACTTGGGGTGATTTTGGTGCTTTGGCTTACTTGGGGTGATTTTGTGGATTTTTTCATATTGGAGTGATTTTAAGGTTTTGGATACTTGGAGTGATTTTAGTGATTTGATGCACTTGAGGTGAATTTGGGGTTTTGGCATACTTGGAATGATTTTGGGTTCTGAATATTTTCAGTGATTTTGGGTTTTTGGTCTATTTTGGGTGAATTTTTTGTTTTGGCGTATTTGCGGTGGTTTGGATTTTTGGCGTATTTGGGGTGATTTTATTATTTTGGCTTACTTGGGATGATTTTGAGGTTTTGGCTTACTTGGTGGAATTTTGTTGTTTTGGCTTACTTGGGTTTTTTTGGGTTTTGGCGTAATTGTAGTGATTTGGGGTTTTGGTTTATTTTGGATGATTTTGGTGTTTTGGTTTACTTTGAATGATTTTGGATTTTGGAATATTTTGGGTGATTTTGTGGTTTTGGCGTATTTCGGGTGATTTTGGGATTTTTGATTATTTAGGGTGATTTTGGTGTTTTGGCGTATTTGGGGTGATTTTGAGGTTTTTGCCATATTTGTAGTGATTTTGCTATTTTGGCGTACTTGCGGCGATTTTGGGGTTTTAGCGAACTCGGATTGATTTTGTAGTTTTGTCGTAGTTGTGGTTATTTTGGGATTTTGGCGTAATTGGAGTGATTTTGGGGTTTTGGCGTACTTGTGGTGATTTTGGAGTTTTGGCTTACCTTGAGTGATTTTAAGGTTTTAGCGTACTTAGGTTAATTTTGTCATTTTTGCATACTTAGGCTGATTTTTGGGTTTTCGCTTACTTGGGCTTATTTTGGTGTTTAGCCATACTTGAGGTGATTTTGGAGTTTTGGTCGTATTTGGGGTGATTTTTGGATTTTTGATTATTTAGGGTGATTTTGGTGTTTTGGCATATTTGGGGTGATTTTTGGGTTTTTGCCATATTTGTAGTGATTTTGCTATTTTGGCGTACTTGCGGTGATTTTGGGGTTTTAGCGAACTCTCGGATTGATTTTGTGGTTTTGTCGTACTTGGGGTTATTTTGGGGTTTTGGCGTAATTGGAGTGATTTTTTGGTTTTGGCATACTTGTGGTGATTTTGGGGCTTTGGCTTACCTTGAGTGATTTTGAGGGTTTGACCTACTTAGGTTAATTTTGTGATTTTTGCGTACTTGGGGTGATTATGTGATTTTGTCGTACTTGGGGTGATTTTGGGGTTTTGGCTTACTTGGGCTTATTTTGGTGTTTTGGCATACTTGAGGTGATTTTGGAGTTTTGGTCGTATTGGGGCGATTTGGGGGTTTTGGAGTAATTGGGGTGATTTTTGACGTACTTGGGGTGATTTCGGGGTTTTTGGCGCACGTAGGGTGATTTTGAGGGTTTGATTTTGTGGTTTTGGCATTTTTTGGGGTGATTTTGGAGTTTTGGCGTTACTGGGTGATATTGGGGATTTGGCGTAATTTTGTTAATTTGGGGTTTTGGCGTATTTGGGTTGATTTTGGGGTTTTGGCTTATTTGTGGTGAATTTGGGGTTTTTGTATATCTGGGATGATTTTGGGGTTTTGACGTATTTGGGATAAATTGTGGGTTTGGCGTATCTGGGTGATTTTGGGGTTTTAGCGTATTTTGGGCGATTTTTGAATTTTTGCGTACTTTGGGTGATTTTTGAATTTTGGTGTACTAAGGGTGATTTTGCGGTTTTGGCGTGCTTAGGGTGATTTTTTAGTTTTGGCGTCTTTGGGGTGATTTTGGGGTTTTGTCGTACTTGGGGTGATATTGGGGTTTTTGCGTACTTGCGGTGATTTTGGGGTTTTGGCGTATTTGGGGAGAATTTCGGATTTTGTCGTATTTGGGGTGATTTTGGGATTTTGGCGTATATGGGGCAATTTTGGGCTTTCGGCTTATTTTCGGTGATTTTGGTTTTTTGGCATATTTGGGTGATTTTGTGGTTTTGGCGTACTTTGGTTGATTTTTTCATTTTGGCGTACTTGGAGTGATCTTGGAGTTTTAGCGTACTTGGGGTAATTTTTGTGATTTTTGCGTACTTGGGGTGATTTTTGTGTTTTGGCGTACTTGGTGAATTTCGGGTTTTGGCGTATTTGTGGTGATTTTTGATTTTTGGCGTATTTGTTGTGATTTTGGGATTTTGGCTTATTTGGAATCATTTTAGGGTTATGGCGTGCTTGGGGTGATTTTGCGGTTTTGGCGTACTTGTGGTGATTTTGGGGCTTTGGCTTACTTGGGATGATTTTGATGTTTGATTTTTTGGTATTGGCATTCTTGGGGTGATTTTGGAGTTTTGGCGTTGCTGGGGTGATTTTTTGGTTTTAGCGTATTTGGGATGATTTTGTGGTTTTGGCTTATTTGAGGTGATTTTGGGGTTTTGGTGTATCTGTGGTGATTTTGGGGTTTTGACGTATTTTGGTTGATTTTGGAGTTTTGGCGTATCTGGGGTGATTTTGGGGTTTTGGCATATTTTTGGGTTTTTGCGTACTTGTGGTTATTTTTTGATTTTGGCGAACTTGGATGATTTTGCGTTTTTTGGATTATTTTTGGGGTTGTTGCTTATTTTGTGTTTATTTTGGGTTTCAGCGTATTGGGATGATTTTAGGTTTTGGCGTACTTGGGATTATTTTGTTGTTTTGGCTTACTTGTGGTTATTTTGGCATTTTTGCTTACTTGGGGTAATTTTTGGGTTTTTGTGTACTTGGCATGGTTTTAGGGTTTTGGTCGTATTGGGTTGATTTTGAAGTTTTGGCGTACTTGGGTGATTTTGGGGTTTCGATGAACTTGGGGTGATTTACGGGTTTTTGGGTACTTGCGGTGAATTTGCGGTTTTGGCGTAATTGAGGTGATTTTTGGGTTTTGGCGTACTTGGAGTGATTTTGGTGTTTTGGCTTACTTGGGGCGATTTTGGGGTTTTGGTCATATTGTGGTGATTTTAAGGTTTTGGCGTACTTGGGGTGATTTTAGTGAGTTGACGTACTTGAGGTGATTTTGGGGTTTTGGCGTACTTGGGGTGATTTTGAGGTTTTAGCGTACTTGGGGTGATTTTGGGATTTTACCGTAGTCGGGGTAATTTGAGGGATTTGGCGTACTTGGGGTGTTTTTGAGGTTTTGGCGTACTTGGGGTGATTTTTGGGTTTTGGCGTACTTGGGGTGATTTTGCGGTTTTGGCGTACTTCGGGTGATTTTGGAGTTTTGACATCTTTGGGGTGATTTTGGGGTTTTGGCGTACTTGGTGTGATCTTGGGATTTTCGCGTACTTTGGGTGATTTTTGGGTTTTGGCATATTTGGGATGAATTTGGGGTTTTGTCATACTTTGGGTGATTTTGAAATTTTTGCGTATTTGGGGTAATTTTGAATTTTTAGTTTATTTTGGGTGATTTTAAGGTTTTGGCGTATTTGTGGTGATTTTGTTGTTTTGGCATACTTATTCATGAATGTATATCATAATATCGCTCAATGTAAAAAAAAATGTTTGTTAAATAAATGATATTTTATGTCGCATAGTTTTATATTTATTTCATTGTTTATTAAATAAATTATTATTTAAGTTACATAGTTTATAATTCATAAGAAATTATTATATATGCTACGTAGTATGTTAAATAAATTATAATTTTTTTTCAATAAATAGTTATTTATGCTTCCTAGTTTATTATTAGTTTCTTAATTTGCTAAATAAATTACTACTTCTGCAACATATTTTTTTATTAATTGCATTTTTTGTTAGATAAATTAATTTTTATGCTACATAGTTTATTATCAATTATATTTTTGTTAAATAAATTGCAATTTATGATACATACTATATGTTTTTTAAAATTAGCATTAATCATTATTGTAAGTTTATTTTATATTGTATAATTAAATAATGTAAAAGAAACTTATTCACGAATTTATGTCAAATTGTCTATCAATGTAAAAAAATATATTAGTTACAAAGTTTGTTAAAAATATTATTATATATGATACATAGAGTATTTGGAATTTGTTTAGTAAATGATTATTTATGAATGTAAAAACATAGTTTGTTATAAATTATATATTCGTTAAACAAATGATTATTTATGCTACATATTTGAAAATTAATTGCAGAGTTGGGATAATAGATTATTATTTGTGTTACATTGGTCATAATTCATAATAAATTACTATTTATGTTACATAGTTTGTTATTAATTTCATGTTTTGTTAAATAAATTATTATTTATGCTACATAGTTCATTATTAATTTCATAGTTTGTTAAATAAATTATAATTTATGCTATATAGTTTATTAGTAATTAGATATTTATTAATAAAATTATTATTTATGCTATATAGAGTATTTGGAATTTGTTTAGTAAATTATTATTTAAGAATGTAAAAACCTAGTTTATTATAAATTATATATTCGTTAAACAAATGATTATTTATGATACATATTTGAAAATTAATTGCAGAATTGGGATAATAAATTATTATTTGGGTTACATAGGTCATAATTTATAATAAATAATAATTTATGCTACATAGTTTATTATTAATTTCATAGTTTTTTAAATAAATTATTATTTATGCAACATAGTTTATTATTAATTTCATAGTTTGTTAAATAAGTTATTAATTATTCTACATAGTTTATTATTAATTTCATTGTTAGTTAAATAAATTATTTATGCTGCATAATTTATTAGTAATTAGATATTTGTTGAATAGATTATTATTTGTGCTAAATAGTTTATTATTAATTTAATTGTTTATTAAATAAATTATTATTTATGCAACACAATTTATTATTAATTTTATAGTTTTAAAATAAATTAATATTTATACTACATAGTTTATTATCAATTATATTTTGTTAAATAAATTACTATTTATGCTACATACTTTATTTTTATCTAAATTTTCATAAATTATTATTGTAAGTTTATTTTGGAAGTTATAATTAAATAATGTAAAAGATACTATTCATGAATGTATATCATAATATCTATCAATGAAAAACAAAATTCGTTAAATAAATGATTATTTATGCCTCTTAGTTGAATATTTACTACAAAATTTATTAAATGAATTATTATTTAATTTACGTAGTTTATAATTCATAATAAATTTTTATTTAATTTACATGGTATGTTAAATAAATCATAATTTTTTTTAATATATAGTTATTTGTGCTACTTAGTTTAATATTAGTATCATAATTTGTTAAATAAATTACTATTTATACAACATAGCTTTTTATTAATTGAACTGTTTGTTAAATAAATTATTATTTATGATACATTATTGATTATCAATTATATTTTTGTTAAATAAATTACTATTTATGATACATACTATATGCTCATTAAAATTTGCATTAATTATTATTGTGAGTTTATTTTATATTGTATAATTAAATAATATAAAAGATAGTTATTCAGGAATTTATATCAAATTATCTATCAATGTAAAAAAATATATTAGTTACAAAGTTTGTTAAAAAAATTATTATATATCCAACATAGAGTATTTGGAATTTATTTAGTAAATGATTATTTATGAATGTAAAAACATAGTTTATTATAAATTATATATTCGTTAAACAAATGATTATTTATGCTACATATTTGGAAATTAATTGTAGAGTTAGGATAATAAATTATTATTTGTGTAACATGGGTTGTAATTCAAAATAAATTATTATTTATGTTACATATTTTGTTATTAATTTCATATTTTGTTAAAAAATTATTGATAGAGTATTTGACTAGAATTATGAAACGTGTAACGTGAAGGATGAGTTCGAAGTGACGTGGATAGGGAGTCTATTTTAACCAGGACTTCCTATCTCTAAGAGCCAGTCTCTCACTAGGAAACAACCTCACTTGACTGCTATAAATACAAAGACGATCCACATACCAGGTACGCAATGAATACCCCCTGAGTTCCTTTATAGCTAAGAAAGCTCTTTCGATTTCTGACTTGATCGTCGGAGCGTAGTCGGCCGGCACCACGCCGGTGCCCTCTCGATTACCCTTCTCTTATCCTTTTTTACAGGTTGGCGTTTGATCAGTTCGGGGTGAATTTTTGCTTCATCAGTTGGCGCCGTCTGTGGGAAACAATCACAAACTTGATTGTTCTACACGAATCATATACGAAGCATGATGCACCTACGATCTGGGTTAGAGACTACCACTGTACAGGACCCTCCAGCGCAGGACCCTCCTGCCAGCCATAATCCCCCAGCGCCGGACCTTCCTGCCGGTCACAATCCTCCAGCCACCCAGGATCCTCCTGCAGGCCATGACTTTCCTGGAGGACAGGGCCTTCCAATCGGACAAGGAGGCATGCAACCCCCTGGACAGATGGACTTCCCTGGGGCACGCCCCGAAATCCCAAACGACCAAGGACGGATCGCAGCATTGGAATGCCAAGTCCGGAACTTGAATCAAAGTCTAGCCCAGATACTCCAACAGAATGCTGCAATTCTGCAGCGCCTCCCTCCTGTGGAGCCAGTACCATCGCCGGGTCACCCTGTTGATTCAGAAGGGGATGGCGTTGGGCGAGACAGTGAAGTCCCAACGGACGACGCAGCGCAGAACAGAGTAAGAGGTGGGACGAATCCCAGTTACCTAGTCCCACTCGGAAAAAACCAACCCCATGGAGACTCAGGGCACCCAGGGAAAACTATCTATTATGACATGGAGATGCAGGACCTCAGAGCTAGGGTAAAAAGCATGGCCCACGCCATAAGGGGGAAGGGCCCTGCTACAGTAAAAGAGCTGGTCCAGCAAACCAACCTCCCTTTCTCCGCGGGGATAATGAGTTGTCCTTTGCCCAACAAGTTCAAGATGCCCACCCTTGAAAGCTTTGATGGGACCAATGACCCGCTAGATCATCTGGAGACCTACAAAGCTCTGATGCACCTCCAAGGAATACCAGATGAAATCCTATGTAGAGCTTTTCCTACTACATTGAAGGGTTCTGCCCGGTCATGGTTCAACAACCTGAAACCGACATCTATACGTTCCTTCAAAGAACTGAGCCAATTGTTCGTAGGCAATTTTATTACCGCTCGAAGGCACAGAAAGCCAGCCACCTATCTCCTGAACGTAAGACAGAAAAAAGGGGAGTCATTGCGAAACTACATTTACCGGTTTAACAGGGAGATGTTGCAAGTCGATTCTCTGGACGATAAGGTGGCAGTTACCGCATTCATGGGGGGGCAACTGCTTTCAAAATTCTTGTACTCAATTTCCAAGCACCCTCCAGAAAGTATGTCCGAGCTACTTATGAAAGCCCAAAAGTACATGAACGCAGAGGATGTCCTTGATGCGAGAAAGGCGGACAGGAAAAGGGAGGGACATTCCAATGAGGAAGATAGAGACCCCAAGCATGTCAAAATGTCACAGGGGCAGACCGGTAAAGTATCACGTCATGAGCAGGGAGGCAGGTGGCATATTGACTAGAGACATTAAAAGGGAGGCAGTTGGCCCATCCTTGGATTACTGAGCGTTTGTGGAAGCGTCACCAGTAAGACTTTCTTTTAAAAGTTGCATCTACTTTTTCTAGTTGAAGCTCAATTTAATATCGAGCCTCAGGGCGATAGCTCCGAAGTTTTTGCTCGAATAATTCTCTGTTTGTTACTCAAATATCAATAGCAATCCTTTTGTTTCAAAATTTGTTGTGATAACTAAAACAAAAAGCACACCTCTACGGAGGGCCTTTAATGAAAAAGGCGGGATGGATGAATCTCGAGAACATTGTTTAACAGCCCTACGGGGGCACAGCCTTATGTGGGCACAACCCTACGGGGATACACCTCTAAGGAGGGCCTTTAATGAAAAAGGCGGGATGGATGAATCTCGAGAACATTGTTTAACAGTCCTACGGGGGCACAGCCTTACGTGGGCATAACCCTACGGGGATACACCTCTAAGGAGGGCCTTTAATGAAAAAGGCGGGATGGATGAATCTCGAGAACATTGTTTAACAGCCCTACGGGGGCACAACCTTATGTGGGCACAACCCTAAGGGGGGAACACCTCTACGGAGGGCCTTTAATGAAAAAGGCAGGATGGATGAATCTCGAGAACATTGTTTAACAGCCCTACGGGGGCACAGCCTTATGTGGGCACAACCCTACGGGAGCACACCTCTACGGAGGGTCTTTGAAGAAAAAAGCGGGATGGATTAATCCCGAAAAAAAAAAAAAAAAAATACTACCCTACAGGGGCAAAACCTAATGGGGACACACCTCTATGGAGGGCCCTTTTATGATAAAAGTGGGATGGGTTAAAATTCTGAGAATGTATATGGACATCCCTATATGAACCCTTGTGCTGCAAGAATTACCTCCGCAAAATAAACCATTTTCAATAAAAAAAGAAGAAGAAATATACCGTCCCAAGTCCTTTTCCAATGGCTAGCAATGGTCACAAGTACTCAAGCCAGGCGTAGGGTGAGGCAGCAACGGCTAGGAAAACAACGGATAGAAAGCCAAGTGCTGCCCAGCAAAGCCAAGTGCTACCCAGAAAGCCAAGCGCTGCCCAGCAAAGCCAAGCGCTACCCAGGAGGCCAGACGCTGCCCAGCCTAGGTCGGGTGCTGCCGGGCCAGCCAGGCGTTGCCCGGCCAAGCCAGGCGCTGTCGGGCCCAGCCAAGCGCTGCCAGGCCCAGCCAGGCGTTGCCCAACGCTACAGGGGCGCAGCCCTACGAAGGCCACCCTACAGGGATGCACCTCAAAGGAGGGCCTTTAACAAAAGGCGGGATGGATGAATCCCGACAGCCCTACGGGGGCACAAGCTCAGCCTTACAAGGGCCTAGCCCTACTAAGGGGACACGACCACGCTTTTTCAAGGGACTTTAATGAAAAGTGTGGGATGATTAATCCAAAAACATTATTAACCTACCCTACGGGGGCACAACCTGGTAAAAGGGATTTTAGCAAAAGGCAGGTAAGTTCCGCCAATGTGGTCACATAGCTTTATCAAGAGCCGCGCTATTAAGCTTATTAATTAGAGTTTATTAACCAAGTTAGTTATTGGCATAATGGTTAGGGTGAGACTATCAGAGCTTATTAGCTAAGGTTCGATTCTTCAAACTGACAATCATTTTTTATATATATATATAAACCGGGTTCTTATATACCGGCTAAAGGCCGGACCCAAGAATAAATCGCCCGACCAAAAACCAAGCCCAGGAAGAAACCGGCCCGACTAAGGACGGACCGACCGGACCAGACGCGACCGGGCCCACCGGGCCGGCCAGGCTAAGCGCCGGGCCGGGCCCGCCTGGCTGGGCGAGGGGCCGGGCAGGGCGCGGCCAGGCCCACCTGGCAGAGCGCCTGGCCTGGGCCGGGCCGGGAGCAGCCGGGCCCTCCTGGACGGGCCGGGCCGGGCGCAGTCGGGCCCGCCTAAACGGGCCGGGCGCAGCAGGGCACTGCCTGGCCGGGCTCGGCCGGGCCCACCCGGCGCTTGCCGCGCGCGGGAAAAAAAAAAAAAAAAGAAAAAAAGAAAGGAAAAGAGAGGAAAGGAAAGGAAAGGAAAGAAAAAGGGAGGAAAAAAAGTATTTATTTATATGCCAGACGAGCAGTCCAAAGTGTTCATAAGGCCCAGCACTCGACCCTTATGAACAGGGGGCATCTGATAGAGTATTTGACTAGAATTATGAAACGTGTAACGTGAAGGATGAGTTCGAAGTGACGTGGATAGGGAGTCTATTTTAATCAGGACTTCCTATCTCTAAGAGCCAGTCTCTCACTAGGAAACAACCTCACTTGACTGCTATAAATACAAAGACGATCCACATACCAGGTACGCAATGAATACCCCCTGAGTTCCTTTATAGCTAAGAAAGCTCTTTCGATTTCTGACTTGATCGTCGGAGCGTAGTCGGCCGGCACCACGTCGGTGCCCTCTCGATTACCCTTCTCTTATCCTTTTTTACAGGTTGGCGTTTGATCAGTTCGGGGTGGATTTTTGCTTCATCAATTATTATTTATGTTACATAGTTCATTATTAATTTCATAGTTTGTTAAATAAATTATAATTTATGTTACATAATTTATTAGTAATTAGATATTTATTAAAAAAATTATTATATATGCTATGTAGAGTATTTGATATTTGTTTAATAAATGATAATTTATGAATGTAAAAACATAACTAATTATAAATTATATATTTGTTAAATAAATGATTATTTATGTTATATATTAGAAAATTAATTGCAGAGTTTAATTATAAATTATTATTTGTGTTACATAGGTCCTAATTCATAATAAATTATTATTTATGCTACATAGTTTATTTTTAATTTCATAGTTTGTTAAATAAATTATTATTTATGCAACATAGTTCATTTTTTTTAATTTCATAGTTTGTTAAATAAATTATTATTTATGCTACATATTTTAATATTAATTACATAGTGTTTTAAATTTATTATTTTTTTTACTACACATTTTATTATTAATTATAATTTGTCAAATAAATTAATATTTATACGACATAGCTTATTATCAATTATATTTTTGACAAATAAATTACTATTAATGGTACATAATTTATTTTTATTAAAATTTTCATTATTTATCAATTAAAAAAATGTTTGTTTAATAAATGATTATTTATGCCTCATAGTTGAATATTTTATACTTAGTTTATGAAATAAATTATTATTTAAGTTACATAGTTTATAATTCATAATAAATTATTATTTAGACTACATTGTAAATTAAATAAATTATAATTATTTTTTGGATAAATAGTTATTTATACTACCTAGTTTATTATTAGTTCCATAATTTGTTAAATAAATTACTATTTATGCGACACAGTTTTTTAAAAATTGCATTGTTTGATAAATAAATTATTATTTAAGCTACATAGTTTATTATTGATTATATTTTTCTTAAATAAATTACTATTTATGATACATACTATATGTTTTTAAAAATTTGCATTAATCATTATAGTAAGTTTATTTTATATTGTATAATTAAATAATGTAAAAGCTACTTATTCACGAATTTATATCAAATTATGTATCCATGTAAAAAAATATATTAGTTACAAAGTTTGTTAAAAAAATTATTATATATGCTACATAGAGTATTTGGAATTTGTTTAGTAAATGGTTATTTATGAATGTAAAAACATAGTTTGTTATAAATTATATATTCATTAAACAAATGATTATTTATGTTCCATATTTGAAAATTAATTGCAAAGTTGGGATAATAAATTATTATTTGTGTTGCATTGGCCATAATTCATAATAAATCATTATTTATGTTACATAGTTTGTTATGAATTTCATATTTTGTTAAATAAATTATTATTTATGCTAGATAGTTCATTATTAATTTCATAGTTTGTTAAATAAATTATAATTTATGCTACATAGTTTATTAATAATTAGATATTTATTAAAAAAATTATTATATATGCTACATAGAGTGTTTGGAATTTGTTTAGTAAATGATTATTTAAGAATGTAAAAACCTAGTTTATTATAAATTATATATATTTATTAAACAATTGATTATTTATGATACATATTTTAAAATTAATTGTAGAGTTGTGATAATATTATTATTTGGGTTACATAGGTCATAATTTATGCTACATAGTTTATTATTAATTTCATAGTTTGTTAAATAAATTGTTATTTATGCTACACAATTTATTATTAATTATGGTGACTGATCTCTTTGTAATATATTTATATATAATATATATGCATATAGATTTTGTTTGAGATAATGAATTTCTTTTTTGCTGATTATTGTAGCTGCTCACATTCGTACTAGAATATGTAGAAACAACCCTAAGGGATCTCTCTAATGTCACGCATGGATAGAATGAAGTTTCAAGAACTTGTGGGTAAGAGTCAGACCACCTATACTTCAATTAGCATTAAGTTAGAATAAAATTTATATTATAAAGGTGGTTAATTAGATTAAGAGTTATCAGAGTTTATCAACTGTTAGACTAGGTAGTATCCTCCCCCTAATTATGAATCCACATAATAATGTTTGCATTTTCAAATGAAATTTGATTCACTTGTATTTAAAGTGGCAGTTTAAGAATTTTCTCAGGACCTGTTTAACCATGAGTTACGGTTCGATGGATTTCTGAATGTGTCTACTCTATGGAGAGTTAAAATTAGATTCTTTCATATAGTTTTCCTTTGAATTTTTTAGTAAAATTCATCATGTTTCAGTTTCTTTGGTTTCTAACATGCTTGTGAATTACTAGCTCTGAATTGCTGACTGTTCTGATTGTAATAATATTTTACACTCAAGCTAGTTAGGATTGTTAGCACAAGTAGCATGCATTAGTTGTGCTGAAAAGATTCACACAGTTTTACTCATCTTCTCTCCTAATTGAAAATAGGGTCACTGCTTGGTGCAAGGATAAAAATTCAAGCTGGCAAGTGTGAGGATGAAGCTTCAATTTGATCATGCTTGGTGTTACTTTGTGCAAAATAAATTGTTAGGTCTATCTTCAGTCTTTTCCCTACCAACAGCACTCTTTCCAATGCACAACTAATGCGAGATGATGATTTTTATTTTTTATTTTTGAGATGAGAGGTGCATGCTTTTTAGGGGTGTGGTCAAGTTTTTTTTTTCTCAATATATATATGGATAAGATTCAATAAGTTTTTGAAAAAGATATTTTTTCTTTTTTTGAAGTGATATTGCCTTTTTCACTACACTAGGCAGAGTGACCTAATCTCCTCTTCATGTAGCAACTGAATTTGGTTTTAGGCCTATCCTAAAACATTTATTATTTGAGAATGTCTTATTTTCATTAGCCTCCTTGTCTTGTTTGTCCCAACAATACATGTAGACAAGAGTATTCAGAATGTGTGGTGTTTAGAATAATAGGTTGTTCAAGTTCTAATTCTTTATTCTCTGTGGCCAAATACACTGCAAACCTTTAAAACCTCACATCTAATTGTCATTTGCTAGCTTGGTAAAAATAAATTAATATTTATACTACATAGTTTATTATCAATTATATTTTTATTAAATAAATTACTATTTATGCTACATACTTTATTTTTATCTAAATTTTCATTAATTATTTTTGTAAGTTTATTTTATATGGTATGATTGAATAATGTAAAAGATACTTATTCATGAATGTATATCATAATATCGCTCAATGTAAAAATAATGTTTGTTAAATAAATGATTATTTATGTCGCATAGTTTAATCTTTATGACATAGTTTATTAAATAAATTATTATTTAAGTTACATAGTTTAAATTTTTGAATAAATTAATATTTAAGCTACGTAGTATGTTAAATAAGTTATAATTTTTTTTAATAAATAGTTATTTATGCTACCTTTTTTATTATTAGTTTCATAATTTGCTAAATAAATTATTATTTCTGCAACATAGTTTTTTATTAATTGCATTTTTTGTTAAATAAATTATTATTTATGATACATAGTTTATTATCAATTATATTTTTGTTAAATAAATTACTATTTATGATACATACTATATGTTTATTAAAATTTTCATTAATCATTATTGTAAGTTTATTTTATATGGTATAATTATATAATGTAAAAGATACTTATTCAGGAATTTATATCAAACTATCTATCAATGTAAAAAAATATATTAGCTACAAAATTTGTTAAATAAATTATTATTTATGCTGCATAGTTTAATATTAATTACATAGTTTTTTAAATAAATTATTATTTGTGCTACACATTTTATTATTAATTATAAATTTGTCAAATAAATTAATATTTATACAACATAGTTTATTATCAATTATATTTTTTTCAAATAAATTATTACTTATAGCACGTAATTTATTTTTATTAAAATATTCATTATTCATCAGTGTAAAAAAATGTTTGTTTAATAAATGATTATTTATGCCGCATAGTTGAATATTTTATACATAGTTTATTAAATAAATTACTATTTAAGTTACATAGTTTATAATTCATAATAAATTATTATTTAAACTGCAAAGTAAGTTAAATAAATTATAATTTTTTTTGGATAAATAGTTATTTATGCTACCTAATTTATTATTAGTTTCGTAATTTGCTAAATAAATTACTATTTATGCAACACAACTTTTTATTAATAGCATTGTTTTATAAATAAATTATTATTTAAGCTACATAGTTTTTTATTGATTATATTCTTGCTTAATAAATTACTATTTATGATACATACTATATGTTTATTAAGATTAGCATTAATCATTATTGTAAGTTTATTTTATATTGTATAATTAAATAATGTAAAAGCTACTTATTCACGAATTTATATCAAATTATCTATCAATGTAAAAAAATATATTAGTTACAAAGTTTGTTAACAAAAAAATTATATATCCTACAGAGAGTATTTGGAATTTGTTTAGTAAATGATTTTTTATGAATCTAAAATCATAGTTTATTATAAATTATATATTTGTTAAACAAATGATTATTTACGGTATATATTTGAAAATTAATTGTAGAGTTGGGATAATAAATAATTATTTGTGTTGCATGGGTCATAATTCATAATAAATTATTATTTATGTTACATAGTTTATTATTAATTTCATAGTTTGTTAAATAAATTATTATTTATGCCACATAGTTTATTATTCATTTCATTTTTTGTTAAATAAATTAAAACTTATGCTACATAGCTTATTAGTAATTAGATATTTATTAAAAAAAATAGTATATATGCTAAATAGAGTATTTGGAATTTGTTTAGTAAATGATTATTTAAGAATGTAAAAACCTAGTTTATTATAAATTATATATTTGTTAAACAAACGATTATTTATGATACATATTTGAAAATTAATTGTAGAGTTGGGATAATAAATTATTATTTGTGTTACATGGGCCATAATTCATAATAAATTATTATTTATGCTACATTGTTTATTATTAATTTCATAGTTTGTTAAATAAATTATTATTTGTCGTACAAAATTTATTATTAATTATAGATATTTCAAATAAATTAACATTTATACTACATAGTTTATTATCAATTAAATTTTTGTTAAATAAATTACTATTTATGCCACATACTTTATTTTTATCTAAATTTTCTATAATTATTATTGTAAGTTTATTTTATATGGCAAGATTCAATAATGTAAAAGATACTTATTCATGAATGTATATCATAATATCGATCAATGTAAAAATAATGTTTGTTAAATAAATGATTATTTATGTCTCATAGTTTAATCTTTATAACATAGTTTATTAAATAAATTATTATTTAAGTTAGATAGTTTATAATTCCTAATAAATTATTTTTTAAGCTACGTAGTATGTTAAATAAATTATATTTTTTTTGAATAAACAGTTATTTATGCTACCTTGTTTATTATTAGTTTAATAATTTGCTAAATAAATTACTATTTCTGCAACATAGTTTTTTATTAATTGCATTTTTGTTAAATAAATTATTATTTGAGCTACATAGTTTATGATCAATTATATTATTGTTAAATAAATTACTATTTATGATACATACTATATGTTTATTAAAATTTGCATTAATCATTATTGTAAGTTTATTTTATATTGTATAATTAAATAATGTAAAAGATACTCATTCAATAATTTATATCAAATTATCTACCAATGTAAAAAAATATATTAGTTACAAAGTTTGTTAAAAAAATTATTATATATGCTACATAGAGTATTTGGAATTTGTTTAGCAAATGATTATTTATGAATGTAAAAACATAGGGCTCGTTTGGTAACCGTTTATGTTTAGTGTTTATTATTTATTTAAACAGATTTAAAAGAAAAACATGTTTGTTAAAATTTGTTTTGTTTATGCAAAGTTTAAACACTCTTAAA
Organism: Cornus controversa; assembly: GCA_026545225.1. Lineage (NCBI taxonomy): Eukaryota > Viridiplantae > Streptophyta > Magnoliopsida > Cornales > Cornaceae > Cornus > Cornus controversa. Next base: position 62,951,225 of record CM048852.1, read on the forward strand.
CATCTACTGTAGCGGAAGGCATAATTCCTAAACATCAAAAAGACGTTTATGTGTTTATGTTTGGGCAAGTACTGTAGCGGATGCGGGAGCAGTTTCACTGTAGCGGAAAAAAATCACTGTAGCAATTCTTTTATCCCTCTTGCGCAAACGATAATTGCCCAACCAACCCTTTATTGTTGTTTCTTCCCCAAATCCGATCTCCTCCACCACCAGCGGCCATCTCCTCCTTCGTCCACCGGGAGCTCCTCCACCGGCGAGAAGAACCTGCTTATCACTTTTCTCCCTTCTTCTTCACTGAGTGGTCTCTTCTCCCACTTTCTCTTTTCTCTTTCCTCTCACTTTCTTTGTCGGCTCTATACATATGATTAATACTTTAAGCTTTATTTGGATCATTGATGAAATTTGAAGCATGATGTTAACTGAAACTGTGGTCACGGTTATGGTAAATTCTCAAATAGGTTGTTTGTTTTTGAGAAGATGGAATTTTGACATTGAATTGTAGCTAGAACTTGTCATTGTCTTGTGGATTTTTTATTCACCAAAAATCCAATTCTGGTGTCACTTTAAAAACCAGTTGACTCTCTAATTTTGAGTCTGTTCTATGAATTTGATAGTTGTTGATGAGGTTTCATAAATGTGTATTGATGTAAGTATAGATTGATCTAAACAGGGTGAATTGGACATGGCTATTGATGTATGGTTCTCTATTTCAATTGATTATTTTCTATTGACATGTAGGTTAACTTGCTTTTCTATAGATTGATATGTGCAGTCATTAGTTTGCAGCTCATTTTTCCTTAAAATTATGCACTCCTAATGCATATAGGTTGGAAGTAATTCTTAAAATATTTCAGGTTCATGTTGAGTGGAACTAAAATTTATCAAAGGAATATTTTGAGATCCATTTTTCTATTTGAAAATTATTAGAGGAAAATCTTTTATATGTAGGGACTCACTGACTATACTTCATATGAAGCAGAACAACTCATGTAGAAAATTCAATTCCAACACCCAGATCTTGTTTTTAGTTGACCCATGTTACCTCTTTTGGGTACATTGTTTTGTTCTGTTTTTGGCATTATGGCAGTCATGTCTTTGGCACATAGCGTCCACTCCAATCAAGTTAATTTTCAAGCTTTTGCCCCAGCAATTCGCATTAGCTTGGCTCAGCAGTCACACCACTGTATTAAAAATTGCATTTCTTGTTATAATCTTTAACATTCCATGTTACTCTAATGATCAATAAGTTTTGAATATAAAAATGTGACTTTTGATTCAGATTTTTGGTGGACGAGACTCCCATACCTGTGCATTCCAACATAGAAAACAAATGAATATCATTCCCAAAGGACCAAGCAATGGGCATTCCAACATAGAAAACAAAGGAATATCATTCCCAAAGGACCAAGCAATGGGTGCGTACAACTCAGTATGAAATGCTAAAATGATTTGTTGATTGATGATTTAATGAATGGCAAGGCAGGAAAAGATGAACTTATTAAAGAGAAGACACTATTAGCAGAGTGGATGAAAGTTGGCTATCTTATTAGCTTTTTTTTCTTACCTTTCTTAAGGTTAGATTGAGATGATATCCTATATGTATCTCTGATCAATTAAGTGAGATGTGATCATTCTTCTAAAGGGCTTGTTTCAACAGCTACATAAACATGTGTAGATACTCAACTAAATGATGATGATTTTAACTTTTAGCATTGTAGACATTAATTCAACACTTGTGTAAAACTACATTGAAAATAGGGTAACTTATCTGTATGCAAACCAGTAAAAAAAAATACTCATTCAATAGCATATACCACATAAAAAATCAAACATTCTAGCAAAATGTTTTATTTGTCTTTGAATGCATTCGTAAATTGAAGATCATTAAAGGCAAAATGAATTTTAATAATCTACACACTCTTTTTGTTTTATTGTGTTGATTTTTTTTAAAAATAGTTTAAGGTTAACAAACATGTTTTTATGTTTATGATTTTTAAAATAAGCTAAACGTTTTTTCGTTATCAAACAATACTCATGTTTATTGATAAACATAAGTGTAATAAATTATTATTTGTGTTACATTGGTCATAATTCATAATAAATTATTATTTATGTTACATAGTTTTTTATTAATTTCATATTTTGTTAAATAAATTATTATTTATGCAACATAGTTTATTATTAATTTCAAAGTGGATAAATAAATTATTATTTATGCTACATAGTTTAATATTAATTACATAGTTTTTTAAATAAAATATTACTTGTGCTTCACATTTTATTTTTATTTATAAATTTGTCAAATAAATTAATATTTATACAACAAAGCTTATTATCAATTATATTTTTGTCAAATAAATTACGATTTATGGAAAAAAAATTATTTTTATTAAAATTTTCAGTATTTATCAATGTAAAAAAATGTTTGTTTAATAAATGATTATTTATGCCGCATTGTTGAATACTTTATACATAGTTTATTAAATAAATAATTATTTAAGGTAAATATTTTATAATTCATAACAAATTATTATTTAAACTACAAAGTAAGTTAAATAAATTATAATTTTTTAAAATATATAGTTATTTATGCTACTTTGTTTATTATTAGTTTCATAATTTACTAAATAAATTACTATATCTGCAACATAGTTTTATTAATTTCATTTCTTGTTAAATAAATTATTATTTATGCCACATAGTTTATTATCAATTATATTTTTGTTAAACTAATTACTATTTATGATACATACTATATGTTTATTAAAATTTGCATTAATCATTATTGTAAGTTTATTTGATATTGTATAATTAAATAATGTAAAAGATACTTATTCAGGAATTTATGTCAAATTATCTATCAATGTAAAATAATATATTAGCTACAAAGCTTGTTAAAAAAATTATTATATATGCTACATAGAGTATTTGGAATTTGTTTAGAAAATGATTATTTAAGAATGTAAAAACATAGTTCATTATAAATTATATATTCGTTAAACAAATGATTATTTATGCTACATATTTGAAAATTAGTTGTAGCATTGAGATAATAAATTATTATTTGTGTCACATGGGTCATAATTCATAATAAATTATTATATACGTTACATTGTTTGTTATTAATTTCATATTTTGTTAAATAAATTATTATTTATGATACATAGTTCATTATTAATTTCATAGTTTGCTAAATAAATTATAATTTATGATACATAGTTTATTACTAATTAGATATTTATTAAAAAAATTTATTATATATGCCACATAGAGTATTTGGAATTTGTTTAGTAAATGATTATTTAAGAACATAAAAACCTAGTTTATTATAAATTATATATTCTTTAAAAAAACGATTATTTGTGATGCATATTTGAGAATTAATTGTAGAGTTGGGATAATAAATTATTATTTGTGTTATATTGGTCATAATTCATAATAAATTATTATTTATGCTACATAGTTTATTATTAATTTCATAGTTTGTTAAATAAATTATTATTTATGCTACATAGTTTAATATTAATTACATAGTTTTTAAATAAATTATTATTTGTGTTACACATTTTATTATTAATTATAAATTTGTCTAATAAATTAATATTTGCACAACATAGTTAATTATCAAATATATTTTTGTCAAATAAATTACGATTTATGGTACATAATTTATTTCTATTAAAATTTTCATTATTTATCAATGTAAAAAAATGTTAGTTTAATAAATGATTATTTATGCCGCATAGTTGAATTTTTTATACATAGTTTATTAAATAAATTATTATTTAAGTTACGTAATTTATGATTGTAGAGCCCCGAGTAATTATTTTAATTTAGTTTTGTGTTAAATATGATTTAGCATGAAAATTCTCTTAAGCATGTGTAATTTTGGGTTATAAGATTTTTCACGTGTTTTGGTACGAGCGTGGGACCACGGATGGGTCGGGTGACCCGAAAAGTGTGTTCGGGCTCTCTAAGTAGAGGTCGGGTCATTGTGATATTATTTTTAAGGACTCAAGTGAAAAGAAGAGAGAAGATTATGTTAGTATGTAATTACAAGAAAATATCTTGTAACAAGGAGCATTATTAAGAGGGTTTAGGGACTTAGTTGCAAAAGTTGACTAGTCTTGCAAGAAAAAGATAGATATATGATATGTATAGGCATTTAGTGGAGAAAATCAGATTTCTCATTTGTCTTCTCCTTTCTCTCTCTACATCTCCCTCTTGTAAGCTCTACCTTCTCTCTAGAATATCTCTAGCTTAGGCTTAGATTTGGAAGAAGTTTTGAACATGAATGTTGTTCATCTCGACATTCTCTACGATCTCTATGGATTGAAAAGTTGATTTGGAGCATTTTGGTCCGGTGGAAGATTTTGTGATCTATTTCTTCTCTCTAGATTTTGAGGGTCTTCGGCTTGGATTCGGGCGGTGTCAAAGAAGAGAAGTGTGTTCTACGTGATAAGGGCTTTGTTTTGAACCGAACAAAATCGCAAGTGGACAACTTTAAGATTTGTGAAAGTTTGGGATAGCTTGAAACTATAGCTATTGAGGTAGGGGGTGGGTGTTGTGTCTTCTAATTTCAAGTTTAATTTCATTCAATAGCATAAAATAAATGTTTTTCATATGGTATATGAGGTATAAATTTTCTAAGTTGATATTCTTGTTCTATATGGATATACATATGTTTCTTTTGATTAGAAATGGTTGGTAAATGCCTTATATTACTTGAATTGCTCATATATGCAAAATGTGGTATGTGATACATATATGGGATTTTTGGGGAAAAATGATGAAAACCTAATTTGGGGGTTAAACTTATGTATATGTTCATATAATTATTCTATGACATGCTAGAATGAACATAGGCATGTATTGGGTGCAATGCATTAAAACGTGCGAATGTATGTGCAAGACATGATATATCTTGTGTGTTGTAGTGAATTCTCGGAAATGACTCATGGGAAAGAGAGGGGGAAAATATCCCCTTGGGGTTGAAAGACCTCAACCTTGCGCAAGTTGGATGGTAACCGGATGGGTTAGTAGCCCGTAACAACCAAAGGAATTGAGATGTGGGACTTCGGTACACATCTTGAGGATGTGTGTGTGAGTGTGAGTTCAATTCCGAGAGCAATGTGACTTTGGATTGAGTTATGTGAAATAATGTGACTTATGCAAATTGTGTGGAATTGGTTATAAATGTGGTTATGTCATATGTTATAGATATGATGAATTGTGCAATAATGCTCGACTTGTTGTTATGTGGTTGTCAAGTTACATTTGATGCATATGCCACGATTTGAATGAAAAATGGGAGCTTTGACTAGAAATGCTAGGAAGCATGACACGTAGTCGTTGAAATATGCTTTGGTATTTATGCATTGAATATGAAATGTGGACTTGAATGGATTGCACAACATGTTGACCTTGAGTCGTTGAAATTTGCTCATCCCCCTACACTAACACTTTCAGGACATGGCAAAGAAGTGGTTGAGGATGCACCACCATGAGTTGGATGTAGAGCTAGAAGATTTCTTTTGCTCATTTTTGTTATGACTGCACGTCCGAGATGTGGACTAGGTGCTTTTGATTATATGTCATGAGATTCCATGTTGGGAAAAGTTGTATATAAGTACTTATGCCCTGAATGATGATTTTTGGACCAATATGTGTATTTAAGCACGTTTCTATTTGAATGGTGTTCTTTTTATAATTTGGTCTTGATTTATATATATGCTATGATTGTGGTTGGATGATGAGTTTTCATATACTTGAAATGTATAGAAGGAGAATTGTATTAGCATCAATTTGATAGGTTATGGACATTTTTTTGATTTAAATTGAGGAAGATATGCATATTTTAGTGCAAGGGTTTAAATTCCGACCTATACCCGTTGATTTGAGGATAACCCAAGTTTTGGGTGGGATTTTTGTATGATTCTAATTGGGTTGGAAACTAGATATGATGAGGATGATTCATGCCAAATTTCAAGTCAAACGGATGTATGGATTGAGAGATATTCAAATTTGAAGTTAGGGTGAAGTTGTAGCTAAAACTGTGTTGGAGAATTTCGCCAGGAATTTACGGCGATCGATCCCCCTCTTTCACGGCGATCGATCGCCCCTGTAAAAGGCCAAAAACAGCCTCGGTCGACCTTGGGCGATCGATCCCCCTTTTCACAGCATACACTATTCAAGCAGTGTTTTTGTCCAACTTCAAAGAGGCATATCTCCTTCGTTTCAACTCGGATTTTGATGATTCTTTTTTTGAAATTGTGTATTTTTAAACCCTATTTCCAATGGTTATATTTTCAGAAATTGAATATAAACTCACAAGGAGTTATGTATTCGTTTTTGTGGGATATAACCAATTGAATGGTTGTATGGTTGAGGCCATTGAGGCTAGGTGATGTTGACTTGTGCATAGGTAGATACAAGTGGGTGATTAGGATTTTGTGGTGATGAAAGATTAAAATGGTCCATTAGAGCTTAATGGACGAGTTCACACTCGGGATTCGGGTCGGTCCGGGGGAGTTTCGGCGGACCGAATTCTGGGGCGTGACAGAATGGTATCAAAGCCTTAAGTTCGAAAACCTATGGACGAAGGGTGAAGGTCCGATGAGGTTATAGCTAAAATTGTGTGTTGAAATATAGTTGTCAAAGCCACTAGGTTTGGAACACCTAGGAATAATGTCGGTATTAGGTTGAAATACCTAAGGACGTAGGGTAAGGGTTGGGTTTAGACGACTCTTACGTGCTATGTGTTTCAAGTTGCGTTGAGTGCATTGACATGATTCTATGAAGTGAGTAACATTGATTAATTGACATATACCTATGATTAATCTTTGATTGGAAATGTTTATTAGAATCATGCCACCGAGAAGAGGACGTGGTAGGGGTGCGAATCTAGCTCCACCACCACCACCACTGATTGATGGAGCGCAGTTGGTCAGAGAGATGGCTGCTGCCATCCAATTGTTGGCTCGAACCGCCAATGAAGGTCCACAGAATCAAGCTCAGGGAGGTGAAAGTAGGGCACTGAAGGCTCTTGAGATGTTCAAGAAAATGAACCCTCCTATGTTTGATGGGAGATCGGATCCTATGGCGGCGGAAGATTGGTTGGAACAGATGTCCAAAGCATTTGACGTGCTTAGGATAGAGGAAGACGACTTGAGGATGTCAATGATTCCTATCCAGTTGACGGGGGCAGCAGATTTATGGTGGAAATCTATGACTCATACACATGAAGTGAGGAACATGGAGTGGGAAACATTCAGGAGGTTGTTTTTGGAGAAGTATTTTCCAGACACTGTAAAAGAAGCTCTACAAGATGAATTCATACACTTGATTCAAGGAGGGATGAGTGTAATGGAGTATGAAAATAAGTTTACAGCTTTATCTCGATTTGCACCGGAGATGGTAGCAAATGAGCAAGCCAAGGCAAGGAAATTTGTGAAAGGGCTTCGATTTGAGTTAAGGGCCAAAGTTACTATTTTGGACTTGCCAAACTATGCGGAGGTAGTGAGGCGGACATTGTTGGCGGAGGCAGATGACAACGATATACAGAGGTTACGGAACTTGAGAAATCAGTCTCGGAATGTGGGTTCTCATCCGGAGAGCAATCCGAAGAAGAAGCATAAGGGGAGTAGTTCTTTCCCTAGAGGACCACAACAGACACAGTCGTTCTCTACCGTGTCTATTCCTATTGGATCCTCTCGGGATAAGGTGCAGTGTTATCAATGTCAACAGATGGGCCATTACAAATCAGAATGCCCACAATTGCTACCTACACCTGAGGGAGATTCAAGGAAATGCTATAGGTGTGGACAAGTGGGTCATGTGGTGAGAGATTGCCCTCGGAAGGGTAGTGGTTCTTATGGTGCTGCGGGGTCACTGCAGCAATATTCACAGACTTCTGGGGTGCAATCAGGTTTCAGAGTCCCTCGGTTACCACAACCTACACAGTCTGTTCGAAGTTCACAACCGGGGAGGGGAGTGACTCCTACTACCTCTACACAGCAGTCTGGTCATCAGGGGAGTGGTCAGGCAGGACGGGGCATACAGGGTCGTGCCTATGCTATTACTCCAGCTGAGACTTCAGCGGGTTCTTCGGTAGTGCGAGGTATCATTCTTGTATCTAACTCATGGGCTAGAGTTTTAATTGACTCAGGTGCATCACATTCCTTTATATCAACTGCATTTGCTTCTGCATTGGGGTTAGAGGTGTCACCCTTGGATAGAACCTTATGCATTGATACACCAGTTGGGGGTAGCGTGACTCTGAATATGGTGTGTCGGGCATGTGAGATAGAGGTAGCAAATCGACGGTTGGTGTTTGATTTTGTGCTCATAGAGATGACGAGTTTTGATGTCATTCTCGGAATGGATTGGTTGTCTTCATTTAGAGCCAATATAGATTGCTACCGGGGAAGGGTCTCAGTGTGTACACCCGAAGGAGATTGTTTTTGCTTCATGGGAGAACGGAGTGGATTTCATTCTTCATCTCTTTATGGACTATGGGGTCAAGATGATTATGGCTTGTTCTTCGCTAGCCTTGTGACCAAGGAAGAAGGAGGACACTTTGGTATCTTTCCCGAAGTAGTTCGTGACTTTGAGGATGTATTTCCGAAGGAGTTGACGGAATTACCTCCTAGGCGAGAGGTGGAGTTTGCCATTGACGTCATACCTGGTACGACACCCATTTCGATGGCACCATATCGTATGGCACCGGCAGAATTGAAGGAGTTAAAGGAGCAACTAGAAGACCTAAGGGCAAAAGGTTTCATACGTCCTAGCGTATCACCTTGGGGAGCACCGGTCCTTTTTGCTAAGAAGAAGGATGGGTCACTACGGCTGTGTATTGACTACCGAAAGCTAAATCGTGCAACAATCAAGAACAAATATCCTTTGCCAAGGATAGATGATTTGTTTTATCAACTCAAAGGAGCTAAGTGTTTCTCCAAGATTGACTTGAGGTCGGGTTACTATCAATTGAGAGTCAAGGAAGAAGACGTTTCTAAAATGGCTTTCCGAACACGGTATGGTCATTATGAATTCCTTGTGATGCCTTTTGGTTTAACAAATGCTCCGGCAGCATTTATGGACTTAATGAACCGAATGTTTAGTGCATTCCTTGACGACTATGTAGTAGTGTTTGTGGATGATATTCTTGTGTATTCTTCATCAAGGGAGGAACATGAGAATCATTTGAGGACGGTGTTGCAAATTCTAAGGGAAAACCGGTTGTATGCCAAATATGAGAAGTGTGAGTTTTGGCTACCGGAAGTGAAGTTTCTCGGACATGTGGTTTCAGGAGGGGGAGTTTCTGTTGATCCTTCTAAGATAGAGACCGTCATGGATTGGAAATGTCCTACGAATGTGTTTGAAATTCGGAGTTTCTTGGGGTTAGCCGGCTATTACCGGAGATTTGTGGAGGATTTCTCACGGTTAGCGGCACCTATGACGAGACTCACACGTAAGGGAGTTAAATTTGTATGGAATGAAGCTTGTGAGCTTGCTTTTCAGGAATTGAAGAAGAGATTGACTACTGCTCCAATTTTAGTAATCCCGGAACGTGGGTTGGGATATGTTATATATTGTGATGCTTCACGTGATGGATTGGGTTGCGTGTTAATGCAAATGGGAAGAGTTGTTGCTTATGGGTCACGTCAATTAAAGACTCACGAGCAAAACTACCCTACTCATGACTTGGAATTAGCGGCGGTTATCTTTGCATTGAAGGGGTGGAGACATTACTTGTACGGGGAGAAATTTGAAGTCTTTTCCGATCACAAGAGTCTCAAATATCTCTTCACACAAAAGGATTTGAACTCTAGGCAACGGAGATGGGTAGAGTACATGGAGGATTATAACTTTGATCTTCAGTATCACCCGGGAAAAGCCAATGTCGTAGCAGATGCCTTAAGTAGAAAGTCTCATGGAATGTTGGCTAGCATTGCCATTCGAGAGTGGAAGATGATGGAAAACATAGCGGAGTTGGGTTTGTACTTCAATGAGGATAGTGCATCGGCTACCTTGTTTAGCCTTGTTGCTCAACCGACTTTGGTTAATAAAGTAATTGAGGCCCAATGGCAAGATAAGGAGATGAAAGCTATTCATACTCGGATTTCTGGTGGTGAGGTTGTGGAAGGTTGGTCTTTGCATAAAGATGGGAGTTTATGGTTCAAAGGCAAAATGTATGTACCTATTCCATGTAGGGAGGATATCCTTGGGGAATTCCATAATTCTAGGCTTGCAGTACATCCCGGTGGGACGAAAATGTATCACAACCTAAGACGACAGTATTGGTGGAAAGGAATGAAAAAGGATGTGGTTGAGTTTGTGGCTAAGTGTCTTCATGCCAACGAGTGAAAGCTGAACATCAAAGACCGGCTGGTTTGTTGCAACCATTGCCAGTGGCAGAATGGAAATGGGAGCATATCACTATGGATTTTGTGACAGGACTTTCGAGGTCACGGAGGGGACATGATGCCGTGTGGGTTATAGTCGATAGATTGACTAAGACGGCTCATTTTCTGCCTATTCGAGTCACGGATGGTGCGGAGAAACTCAGTAAGTTATATGTGGAGCAGATTGTGAAGCTTCATGGAGTGCCAGTGTCTATTGTTTCCGACAGAGATCCTAGGTTTACTTCACGATTTTGGCAGGGTTTCCAGTCAGCCCTTGACACGGAGTTGCAATTCAGTACAGCTTTTCATCCTCAGACTGATGGTCAGTCGGAGCGTACCATTCAGATATTGGAGGATATGTTAAGAGCTTGTATCTTAGATTTCGGAGGAAATTGGGAAGATCATTTGTCATTGGTGGAGTTTGCTTATAATAATAGCTACCAAGCTAGCAGAGAAATGGCACCTTTTGAGGCATTATATGGTAGACCGTGTAGATCACCAGTTTGTTGGACTGAGGTGGGGGAGACAGCTGCCTTAGGACCGGATATAGTTCATGAGACAACGGAAAAGATTAAGTTGATTCGTCAACGGTTGATTACGGCACAAAGTAGACAGAAAAGTTATGCCGATAGGAGGAGAAGACCTTTGTCATTTGAGGTGGGAGACTATGTGTTTCTCAAGGTTTCTCCACGTAAAGGATTGATGAGATTCGGTAAGAGTAACAAGTTATCACCAAGATTTATTGGACCCTTTGAAATATTGGAATGTGTTGGTGAAGTAGCCTATCGGTTAGCTTTGCCACCACAATTGGAGGGAGTTCACAATGTCTTTCATGTTTCCATGTTGAGGAAATATGAGCCGGATCCATCACATATTTTGGGCTGGACAGACATTGAGGTGGAGGAAGATGTATCATATGAGGAGCGACCGGTGGAAATCCTAGACACTAGAGATCAAGTGTTGAGGGGCAAGACCATTCCGTTGGTCAAGGTTTTGTGGAGGCACCACGGAATAGAAGAGGCCACTTGGGAACGGGAACAAGAAGTTCGCTCCAAGTACCCGGATTTGTTTACTTTTCAAGGTATGTTGATTTCGGGGACGAAATCTCCTAAGGTGGGGAGGTTGTAGAGCCCCGAGTAATTATTTTAATTTAGTTTTGTATTAAATATGATTTAGCATGAAAATTCTCTTAAGCATGTGTAATTTTGGGTTATAAGATTTTTCACGTGTTTTGGTACGAGCGTGGGACCACGGATGGGTCGGGTGACCCGAAAAGTGTGTTCGGGCTCTCTAAGTAGAGGTCGGGTCATTGTGATATTATTTTTAAGGACTCAAGTGAAAAGAAGAGAGAAGATTATGTTAGTATGTAATTACAAGAAAATATCTTGTAACAAGGAGCATTATTAAGAGGGTTTAGGGACTTAGTTGCAAAAGTTGACTAGTCTTGCAAGAAAAAGATAGATATATGATATGTATAGGCATTTAGTGGAGAAAATCAGATTTCTCATTTGTCTTCTCCTTTCTCTCTCTACATCTCCCTCTTGTAAGCTCTACCTTCTCTCTAGAATATCTCTAGCTTAGGCTTAGATTTGGAAGAAGTTTTGAACATGAATGTTGTTCATCTCGACATTCTCTACGATCTCTATGGATTGAAAAGTTGATTTGGAGCATTTTGGTCCGGTGGAAGATTTTGTGATCTATTTCTTCTCTCTAGATTTTGAGGGTCTTCGGCTTGGATTCGGGCGGTGTCAAAGAAGAGAAGTGTGTTCTACGTGATAAGGGCTTTGTTTTGAACCGAACAAAATCGCAAGTGGACAACTTTAAGATTTGTGAAAGTTTGGGATAGCTTGAAACTATAGCTATTGAGGTAGGGGGTGGGTGTTGTGTCTTCTAATTTCAAGTTTAATTTCATTCAATAGCATAAAATAAATGTTTTTCATATGGTATATGAGGTATAAATTTTCTAAGTTGATATTCTTGTTCTATATGGATATACATATGTTTCTTTTGATTAGAAATGGTTGGTAAATGCCTTATATTACTTGAATTGCTCATATATGCAAAATGTGGTATGTGATACATATATGGGATTTTTGGGGAAAAATGATGAAAACCTAATTTGGGGGTTAAACTTATGTATATGTTCATATAATTATTCTATGACATGCTAGAATGAACATAGGCATGTATTGGGTGCAATGCATTAAAACGTGCGAATGTATGTGCAAGACATGATATATCTTGTGTGTTGTAGTGAATTCTCGGAAATGACTCATGGGAAAGAGAGGGGGAAAATATCCCCTTGGGGTTGAAAGACCTCAACCTTGCGCAAGTTGGATGGTAACCGGATGGGTTAGTAGCCCGTAACAACCAAAGGAATTGAGATGTGGGACTTCGGTACACATCTTGAGGATGTGTGTGTGAGTGTGAGTTCAATTCCGAGAGCAATGTGACTTTGGATTGAGTTATGTGAAATAATGTGACTTATGCAAATTGTGTGGAATTGGTTATAAATGTGGTTATGTCATATGTTATAGATATGATGAATTGTGCAATAATGCTCGACTTGTTGTTATGTGGTTGTCAAGTTACATTTGATGCATATGCCACGATTTGAATGAAAAATGGGAGCTTTGACTAGAAATGCTAGGAAGCATGACACGTAGTCGTTGAAATATGCTTTGGTATTTATGCATTGAATATGAAATGTGGACTTGAATGGATTGCACAACATGTTGACCTTGAGTCGTTGAAATTTGCTCATCCCCCTACACTAACACTTTCAGGACATGGCAAAGAAGTGGTTGAGGATGCACCACCATGAGTTGGATGTAGAGCTAGAAGATTTCTTTTGCTCATTTTTGTTATGACTGCACGTCCGAGATGTGGACTAGGTGCTTTTGATTATATGTCATGAGATTCCATGTTGGGAAAAGTTGTATATAAGTACTTATGCCCTGAATGATGATTTTTGGACCAATATGTGTATTTAAGCACGTTTCTATTTGAATGGTGTTCTTTTTATAATTTGGTCTTGATTTATATATATGCTATGATTGTGGTTGGATGATGAGTTTTCATATACTTGAAATGTATAGAAGGAGAATTGTATTAGCATCAATTTGATAGGTTATGGACATTTTTTTGATTTAAATTGAGGAAGATATGCATATTTTAGTGCAAGGGTTTAAATTCCGACCTATACCCGTTGATTTGAGGATAACCCAAGTTTTGGGTGGGATTTTTGTATGATTCTAATTGGGTTGGAAACTAGATATGATGAGGATGATTCATGCCAAATTTCAAGTCAAACGGATGTATGGATTGAGAGATATTCAAATTTGAAGTTAGGGTGAAGTTGTAGCTAAAACTGTGTTGGAGAATTTCGCCAGGAATTTACGGCGATCGATCCCCCTCTTTCACGGCGATCGATCGCCCCTGTAAAAGGCCAAAAACAGCCTCGGTCGACCTTGGGCGATCGATCCCCCTTTTCACAGCATACACTATTCAAGCAGTGTTTTTGTCCAACTTCAAAGAGGCATATCTCCTTCGTTTCAACTCGGATTTTGATGATTCTTTTTTTGAAATTGTGTATTTTTAAACCCTATTTCCAATGGTTATATTTTCAGAAATTGAATATAAACTCACAAGGAGTTATGTATTCGTTTTTGTGGGATATAACCAATTGAATGGTTGTATGGTTGAGGCCATTGAGGCTAGGTGATGTTGACTTGTGCATAGGTAGATACAAGTGGGTGATTAGGATTTTGTGGTGATGAAAGATTAAAATGGTCCATTAGAGCTTAATGGACGAGTTCACACTCGGGATTCGGGTCGGTCCGGGGGAGTTTCGGCGGACCGAATTCTGGGGCGTGACAATGATTCATAATAAATTATTATCTAAACTACATAGTAAGTTTAATAAATTATATTTTTTTTAAATATATAGTTATTTATTCTCCCTTGTTTATTATTAGTTTCATAATTTGATAAATAAATTACTATTTATGCAACACAGTTTTTTATTAATTGCAATGTTTGATAAATAAATTATTATTTAAGTTACATAGTTTTTTGTTGATTATATTTTTGTTAAATAAATTACTTTTTATGATACATACTACATGTTTATTAAAATTAGCATTAATCATTATTGTAAGTTTAATTTATATTGTATAATTAAAAAATGTAAAAGCTACTTCATCAAGAATTTATATCAAATTATCTATCAATGTAAAAAAAAATATTAGTTACAAAGTTTGTTAAAAAATTATTATATATCCTACATAGAGTATTTGGAATTTGTTTAGTAAATGATTATTTATGAATGTAAAAACACAGTTTATTACATAGTTAGATAAATTATAATTTATTAAATAAATTATTATTTGTGCTACATAGTTTATATTTTATGACATAGTTTGTTAAATAAATTATTCAGGAATTTGTATCATATTATCTATAAATGTAAAAAAATTACTAAGTTACATTGTTTGTTAACAAAAATATTATATATGCTAGATAGAGTATCTGAAATTTGTTTAATTAAGTATTATTTATGAATGTAAAAACATAATTAAATGATTATTTATGCCACATAGTTGAATATTTATTACAAAATTTATTAAATAAATTATTATTTAATATATATAGTATATAATTCGTAATAAATTTTTATTTAAGTTACATGTTATGTTAAATAAATTATAATTTTTCTTGAATAAATAGTTATTTATGCTACCTAGTTTACTAATAGTATCATATTTTGTTAAATAAATTACTATTTATGCAACATAGTTTTTTTATTAATTGCATTGTTTGTAAAATAAATTATTATTTATGATACATAGTTTATTATCTGTTATAGTTTTGTTAAATTAATTACTATTTATGATACATATTATTTGTTTATTAAAATTTGCATTAATTAGAGTATCTGAAATTTGTTTAAATAGTTATTATTTATGAATGTAAAAACATAATTAATAATAAATTATATATTCGCTAAATAAATGATTATTTCTACTACATATTAGAAAATTAATTGCAGAGTTGTAACAACAAATTATTATTAGTTACATAGGTCGCAATTCATAATAAATTATTATTTATGCAACATTGTTTATTATTAATTTAATAGTTTGTTAAATAAATTATTTTTAATGCTACATAGTTTTTTATTAATTTAATAGTTTGTCAAATAAATTATTATTTATACTACATAGTTTATTAGTAATTAGATATTTGTTGAATAAATTATTATTTGTGCTAAAGAATTTATTATTAATTACATAATTTGATAAATAAATTATTATTTTTGCTACACAATTTATAGTTAATTATATATTTGTCAAATAAATTAATATTTATACTAGTTAGTTTATTATCAAATATATTTTGTAAACTAAATTACTAGTTATGATACATACTATTTGTTTATTAAAATTTGCATTAATTATTATTGTGAATTTATTATATATTGTATAATCAAATAATGTAAAGGATACTTATTAATGAATTTATATCATATTATCTATCAATGTAAAAAAATATATTAGTTACAAACTTTGTTAAAAAAATTATCAAATATGCTACATAGAGTATTTGAAATTTGTTTAATAAATGATTATTTCTGAATGTGAAAACATAGTTAATTATAAATTATATATTCGTTAAATAATGATTATTTATGGTACATAACAGAAAATTAATTGTAGAGTTGGGATAATAAATTATTATTTGTGTTACATAGGTCATAATTCATAATAAATTATTATTTGTGCCACATAGTTTATTATTAATTTCATAGTTTGTTAAATAAATTATCATTTATGCTACATAGTTTATTATTAATTTCACAAATTGTTAAATAAATTATTATTTATACGACATAGTTTAACAGTAATTAGATATTTGTTGAATAAATTATTATTTGTGCAAAATAGTTTATTATTAATTACATAATTTTTTTAATAAATTATTATTTATGCTACACAGTGTAATCTTAATTATATTTTTTCAAATAAATTTATATTTTTTCTACATATTTTATTATAAATTATAATTTTGTTAAATAAATTACTATTTATGGTTCATACTTTATTTTTATTAAAATTTTCATTGATTATTATTGTATGTTTATTTTATATGGTTTAATTAAATAATGTAAAAGATACTTATCCATGAATGTATATCAAAATATCTGTCAATGTAAAAAAAAAATTTGTTAAATAAATGATTATTTATGTCGCATAGTTTAATATTTATTACAAAATTGATTAAATAAATTATTATTTAATATAAAAAGTATATAATTCATAATAAATTTTTATTTAAATTACATGGTTTGTTAAATAAATTATATATCTATTTTGAACAAATAGTTATTTATGCTACCTAGTTTACTAATAGTATCATATTTTGTAAAATAAATTACAATCTATAAAACATAGTTTTTTTATTAATTGCATTGTTTGTTAAATAAATTATTATTTATGATACATAGTCTTTTTAAATTAATTACTAGTTATGATACATACTATTTGTTTATTGAAATTTGCATTAATTGTTATTGTGAGTTTATTTTATATTGTATAAGTAAATAATGTAAATGATACTTATTAAAGATTTTATATCATATTATCTATCAATGTAAAAAAAAAAATATTAGTTTCAAAGTTTGTTAAAAAAATTATTGAATATGCTACATAGAGTATTTGAAATTTGTTTAATATATGATTATTTCTGAATGTAAAAACATAGTTAATTACAAATTATATATTCATTAAATAAATGATTATTTAAGCTACATATTAGAAAATTAATTGTAGAGTTGGGATAATAAATTATTATTTGTGTTACATAGGTCATAATTCATAATAAATTATTATTTATGCTACATTGTTTATTATTAATTTCATAGTTTGTTAAATAAATTATCATTTATGCTACATAGTTTATTATTAATTTCACAATTTGTTAAATAAATTATTATTTATACTACATAGTTTAATAGTAATTAGATATTTGTTGAATAAATTATTATTTGTGCAAAATAGTTTATTATTAATTAAATAATTTGTTAAATAAATTATTATTTATGCTACATACTTTATTATTAATTATATATTTGTCAAATATATTTATATTTATTCTACTTATTTTATTATAAATTATAATTTTGTTAAATAAATTACTATTTATGGTTCATACTTTATTTTTATTCAAATTTTCATTGATTATTAATGTATGTTTATTTTATATGGTTTAATTAAATAATGTAAAAGATACTTATCCATGAATGTATATCAAAATATCTATCAATGTAAAAAAAAAGTTTTGTTAAATAAATTATTATTTATGCCGCATAGTTGAATATTTATTAAAAAGTTGATTAAATAAATTATTATTTAATATAAATAGTATATAATTCATAATAAATTTTTATTTAAGTTACATGGTATGTTAAATAATTTATAATTTTTTTGAACAAATAGTTATTTATGCTACCTAGTTTACTGATAGTATCATATTTTGTTAAATAAATTGCTATTTATGCAACCTAGTTTTTTATTAGTTGCATTGTGTGTTAAAATTTTTTTTATTTATGATACATAGTTTATTATCTGTTATAGTTTTGTTAAATTAATTACTAGTTACGATACATACTATTTGTTTATTAAAATTTGCATTAATTATTATTGTGAGTTTATTTTATATTGTAGAAGTAAATAATGTAAAAGATACTTATTAAAGATTTTATATCGTATTATCTATCAATGTAAAAATATATATTAGTTACAAAATTAGCTAAAAAAATTATTAAAAATGCAACATAGATTATTTCAAATCTGTTTAATAAATGATTATTTCTGAAAGTAAAAACATAGTAAATTACAAATTATATATTTATTAAATAAATGATTATTTATGCTACATATTAGAAAATTAATTGCAGAGTTGGGATAATAAATTATTATTTGTGTTACATAGGTCATAATTTATAATAAATTATTATTTATGCTATTTAGTTTATTATTAATTTCATAGTTTGTTAAATAAATTATCATTTCTGCTACATAGTTTATTATTAATTTCACAATTTGTTAATAAATTATTATTTATAGTACATAGTTTAATAGTAATTAGATATTTGTTGAATAAATTATTATTTGTGCAAAATAGTTTATTATTAATTAAATAAATTATTTTTTATGGTACACACTTTATTATTAATTATATATTTGTCAAATATATTGATATTTATTCAACATATTTTGTTATAAATTATAATTTTGTTAAATAAATTACAATTTATGGTTCATACTTTATTTTTATTAAAATTTTCATTGATTATTATTGTATGTTTATTTTTTATGGGTTAATTAAATAATGTAAAAGATACTTATTCATGACTGTATATCAAAATATCTATCAATGTAAAAAAATATTTTGTTAAATAAATGATTATTTATGCTGCATAATTGAAAATTTATTACAAAATTGATTAAATTTATGTCAGTAATAATAAACTATGTATACATAGCACAAATAATAATTTATTCAATAAATATCTAATTACTAATAAACTATGTAGGATAAATTATAATTTATTTAACAATCAATGAAATTTATTATGAACTATGTAACATAAATAATCATTTATTTAACGAATATGTAATTTGTAATTACCTATGTTTTTACATTAAAAAATAATCATTTATTAAACAAATCTCAAATACTCTATGTAGCATATGTAATAATTTTATTAACAAACTTTGTAACTAAAGTATTTTTTTACATTGATAGATAATATGATATAAAATTTTCAATAATTATCTTTTACATTATTTAATTATACAATATAAAATAAAATCACAATAAAAATTAATGCAAATTTTAATAAACAAATAGATGTATCATAAATAGTAATTAATTTAACAAAACTATAACTGATGTTAACTATGTATCATAAATAATAACTTATTTAACCAACAATACAATTAATAAAAAACTGCATTGCATAAATAGTTATTTATTTAACAAAATATGATACTGTTAGTAAACTAGGTAGCATTAATAACTATTTATTCAAAAAAATTATAATTTATTTAACATACCATGTAACTTAAATAAAAATTTCTTATGAATTATATATTATGTATATTAAATAATAATTTATTTAATCAATTTTGTAATAAATATTCAACTAGGCGTCATAAATAATCATTTATTTAAGAATTTTTTTTTACATTGATAGATATTTTGATATAGATTCTTGAATAAGTATCTTTTATGTTAATTAATTAAACCACATAAAATAAACATACAATAAAAATCAATGAAAATTTTAATAAAAATAAAGTATGAACCATAAATAGTAATTTTTTTAACAAAGTTATAATTTATAATAAAATATGTAGAATAAATATCAATTTATTTGGCAAATATATAATTAATAATAAAGTGTGTAGCAAAAATAATAATTTATTTAACAAATTATGTAATTAATAATAAACTATTTTGCACAAATAATAATTTATTCAACAAATATTTAATACCTATTAAACTATGTAGTATAAATAATAATTTATTTAACAAATCGTGAAACTAATAATAAACTATGTAGCATAAATGATAATTTATTTAAAACACTTTGAAATTAATAATAAACTATGTATCATAAATAATAATTTATTATTATAATGACCTGTGTAACAAAAATAATAATTTACTATCACAGCTCTGCAATTAATTTTCTAATATGTAGCGTAAATAATCATTTATTTAATGAATATATAATGTGTAATTAACTACGTTTTGACATTCTGAGATAATTATTTATTAAAAAATTTTCAAATACTCTATGTAAGATATTTAATAATTTTTTTTAACAAACTTTGTAACTAATATTTTTTTTACATTGATAGATAATATGATATAAATTCTTTAATAAGTATCTTTTATATTATTTAATTATACAATATAAAATAAACTCACAATAATAATTAATGAAAATTTTAATAAACAAATAGTATTTATCAAAACTAGTAATTTAGTTTGCAAAAATATATTTTATAATAAACTATCAAGTATAAATATTAATTTGTTTGACAAATATATAATTAACAATAAATTGTGTAGCAAAAATAATAATTTATTTACCAAACTATGTAATTAATAATAAATTATTTAGCACAAATAATAATTTATTCAACAAATATCTAATTACTAATAAACTATGTAGTATAAATAATAATTTATTTAACAAACTATTAAATTAATAATAAACTATGTAGCATAAAAAACAATTTATTTAACAAACTAGTAAATTAATAATAAACTATGTAGCATAAATAATAATTTATTCTGAATTATGACCTATGCAACACAAATAATAATTTATTATCCCAAATCTACAATTAATTTTCTAATATGTAGCAAAATTAATCAATTATTTAATGGATATATAATTTGTAATTAACTATGATTTTCCATTCAAAAATAATCATTTATTAAACAAATTTGAAATACTCTATGCAGCATATTTAATAATTTTTTTACAAACTTTGTAACTAATATATTTTTTTACATTGATAGATAATATGATATAAATCTTTAATAAGTGTCTTTTACTTTATTTATTTATACAATATAAAATAAACTCACAATAATAATTAATGCAAATTTTAATAAACAAATAGTATGTATCATAAATAGTAATTAATTTAACAAAACTATAACTGATAATAAACTATGTATCACAAATAATACTTTATTTAACAAACAAAGCAATTAATAAAAAACTATGTTGCATAAATAGTAATTTATTTAACAAAATATGATACTATTAGTGATCAAGGTAGCATAAATAACTATTTGTTCAAAAAGAATTATAATTTATTTAACATATCATGTAACTTAAATAAAAATTTATTATGAATTATATACTATGTATATTAAATAATAATTTATTTAATCAAATTTGTAATAAATACTCAACAATGCGGCATAAATAATCATTTATTTAACAAAAAAATATTACATTGATAGATATTATGATATACATTCTTGAATAAGTATCTTTTACATTATTTAATTAAACCATATAAAATAAACATACAATAATAGTCAATGAAAATTTTAATAAAAATAAAGTATGAACCATAAATAGTAATTTATTTAACAAAGTTATAATTTATGATAAATTATGTAGAATAAATATCAATTGATTGGACAAATATATAATTAATAATAAAGTGTGTAGCACAAATAATAATTTATTTAACAAATTATGTAATTAATAATAAACTATTTTGCACAAATAATAATTCATTCATCAAATATCTAATTACTATTAAACTATGTAGTATAAATAATAATTTATTTAACAAATTGTGAAATTAATGATAAACTATGTAGCATAAATGATCATTTATTTAACAAACTTTGAAATTAATAATAAACTATGTATCAAAAATAATAATTTATTATGAGTTATGACCAATGTAACACAAATAATAATTTATTATCCCAACTCTGCAATTAATTTTCTAATATGTAGCATAAATAATCATTTATTTAACTAATACATAATGTCTAATTATCTATGTTTTGACATTTAGAGATAATTATTTATTAAACAAATTTCAAATACAAGATGTACCATATTTAATAATTTTTTTAACAAACTTTGTAACTAATATTTTATTTTACATTGATAGGTAATATGATATAAATTCTTTAATAAGTATCTTTTACATTATTTAATTATACAATATAAAATAAACTCACAATAATAATTAATGAAAATTTTAATAAACAAATAGTATTTATCAAAACTAGTAATTTAATTTGCAAAAATATAATTGATAATAAACTATCAAGTATAAATATTAATTTATTTGACAAATATATAATTAACAATAAATTGTGTAGCAAAAATAATAATTTATTTACCAAACTATGTAATTAATAATAAATTATTTAGCACAAATAATAATTTATTCAACAAATATCTAATTACTAATAAACTATGTAGTATAAATAATAATTTATTTAACAAACTATTAAATTAATAATAAATTATGTAGCATAAAAAAAAATTTATTTAACAAACTAGTAAATTAATAATAAACTATGTAACATAAATAATAATTTATTATGAATTATGACCTACGCAACACAAATAATAATTTATTATCCTAACTCTGCAATTAATTTTCTAATATGTAGCATAATTAATCATTTATTTAATGGATATGTAATTTGTAATTAACTATGATTTTCCATTCAAAAATAATCATTTATTAAACAAATTTGAAATAATCTATTTAGCATATTTAATAATTGTTTTAACAAACTTTGTAACTAATATATTTTTTTACATTGATAGATAATACGATATTAAATCTTTAAAAAGTATCTTTTACATTATTTATTTATACAATATAAAATAAACTCACAACAATAATTAATGCAAATTTTAAGAAACAAATAGTACGTATCTTAAATAGTAATTAATTTAACAAAAATATAACTTATAATAAACTATGTATCATAAATAATAATTTATTTAACAAGCAATGCAATTAATAAAAAACTATGTTGCATAAATTGTAATTTATTTAACAAAATATGATACTATTAGTAAACTAGGTAGCATAAACAACTATTTGTTCAAAACAAATTATAATTTATTTAACATATCATGTAACTTAAATAAAAATTTGTTATGAAGTATATACTATGTATATTAAATAATAATTTATTTAATCAATTTTGTAATAAATATTCAACTACGCGGCATAAATAATCATTTATTTAACAAGTATCTTTTAAATTATTTAATTAAACCATATAAAATAAACATACAATAATAATCAATGAAAATTTTAATAAAAAAAAAGTACGAACCATAAATAGTAATTTATTTAAAAAAGTTATAATTTAGAATAAAATATGTAGAATAAATATCAATTTATTGGACAAATATATAATTAATAATAAAGTGTGTAGCATAAATAATAATTTATTTAAAAATTTATGAAATTAATAATCAACTATTTTGCACAAATAATAATTTATGCAACAAATATCTCATTATTATTAAACTATGTAGTATAAATAATAATTTATTTAAAAAATTGTGAAATTAATAATAAACTATGTAGCATAAATGATAATTTATTTAAAATTTTTTGAAATTAATAATAAACTATGTATGATAAATAATAATTTATTAAGATTTATGACCTATGTAACACAAATAAAAATTTACTATCACAGAATTGCAATTAATTTTCTAATTTGTAGCATAAATAATAATTTATTTAATCAATATATAATGTGTAATTAAGTATGTTTTGAAGTTCAGAGATAATTATTTATTAAACAAATTTCAAATACTCTATGTAACATATTTAATAATTTTTTTAACAAACTTTGTAACTATTACTTTTTTTACATTGATAGATAATAAGATATAAATTCTTTAATAAGTATCTTTTACATTATTTAATTATACAATATAAAATAAACTCACAATAATAATTAATGAAAATTTTAATAAACAAATAGTATTTATCAAAACTAGTAATTTAGTTTACAAAAATATAATTGACAATAAATTATCAAGTATAAATATTAATTTATCTGACAAATATATAATTAACAATAAATTGTGTACCAAAAATAATAATTTATTTAGCAAACTATGTAATTAATAATAAATTATTTAGCACAAATAATAATTTATTCAACAAATATCTAATTACTAATAAACTATATAGTATAAATAATAATTTATTTAACAAACTATTAAGTTAATAATAAACTATGTAGCATAAAAAATAATTTATTTAACAAACTATGAAATTAATAATAAACTATGTATCATAAATAATAATTTATTATGAATTATGACCTATGTAACACAAATAATAATTTATTATCCAAACTCTGCAATTAATTTTCTAAAATGTAGCATAAATAATCATTTCTTTAACGAATATATAATGTGTAATTATCTATGTTTTGAAATTCAGAGATAATTATTTATTAAACAAATTTCAAATACTATATGTACCATATATAATAATTTTTTTAACAAACTTTGTAACTAATATTTTTTTTATATTATAGGTAATATGATATAAATTCTTTAATAAGTATATTTTACATTATTTAATTATACAATATAAAATAAACTCACAATAATAATTAATGAAAATTTTAATAAACAAATAATATGTATCAAAACTAGTAATTTAGTTTACGAAAATATAATTGATAATAAACTATCAAGTATAAATATTAATTTATTTGACAAATATATAATTGACAATAAATTGGGTAGCAAAAATAATAATTTATTTAGCAAACTATATAATTAATAATAAATTATTTAGCACCAAGAATAATTTATTCAACAAATATCTAATTACTAATAAACTATGTAGTAATTAATAATAAAGTGTGTAGCATAAATAATAATTTATTTAACAAATTATGTAATTAATAATAAACTATTTTTCACAAATAATAATTTATTCAACAAATATCTAATTACTATTAAACTATGAAGTATAAATAATAATTTATTTAACAAATTGTGAAATTAATAATAAACTATGTAGCATAAATGATAATTTATTTAACAAACTTTGAAATTAATAATAAACTAAGTATCATAAATAATAATTTATAATGAATTATGACCTATGTAACACAAATAATAATTTATTATCCCAACTCTACAATTAATTTTCTAATATGCAGCATAAATAATCATTTATTTAATAAATTTTGTAATAAATATTCAACTATGTGGCATAAATAATCATTTATTTAACAAAAAAAAATTTACATTGATAGATATTATGATATACATTCTTGAATAAGTATCTTTTACATTATTCAATTAAACCATATAAAATAATAATACAATAATAATCAATGAAAATTTTAATAAAATAAAGTATGAACCATAAATAGTAATATATTTAACAAAATTATAATTTATAATAAATTATGTAGAATAAATATCAATTTATATGACAAAAATATAATTCATAACAAAGTGTGTAGCATAAATGATAATTTATTTAACAAACTATGAGATTAGTAATAAGCTATGTAGCATAAATAATAATTTATTATTAATTATGACCTATGTAACACAAATAATAATTTTTTATCCCAACTCTGCAATTAATTTTCTAATATATAGCATAAATAATCATTTATTTAACGAATATATAATTTGTAATTAACGATGTTTTTACATTCAGGAATAATTATTTATTAAACAAATTTCAAATACTCTATGTAACATATTTAATAATTTTTTTAACAAACTTTGTAACTAATATATTTTTATACATTGATAGATAATATTATATAAATTCTTTAATAAGTATCTTTTACATTATTTAATTATACCATATGAAATAAACTCACAATAATAATTAATGCAAATTTTAATAGACAAATAGTATGTATCATAACTAGTTATTTAGTTTACAAAAATATTATTGATAATAAACTATCTAGTATAAATTTTAATTTATTTGACAAATATATATTTAACAATAAATTGTGTAGCAAAAATAATAATTTATTTAGCAAACTTTACAATTAATAATAAATTATTTAGCACAAATAATAATTTATTCAACAAATATCTAATTACTAATAAACAAAGTAGTATAAATAGTAATTTATTTAACAAGCAATTAAATTAATAATAAACTATGTAGCATAAAAAATAATTTATTTAACAAACTATTAAATTAATAATAAACTATGTATCATAAATAATAAATTATTATGAAACGTGACCTATGTAACACAAATAATAATTTATTGTGACAATTCTGCAATTAATTTTCTAATATGTAGCATAAATAATCATTTATTTAATGAATATATAATTTATTACTAATTATGTTTTTACATTCATACATAATAATTTATTAAACAAATTTCAAATACTCAATCTTGCAAATATAATTTTTTTGTTAACAAACAATGTAACTTATTAATTTTTTACATTTATAGATAATGTGATTCAAATTCCTGAATAATTTATTTAACAAACTATGTCAGTAATAATAAACTATGTATACATAGCACAAATAATAATTTATTCAATAAATATCAAATTACTAATAAACTATGTAGGATAAATTATAATTTATTTAACAATCAATGAAATTTATTATGAACTATGTAACATAAATAATCATTTATTTAATGAATATGTAATTTGTAATTACCTATGTTTTTACATTCAAAAAGAATCATTTATTAAACAAATTTCAAATACTCTATGTAGCATATGTAACAATTTCATTAACAAACTTTGTAACTAAAATATTTTTTTACATTGATAGATAATATAATATAAATTTTTCAATAATTATCTTTTACATTATTTAATTATACAATCTAAAATGAAATCACAATAATAATTAATGCAAATTTTAATAAACAAATAGTATGTGTCATAAATAGTAATTAATTTAACAAAAGTATAACTGATTATAAACTATGTATCATAAATAATAATTTATTCAACAAACAATGCAATTAATAAAAAACTATGTTGCATAAATAGTTATTTATTTAACAAAATATGATACTATTACTAAACTAGGTAACATAAATAACTATTTATTCAAAAAAAAATTATAATTTATTTAACATACCATTTAACTTAAATAAAAATTTATTATGAATTACATATTATGTATATTAAATAATAATTTATTTAATCAATTTTGTAATAAATATTCAACTAGGCGTAATAAATAATCATTTATTTAATATTGGCCCATTTTAGGGTTTTGGCGTATTTTGGCCCATTTTAGGGTTTTGGCGTATTTTGGCCCATTTTAGGGTTTTGGCGTATTTAGGCCCATTTTAGGGTTTTGGCGTATTTTGGCCCATTTTAGGGTTTTGGCGTATTTTGTCCCATTTTAGGGTTTTGGCGTATTTAGGCCCATTTTAAGGTTTTGGCGTATTTTGGCCCATTTTAGGATTTTGGCTTACTTGTGGTGATTTACGTGTTTTGGGTTCGCTTATTTGAGGTTTTGCCTTACTTGGGGTGAATTTGGGGTTTGGCTTACTTGGGCTAAATTTGCGGTTTTGGTGAACTTTGGTTGATTTTGGGGTTTTGGCGAACTTGGGGTGATTTTGGGGATTTGTCGTACTCTGGGTAATTTTTGAGGTTTTAGTGTACTTGGGTGATTTTGGAGTTTTGGCATAATTGGGTGATTTTGGGGTTTTGTTGTACTTAGGGTGATATCGGGGTTTTGGTGTAATTGGGGTTTTGGCGTAATTGGAGTGATTTTTTGGTTTTAGTGTACTTTTGGTGATTTTTGGATTTGAGCGTAGTTGGGGTGATTTTGTTATTTTGGCTTCTTTGGGGTGATTTAAGTGTTTTGGCTTACTTAGGATGATTTTGGGGTTTTGGCGTTTTAGGGGTGACTTGAGATGATTTTGGGAATTTGGCGTATTTGAGGTTTGGGTTTACTTGGAGTTATTTTGCGGTTTTAGCTTATTTGAAGTGATTTTGGGGTTTTGAAATATTTTGGGGTTTTGAAATATTTTGGTATTTTGGCAAATTTTGAGTTTTGGCGTATTTCGTGTGATTTTTTGGTTTTTGCGCACTTGGGGTGATTTTGGGGCTCTGGTGTACTTTGGGTTATTTCGGGTTTAGGGTTACTTGGGTGATTTTGAAGTTTTGGCGTACTTGGTGTGATTTTGGAGTTTTCGCATACTTGGGATTATTTTGTCGTTTAGGCATCCTTGGGGTGATTTTAGAGTTGTGGCGTACTTGCGGTTATTTTTGGGTTTTCTCATATTTGAGGTTTTGGCTTAATTGTGGTGAATATGGGGTTTGGCTTACTTCGGCTAATTTTGGAGTTTTGGCGTACTTTGGTTGATTTTGGGTTTTGACGAACTTGGGGTGATTTTGGGGTTTTCGCGTACTCTGGGTGATTTTGAGGTTTTGATGTACTTGGGGTGATTTTTGGGTTTTGGCATAATTGAGTGATTTTCGGGTTTTGTCGTACTTGGGGTGATATTGGGGTTTCGGTGTAATTGGGGTTTTGGCGTAATTGGGGTGATTTTTGAGTTTTAGAGTATTTTAGGTGCCTTTTGAGTTTTAGCGTAGTTGGGGTGATTTTATAGTTTTGGCTTACTTGGGGTGATTTATGTGTTTTGGCTTATTCAGGGTGATTTTGGAGTTTTGGCGTTTTAGGGGTGACTTGAGATGATTTTGGGGTTTTGGCGTCTTTGGGGTTTTGGTTTACTTGTAGTTATTTTTTGGTTTAGCTTATTTTGAGTGATTTTGGGGTTTTGGAAAATTTTGGAATTCCGGCAAATTTTGGGTTTTGGCGTATTTGGGGTTATTTTTTGGTTTTTGCGTACTTGAGGTGATTTTGGTGCTTAGGTGTACTTTGGGTTAATTTAGGGTTTAGGGTTACTTGGGGTGATTTTGGAGTTTTGGTGTACTTTGGGTGATTTTGTAGTTTTCTCGTACTTGGGCTTATTTTGGGGTTTAGGCATCCTTGGGGTGATTTTGGAGTTTTGCCGAACTTGGGACTATTTTGGGGTTTTTGTGTATTTGGGGTTTTCACTTACTTAGGGTGAATTTGGGGTTTTGCTTACTTGGGCTAATTTTGGGATTTTGGCGAACTTTGGTTATTTTGGGGTTTCGGCGAACTTTGGGTGATTTTGGGGTTTTGGCGTATTCTGGGTGATTTTGAGGTTTTGGTGTACTTGGTGTACTTGGGGTGATTATGATGTTTTGGGATAATTAGGTGATTTTGGGGTTTTGATTCGTACTTGGGGTGATATTGAAGTTTTGGCGTGCTTTGGTTGATTTTGGGGTTTGGGGAACTTGGAGTGATTTTGGGGTTTTGGTGTACTCTACGTGAATTTGAGGTTTTGATGTACTTGGGGTGATTTTGGGGTTTTGGC
Organism: Cornus controversa; assembly: GCA_026545225.1. NCBI lineage: Eukaryota > Viridiplantae > Streptophyta > Magnoliopsida > Cornales > Cornaceae > Cornus > Cornus controversa. The sequence continues at coordinate 62,980,618 of CM048852.1, forward strand.
ATAATTGAGTGATTTTTGGGTTTTGTCGTACTTGGGGTGATATTGGCGTTTCGGTGTAATTGGGGTTTTGGCGTAATTGGGGTGATTTTTTGGTTTTAGTGTAGTATGGGTGATTTTTGGATTTTAGCGTAGTTGGGATTATTTTGTGGTTTTGGCTTAGTTGGGGTGATTTACGTGTTTGGGCTTACTTAGGGTGATTTTTGGGCTTTGGCGTCTTAGGGATGACTTGAAATGATTTTGGGATTTTGGCATATTTGGGGTTTTGGTTAGTTGGAGTTATTTTGTCGTTTTAGCTTATTTGGAGAGATTTTGGGATTTTAAAATATTTTGGGATTTTGGTAAATTTTGGGTTTTGGCGTATTTGTGGTTATTTTTTGGTTTTTGCGTAGTTGGGGTGATTTTTGGGCTTTAGTGTACTTTGGATCATTTCGGGGTTTAGGGTTACTTGGGATGATTTTGGAGTTTTGTCGTACTTGGGGTGATTTTTGGCTTTTCGCGTACTTGGGCTTATTTTGGGGTTTTGGCATCTTTGGGTGATTTTGGAGTTTTGGCGTACATGGGGTTATTTTGGGGTTTTGCTTATTTGAGGTTTTGCCTTACTTGGGGTGAATTTGGGGTTTGGCTTACTTGGGCTAAATTTGCGATTTTGGCGAACTTTGGTTGATTTTGGGGTTTTGGCGAACTTGGGGTGATTTTGGGGATTTGTCGTACTCTGGGTGATTTTTGAGGTTTTAGTGTACTTGGGTGATTTTGGAGTTTTGGCATAATTGGGTGATTTCGGGGTTTTGTCGTACTTAGGGTGATATCGGGGTTTTGGTGTAATTGGGGTTTTGGCGTAATTGGAGTGATTTTGGGTTTTAGTGTACTTTTGGTGATTTTTGGATTTGAGCGTAGTTGGGGTGATTTTTTTATTTTGGCTTATTTGGGGTGATTTAAGTGTTTTGGCTTACTTAGGTTGATTTTAGGGTTTTGGCATCTTAGGGGTGACTTGAGATGATTTTGGGAATTTGGCGTATTTGGGGTTTGGGTTTACTTGGAGTTATTTTGTGGTTTTAGCTTATTTGAAGTGATTTTGGGGTTTTGGCTTACTTGTGGTGAATATGGGGTTTGGCTTACTTCGGCTAATTTTGGAGTTTTGGCGTACTTTGGTTGATTTTGGGTTTTGACGAACTTGGGGTGATTTTGGGGTTTTCGCGTACTCTGGGTGATTTTGAGGTTTTGATGTACTTGGGGTGATTTTTGGGTTTTGGCATAATTGAGTGATTTTCGGGTTTTGTCGTACTTGGGGTGATATTGGGGTTTCGGTGTAATTGGGGTTTTGGCGTAATTGGGGTGATTTTTGAGTTTTAGAGTATTTTAGGTGTCTTTTGAGTTTTAGCGTAGTTGGGGTGATTTTATAGTTTTGGCTTACTTGGGGTGATTTATGTGTTTTGGCTTACTTAGAGTGATTTTTGGGTTTTGGAGTTTTAGGGGTGACTTGAGATGATTTTGGGGTTTTGGCGTCTTAGGGATGACTTGAAATGATTTTGGGATTTTGGCGTATTTGGGGTTTTGGTTAGTTGGAGTTATTTTGTCGTTTTAGTTTATTTGGAGTGATTTTGGGGTTTTGAAATATTTTGGGATTTTTTCAAATTTTGGGTTTTGGCGTATTTGGGGTTATTTTTTGGTTTTTGCGTGCTTGAGGTGATTTTGGGGCTTTGGTGTACTTTTGGTTAATTTGGGGTTTAGGGTTACTTGGGATGATTTTGGAGTTTTGGCGTACTTGGGGTGATTTTGGAGTATTCTCGTACTTGGGCTTATTTTGGGGTTTAGGCTTCCTTGGGGTGATTTTGGAGTTTTTCCGTACTTGGGGTGAATTTGGGGTTTGGCTTACTTGGTCTAATTTTGGGGTTTTGGCAAACTTTGGTTGATTTTGGGGTTTTGGCGAACTTTGGGTGATTTTGGGGTTTTGGCCTCTTCTGGGTTATTTTGAGGTTTTGGTTTACTTGGGGTGATTATGATGTTTTGGCATAATTGGGTGATTTTAGGGTTTTATTCGTACTTGGGGTGATATTGAAGTTTTGGCGTACTTTGGTTGATTTTGGGGTTTTGCCAAAATTGGGATGATTTTGGGGTTTTGGCGTACTCTGGGTGATTTTGAGGTTTTGATGTACTTGAGGTGATTTTGGGGTTTTGGCATAATTGAGTGATTTTTGGGTTTTGTCGTACTTGGGGTGATATTGGGGTTTTGGTGTAATTGGGGTTTTGGCGTAATTGGGGTGATTTATGGGTTTTAGTGTACTTTGGGTGATTTTTGGATTTTAGCGTTGTTGGAGTGATTTTGTGATTTTGGCTTTCATGGGGTGATTTACGTGTTTGGGCTTACTTAGGGTGATTTTTTAGTTTTGGCGTCTTAGGATGACTTGAGATAATTTTGGAATTTTGGCGTATTTGGGGTTTTGGTCAGTTGGAGTTATTTTGTGGTTTTAGTTTATTTGGAGTTATTTTGCTGTTTTGAAATATTTTAGATTTTTGTAAATTTTGGGTTTTGGCGTATTTGTGGTTATTTTTTGGTTTTTGCGTACTTGGGGTGATTTTGGCGCTTTCGTATACTTTGGGTTATTTTGGGGTTTAGGGTTAGTTGGGGTGATTTTGAAGTTTTGGCGTACTTGGGGTGATTTTGAAGTTTTCGCGTACTTGAGATTATTTTGGGATTTAGGCATCCTTGGGGTGATTTTGGTGTTTTGGCGTACTTCGGGTTATTTTGGGGTTTTTTCGTATTTGGGGCTTTGGCTAACTCGGGGTGAATTTCGGGTTTGGTTTACTTCAGCTAATTTTGTGGTTTTGGCGTACTTTGGTTGATTTTGGGATTTTGGCGAACTTGGGGTGATTTTGGGGTTTTGTCGTACTGTGTGTGATTTTGAGGTTTTGATGTACTTGGGGTGATTTTACAGTTTTTGCGTACTTGGGCTTATTTTGGGGTTTAGGCATACTTGGGTGATTTTGGAGTTTTGGCGTACTTGAGTGATATTGGGGTGTCGGTGTAATTGGGGTTTTGGCAAATTTGTGGTTATTTTTTGGTTTTGGCGTATTGGGGTGATTTTGGGACTTTGGTGTGCTTTGGGTTATTTCGGGGTTTAGGGTTACTTGGGGTAATTTTGGAGTTTTGTCGTAGTTGGGGTGGTTTTAGAACTTTCGCGTATTTGGGCTTATTTTGGGGTTTAGGCAATCTTGGGTGATTTTGGAGTTTTGGCGTACTTGGTGCGATATTGGGGTTTCGGTGTAATTGGGGTTTTGGCGTAATTGGGGTGATTTTTGGGTTTTAGTATACTTTGGGTGATTTTTGAATTTTAGCGTAGTTGGGGTGATTTATGGTTTTGGCTTATTTGGGGTGATTTACGTGTTTTGGCTTACTTAGGTTGATTTTGGGGTTTTGGCGACTTGGGGATGACTTGAGATGATTTTGGGATTTTTGCGTATTTGGGGTTTTGTTTTACTTGGAGTTATTTTGTGGTTTATCTTATTTGGAGTGATTTTGGGATTTTAGAAATTTTTGCAAATTTTGGGTATTGGCGTATTTGGGGTTATTTTCTGGTTTTTGCGTAAATGAGGTGATTTTGGTGCTTTGGTGTACTTTGGGTTAATTTGGGGTTTAGTGTTACTTGGGGTGATTTTGGAGTTTTGGCGTACTTGGGGTGATTTTGGAGTTTTCTCGTACTTGGGATTATTTTGGGGTTTAGGCATCCCTGGGGTGATTTTGGAGTATTGCCGTACTTGCTGTTATTTTTGAGTTTTCTCGTATTTAGGGTTTTAGCTTTCTTGGGGTGAATATGGGGTTTGGCTTACTTCGGCTAATTTTGGGGTTTTGGCGTACTTTGGTTGATTTAGGGTTTAGGATTTAGGGTTTAGGGTTTTTGCGTATTTGGGGTGATTTTGGGGCTTTCGTGTGCTTTGGGTTATTTCAGTGTTTAGGGTTACTTGGGGTGATTTTGGAGTTTTCGCGTACCTGGGCTTATTTTGGCGTTTAGGCATCCTTGGGTGATTTTAGAGTTTTGGCGTACTTAGGGTGATACTGGGGTTTCGGTGTAATTGGGGTTTTGGCGTAATTGGGGTAATTTTTTAGTTTTGGAGTTCTTTGGGTGACTTTTGGGTTTTAGCGTAGTTGGGGTGATTTTGTGGTTTGGCTTACTTGGGGTGATTTATGTGTTTTGGCTTACTTATGGTGATTTTGGGATTTTGGCGTCTTAGGGGTGACTTGAGATGGTTTTGGGATTTTGGCGTCTTTGGGGTTTTGTTTTACTTGGAGTTATTTTGTGGTTTAGCTTATTTGGAGTGATTTTGGGTTTTGGAAAATTTTGGAATTTTCGCAAATTTTGGGTTTTGGCGTATCTGGGGTTATTTTTTGGTTTTTGCGTACTTGAGATGATTTTGGGGCTTTGGTGTACTTTGGGTTAATTTGGGGTTTGGGTTACTTGGGGTGATTTTGGAGTTTTGGCGTACTTGGGGTGATTTTGGAGTTTGTCGTACTCGGGCTTATTTTGGGGTTTAGGCATCCTTGGGGTGATTTTGGAGTTTGCCGTACTTGAGGTTATTTGTGGGTTTTCATGTATTTGGGGTTTTGGCTTACTTGGGGTGAATTTGGGGTTTGGCTTACTTGGGCTAATTTTGGGGTTTTGGCGAACTTTGGTTGATTTTGTGGTTTTGGCGAACTTAGCGTGATTTTTGGGTTTTGGCGTATTCTGGGTGACTTTGAGGTTTTGGTGTACTTGGGGTGATTATGATGTTTTGGCATAATTGGGTGATTTTGGGATTTTATTCGTACTTGGGGTGATATTGAAGTTTTGGCGTACTTTGGTTGATTTTGAGGTTTGGCGAACCTGGGGTGATTTTGGGGTTTTGGCGTACTCTGGGTGATTTTGAAGTTTTGATGTACTTGGGGTGATTTTGGGGTTTTGGCATAATTGAGTGATTTTTGGGTTTTGTCGTACTTTGGGTGATATTGGGGTTTCGGTGTAATTGGGATTTTGGTTTAATTGGGGTGATTTTAGGGTTTTAGGTTACTTTGGGTGATTTTTGAATTTAAGCGTAGTTGGGTTATTTTGTGGTTTTGGCTTACTTGGGGTGATTTACGTGTTTTGGCTTACTTTGGGTGATTTTGGGGTTTTGGCGTCTTAGGGATGAATTTAGATGATATTGGAATTTTGGCGTATTTGGGATTTGGTTAGTTGGAGTTATTTTGTGGTTTAGCTTTTTTGGAGTGATTTTGGGATTTTGAAATATTTTGGGATTTTGGTAAATTTTGGGTTTTGGCGTATTTGTGGTTATTTTTTGGTTTTTGCGTACTTGGGGTGATTTTGGGGCTTTGGTATACTTTTGGTTATTTCAGGGTTTAGTGTTACTTGGGGTGATTTTGGGGTTTGGCATACTTGGGCTAAGTTTGGCGTTTTGGCGAACTTTGGTTGATTTTGGGGTTTTGGCGAACTTGGGGTGATTTTGGGGTTTTTGCGTACTCTGGGTGATTTTGAGGTTTTGATTTACTTGGTGTGATTTTGGAGTTTTGGCATAATTGGGTGATTTTGGGGTTTTGTTGTATTTGGGGTGATATTGTGGTTTCGGTGTAATTGGGGTTTTGGCGTAATTGGAGTGATTTTTGAGTTTTAGTGTACTTTTGGTGCTTTTTGAATTTTAGCGTAGTTGGGGTGATTTTGTGGTTTGGCTTACTTGGGGTGTTTTATGTGTTTTGGCTTACTTAGGGTGATTTTGGGATTTTGGCGTCTTAGGGGTGACTTGAGATGGTTTTGGGATTTTGGCGTCCTTGGGGTTTTGTTTTACTTGGAGTTATTTTGTGGTTTAGCTTATTTGGAGTGATTTTGGGATTTTGGTAAATTTTGGGATTTTCTCAAATTTTGGGTTTTGGTGTATCTGGGGTTATTTTTTGGTTTTTGCGTACTTGAGATGATTTTGGGGGGCTTTGGTGTACTTTGAGTTAATTTGGGGTTTGGGTTACTTGAGGTGATTTTGGAGTTTTGGCGTACTTGGGGTGATTTTGGAGTTTGTTATACTTGGGCTTATTTTGGGGTTTAGGCATCCTTGGGGTTATTTTGGAGTTTGCCGTTCTTGGGGTTGTTTGTGGGTTTTCGTTTATTTGGGGTTTTGGCTTACTTGGGTTGAATTTGGGGTTTGGCTTACTTGGGCTAATTTTGGAGTTTTTGTGAACTTTGGTTAATTTTGGGGTTTTGGCGAACTTGGGGTGATTTTGGGGTTTTGGCGTATTCTGGGTGACTTTGAGATTTTGGTGTACTTGGGGTGATTATGATGTTTTGGCATAATTGGGTGATTTTGGGGTTTTATTCGTACTTGGGGTGATATTGAAGTTTTGGCGTACTTTGGCTGATTTTGGGGTTTGGCGAACTTGGGGTGATTTTGGGATTTTGGCGTACTCTGGGTGATTTTGAGGTTTTGATGTAGTTGGGGTGATTTTGGGGTTTTGGCATAATTGAGTGATTTTTGGGTTTTGCCGTACTTGGGGTGATATTGGGGGTTCGGTGTAATTGGGGTGATTTTTGAGTTTTAGGTTACTTTGGGTGATTTTTGAATTTAAGCATAGTTGGGGTGATTTTGTGATTTTGGCTTACTTAGGGTGATTTACGTGTTTTGGCTTACTTTGGGTTATTTTGGGGTTTTGGCATCTTAGGGATGACTTGAGATGATATTGGGATTTTGGCGTATTTGGGGTTTGGTTAGTTGGAGTTATTTTGTGGTTTTAGCTTATTTGGAGTGATTTTGGGATTTTGAAATATTTTAGGATTTTGGTAAATTTTGGGTTTTGGCGTAATTGTGTTTATTTTTTAGTTTTTGCGTACTTGCGGTTATTTTGGGGCTTTGGTGTACTTTTGGTAATTTCGGGGTTTAGGGTTACTTGGGGTGATTTTGGGGTTTGGCATACTTGGGCTAAGTTTGGGGTTTTGGCAACTTTGGTTGATTTTAGGGTTTTGGCGAACTTGGGGTGATTTTGGGGTTTTTGCGTACTCTGGGTGATTTTGATGTAATTGGTGTGATTTTGGAGTTTTGGCATAATTAGGTGATTTTGGGGTTTTGTTGTATTTGGGGTGATATTGTGGTTTTGGTGTAATTGGTGTTTTGGCGTAATTTGAGTGATTTTTGAGTTTAGTGTACTTTTGGTGATTTTTGGATTTTAGCGTAGTTGGGGTGATTTTGTGGTTTTGGCTTATTTGGGGTGATTTAGGTGTTTTGACTTACTTAAGGTGATTTTGGTGTTTTGGCGTCTTAGGGGTGGCTTGAGATGATTTTGGGAATTTGGCGTATTTGGGGTTTGGGTCTACTTGGAGTTATTTTGTGGTTTAGCTTATTTTGAGTGATTTTGGGGTTTTGAAATATTTTGGGGTTTTGAAATATTTTGGTATTTTGGCAATTTTGAGTTTCGGTGTATTTCGTGTTATTTTTTGGTTTTTGCGTACTTGGGGTGATTTTGGGGCTCTGGTGTACTTTGGGTTTTTTCGGGTTTAGGCTTACTTGGTTGATTTTGGAGTTTTGGCGTACTTGCGGTGACTTTGGAGTTTTCGCGTTCTTGGGATTATTTGGTGGTTTAGGCATCCTTGGGGTGATTTTGGAGTTTTGGCGTACTTGCGGTTGTTTTTAGGTTTTCTCGTATTTGGTGTTTTGGCTTACTTGGGGTGAATATGGGGTTTGGCTTACTTCGGCTAATTTTGGGGTTTTGGAGTACTTTGGTTGATTTAGGAATTTTGACGAGCTTGGTGTGATTTTGGGGTTTTGGCGTACTCTGGGTGATTTTGAGGTTTTGATGTACTTGGGTGATTTTGGGGTTTTGGCATAATTGAGTGATTTTCGGGTTTTGTCGTACTTGGGGTGATATTGGGTTTTCAGTGTAATTGGGGTTTTGGCGTAATTGGGGTGATTTTTTAGTTTTAGAGTACCTTGGGTGCCTATTGGGTTTTAGCGTAGTTGGGGTTATTTTGTGGTTTTGGCTTACTTGGGTAATTTATGTGTTTTGCCTTACTTAGGGTTATTTTGGGGTTTTGGCGTCTTAGGGGTGACTTGAGATGATTTTGGGATTTTGTCATCTTTGGGGTTTTGGTTACTTGGAGTTATTTTTTGGTTTAGCTTATTTTGAGTGATTTTGGGGTTTTTGAAAATTTTGAATTTTGGAAATTTTGGGTTTTGGCATATTTGGGGTAATTTTTTGGTTTTCGCGTACTTGGGGTGATTTTGGGGCTTTGGTGTACTTTGGGCTAATTTGGGTTTAGGGTTACTTGGGGTGATTTTGGAGTTTTGACGTACTTGGGGTGATTTTGAAGTTTTCGCGTACTTGGGATTATTTTGGGATTTAGGCATCCTTGGGGTGATTTTAGTGTTTTGGCGTACTTGGGGTTATTTTGGGATTTTATCGTATTTGGTGCTTTGGCTAACTTGGGGTGAATTTGGGGTTTGGTTTACTTCGGCTAATTTTGTGGTTTTGGCGTACTTTGGTTGATTTTGGGGTTTTGGCAAACTTGGGGTGATTTAGAGTTTTGTCGTACTCTGGGTGATTTTGAGGTTTTGATGTACTTGGGATGATTTTTGGGTTTTAGTGTACTTTGGGTAATTTTTGAATTTTAGCGTAGTTGGGTGATTTACTTGTTTTGGCTTACTTAGGGTTATTTTGGGGATGACTTGAGATGATTTTTGAGTTTTGGCGTACTTGGGGTGACTTTGGAGTTTTCGCGTACTTGGGATTATTTGTTAGTTTAGGCATCCTTGGGGTAACTTTGGAGTTTTGGCGTACTTGCGGTTATTTTTGGGTTTTCTCGTATTTGATGTTTTGGCTTACATGGGGTGAATATGGGGTTTGGCTTTCTTCGGCTAATTTTGGGGTTTCGGCGTACTTTGGTTGATTTTGGGGTTTTCACGAACTTGGGTTGATTTTGGGGTTTTGGCGTACTCTCGGTGATTTTAAGGTTTTGATGTACTTGGGTGATTTTGGGGTTTTGGCGTAATTGAGTGATTTTTGGATTTTGTCGTACTTGGGGTGATATTGGAGTTTCGGTGTAATTGGGGTATTGGCGTAATTGGGGTAATTTTTTAGTTTTAGAGTACTTTGGGTGCCTTTTGGGTTTTAGCATTGTTGGGGTGATTTTGTGGTTTTCGCTTACTCGTGTGATTTATATGTTTTGGCTTACTTAGGGTGATTTTGGGTTTAGGATTTAGGGTTTAGGGTTTAGGGTTTTGGAATTTTGGCGTCTTATGGGTGACTTGAGATGATTTTGGGATTTTGGTGTCTTTGGGGTTTTGATTACTTGGAGTTATTTTTTGGTTTATCTAATTTCGAATGATTTTGGGGTTTTTAAAAATTTTGGGATTTTGGCAAATTTTGGGTTTTGGCATATTTGGGCTTATTTTTTAGTTTTTGCGTACTTGGGGTGATTTTGAGACTTTGGTGTACTTGAGGTTAACTTGGGGTTTAGGGTTACTTGGGGTGATTTTGGAGTTTTGGCGTACTTGGGGTGATTTTGGAGTTTTTTCGTACTTGGGCTTCTTTTGGGGTTTAGGCATCCTTGGGGTGATTTTGGAGTTTTGCCGTACTTGGGGTTATTTTGGGGTTTTCGCGTATTTGGGGTTTTTACTTACTTGGGGTGAATTTGGGGTTTGGCTTACTTGGGCTAATTTTGGGATTTTGGCGAACTTAGGTTGATTTTGGGGTTTTCGCGAACTTGGCGTGATTTTGGGGTTTTCGCGTATTCTGGGTGATTTTGAAGGTTTGGTGTACTTGGGATTATTTTGGGATTTAGGCATCCTTGGGGTTATTTTGGAGTTTTGGCGTACTTGGGGTTATTTTGGGTTTTTATCGTCTTTGGCGCTTTGGCTAACTTGGGGTGAATTTGGGGTTTGGTTTACTTGGGTGATTTATGTGTTTTGGTTTACTTCGGGTTATTTTGGGGTTTTGGCATCTTAGGGGTGACTTGAGATGATTTTGTGATTTTGTTATCTTTGGGGTTTTGGTTACTTGGAGTTATTTTTGGTTTAGCTTATTTTGAGTGATTTTGGGGTTTTTAAAAATTTTGGGATTTTGGCAAATTTTGGGTTTTGGCATATTTGGGGTTATTTTTTGGTTTTTGCGTACTTGGGGTGATTTTGGGGCTTTGATGTACTTTGGGTTAATTTGGGTTTAGGGTTACTTGGGGTGATTTTGGAGGTTTGGCGTACTTGGGGTGATTTTGAAGTTTTCGTGTACTTGGGGTTCTTTTGGGATTTAGGCATCCTTGGGGTGATTTTGGTGTTTTGGCGTACTTGGGGTTATTTTGGTGTTTTATCATATTTGGGGCTTTGGCTAACTTGGGGTGAATTTGGGGTTTGGTTTACTTCGGCTAATTTTGTGGTTTTGGCGTACTTTGGTTGATTTTGGGGTTTGGCGAACTTGGGGTGATTTTGGAGTTTTGGCGTACTCTGTGTGATTTTGAGGTTTTGATGTACTTGGGTGATTTTGGGGTTTTGGCATAATTGAGTGATTTTCGAGTTTTGTCGTACTTGGGGTTACATTGGGGTTTCGGTGTAATTGGGATTTTGGCGGAATTGGGGTGATTTTGGGGCTTTGGTGTACTTTGGGTTAATTTGGGTTTAGGGTTATTTGGGGTGATTTTGGAGTTTTGGCGTACTTGGGTTGGGGTGATTTTGAAGTTTTCGCGTACTTGGAATTATTTTGGGATTTAGGCATCCTTGGGGTGATTTTGGTGTTTTGGCGTACTTGGGGCTATTTTGGGATTTTATCGTCTTTGGGGCTTTGGCTAACTTGGGGTGTATTTGGGGTTTGGTTTACTTTGGCTAATTTTGTGGTTTTGGCGTATTTTGGTTGATTTTGGGGTTTTGGCGAACTTGGGGTGATTTTTGAGTTTTGTCGTACTCTGGATGATTTTGAGATTTTGATGTATTTGTGGTGATTTTTGGGTTTTAGTGTACTTTAGGTCATTTTTGAATTTTAGCGTAGTTGGGTGATTTACTTGTTTTGGCTTACTTAGGGTTATTTTGGGGATGACTTGAGATGATTTTGGGATTTTGGCGTGTTTGGAGTTTTGGTTAGTTGGAGTTATTTCATGGTTTTAGCTTATTTGGAGTGTTTTGGGATTTTGAAAAGTTTTGACGTATTTGTGGTTATTTTTTGGTTTTTGCGTATTTGGGGTGATTTTGGGGCTTTGGTGTGCTTTGGGTTATTTCGGTGTTTAGGGTTACTTGGGGTGATTTTAGAGTTTTGTCGTACTTTGGGTGATTTTGGAGTTTTCGCATACTTGGGCTTATTTTGGGGTTTAGGCATCCTTGGGTGATTTTGGAGTTTTGGCGTACGTGGGGTGATACTGGGGTTTCGGTGTAATTGGAGTTTTGGCGTAATTGGGGTGATTTTTGAGTTTCAGAATACTTTGGTTGACTTTTGGGTTTTAGCGTAGTTGGGGTGATTTTGTGGTTTGGCTTACTTGGGGTGATTTATGTGTTTTGGATTAGTTAGGGTGATTTTGAGATTTTGGCGTCATAGGGGTGACTTGAGATGGTTTGGGATTTCGGCGTATTTGGGGTTTTGTTTTAGTTGGAGTTATTTTGTGGTTTAGCTTATTTGGAGTGATTTTGGAGTTTTGAAAAATTTTGGGATTTTCGCAAATTTTGGGTTTTGGCGTATTTGAGGTTATTTTTTGGATTTTGCATACTTGAGGTGATTTTGGGGCTTTGGTGTACTTGGGATGATGTTGGAGTTTGTCATACTTGGGCTTATTTTGGGGTTTAGGCATCCTTGGGGTGATTTTGGAGTTTTGCCGTACTTGGGGTTATTTGTGAGTTTTCTTGTATTTGGGGTTTTGGCTTACTTGGGGTGAATTTGGGGTTTGGCTTACTTGGGCTAATTTTGGGGTTTTGGCGAACTTTGGTTGATTTTGGGATTTTGGCAAACTTGGGGTGATTTTGGGGTTTTGGCCTATTCTGGGTGACTTTGAGGTTTTGGTGTACTTGGGGTGATTATGATGTTTTGGCATAATTGGGTGATTTTGGGTTTTATTCGTACTTGGGGTGATATTGAAGTTTTGGCGTACTTTGGTTGATTTTGGGGTTTGGCGAACTTGGGGTGATTTTGTGGTTTTTGCGTATTTTGGGTGATTTTGAGGTTTTGATGTACTTGGTGTGATTTTGGAGTTTTGGCATAATTGGGTGATTTTGGGGTTTTGTTGTATTTGGGGGGTGATATTGTGGTTTTGGTGTAATTGGGGTTTTGGCGTAATTGGAGTGATTTTTGAGTTTTAGTGTACTTTTGGTGATTTTTGAATTTTAGCGTAGTTGGGGTGATTTTGTGGTTTTGGCTTATTTGGGGTGATTTAGGTGTTTTGACTTACTTACGGTGATTTTGGGGTTTTGGCGTCTTAGGGGTGGCTTGAGATGATTTTGGGAATTTGGGGTTTGGGTTAACTTGGAGTTATTTTGTGGTTTTAGCTTATTTGGAATGATTTTGGAGTTTTGGAATATTTTGGGGTTTTGAAATATTTTGGTATTTTGGTAAATTTTGAGTTTTGGCTTATTTCGTGTTATTTTTTGGTTTTTGCGTACTTGGGGTGATTTCGGGGCTCTGGTGTACTTTGTGTTTTTTCGGTTTAGGCTTACTTGGGTGATTTTGGAGTTTTAGCGTACTTAGGGTGACTTTGTAGTTTTCGCGTACTTGGGATTATTTTGTGGTTTAGGCATCCTTGGGGTGATTTTGGAGTTTTACCGTACTTGCGGTTATTTTTGGGTTTTCTCGTATTTGGTGTTTTGGCTTACTTGGGGTGAATATGGGGTTTGGCTTTCTTCGGCTAATTTTGGGGTTTTGGCGTTCTTTGGTTGATTTTGGAGTTTTGACGAACTTGGGGTGATTTTCGGGTTTTGGCGTACTATGGGTGATTTTGAGGTTTTGATGTACTTGGGTGATTTTGGGGTTTTGGCCTAATTGAGTGATTTTCGGGCTTTGTCGTACTTGGGGTGATTTTGGAGTTTTGGCGTACTTGGGGTGATTTTGGAGTTTTCTCGTACTTGGGCTTATTTTGGGGTTTAGGCATCCTTGGGGTGATTTTGGTGTTTTGACGTACTTGGGGTTATTTTGGGGTTTTCTCGTATTTGGGGTTTTTACTTACTTGGGGTGAATTTGGGGTTTAGCTTACTTCGGCTAATTTTTGGATTTTGGCGAACTTTTGTTAATTTTGGGGTTTTGGCTAACTTGGGGTGATTTTGGGGTTTTGGCGTATTCTGGGTGATTTTGAGGGTTTGGTGTTCTTGTGGTGATGATGATGTTTTGGCTTAATTGGGTGATTTAAGGGTTTTATTCGTACTTGGGGTGATATTGAAGTTTTGGCGTCCTTTGGTTGATTTTGGGGTTTTGGCAAACTTGGGGTGATTTTGGGGTTTTGGCGTACTCTGTGTGATTTTGAGGTTTTGATGTACTTGGGGTGATTTTGGGGTTTTGGCATAATTAGTGATTTTCGGGTTTTGTCGTACTTGAGGTGATATTGGGGTTTCGGTGTAATTGGGGTTTTGGCGTAGTTGGGGTGATTTTTGGGTTTTAGGGTACTTTAGGTGATTTTTGGATTTTAGCGTAGTTGGTGTGATTTTGTGGTTTTGGCTTACTTGGGGTGATTTACGTGTTTGGGCTTACTTAGTGTGATTTTTAGGTTTTGGCTTCTTAGGGATGACTTGAGATGATTTTGGGTTTTGGCGTATTTGGGGTTTTGGTTAGTTGAGTTATTTTGTGGCTTTAGCTTATTTGTAGTGATTTTGATGTTTTGAAATATTTTGGTATTTTTGCAAATTTTTTGTTTTGGCGTATTTGTGGTTATTTTTTGGTTTTTTCGTACTTGGGGTGATTTTGGGGCTTTCGTGTTCGTTGGATTATTTTGGGGTTTACGGTTACTTGGGGTGGTTTTGGCGTACTTGGGGTGATTTTGAAGTTTTCGCGTACTTGGGATTATTTTGGGATTTAGGCATCCTTGGGGTTATTTTGGAGTTTTGGCGTACTTGGGGTTATTTTGGGTTTTTATCGTATTTGGGGCTTTGGCTAACTTGGGGTGAATTTGGGGTTTTGGCGTACTTTGGTTGATTTTGGGGTTTTGGCGAACTTGGGGTGATTTTGGAGTTTTGTCATACTCTGGGTGATTTTGAGGTTTTGATGTACTTGGGGTGATTTTTTAGTTTTAGTGTACTTTGGGTAATTTTTGAATTTTAGGGTTATTTTGGGGATGGCTTGAGATGATTTTGGGATTTTGGCGTATTTGGGGTTTTGGTTAGTTGGAGTTATTTTGTGGTTTCAGCTTATTTGGAGTGATTTTGGGATTTTGAAAAATTTTAGGATTTTGGTAAATTTTGGGTTTTGGCGTATTTGTGGTTATTTTTTGGTTTTTGCTTATTTGGGGTGATTTTGGGGCTTTGCTGTGCTTTGGGTTATTTCGGTGTTTAGGGTTACTTGGGTGATTTTGGAATTTTGTCGTACTTGGGATGATTTTGGAGTTTTCGCGTACTTGGGCTTATTTTGTGATTTACGCATCCTTGGGTGATTTTGGAGTTTTGGCATACTTGGGGTGATACTGGGGTTTCGGTGTAATTGGGGTTTTGGCGTAATTGGGGTGATTTTTGAGTTTCAGAATACTTTGGGTGACTTTTGGGTTTTAGTGTAGTTGGGGTGATTTTGTGGTTTGGCTTACTTGGGGTGATTTATGTGTTTTGGCTTACTTATGGTGATTTTGGGATTTTGGCGTCTTAGGGGTAACCTGAGATGGTTTTGGGATTTTGGCGTATTTGAGGTTTTGTTTTACTTGGAGTTATTTTGTGGTTTAGCTTATTTGGAGTGATTTTGGGATTTTGGAAAATTTTGAAATTTTCGCAAATTTTGGGTTTTGGTGTATTTGGGGTTATTTTTTGGTTTTTGCGTAGTTGAGGTGATTTTGGGGCTTTGGTGTACTTTGGGTTAATTTGGGGTTTAGGGTTACTTAGGGTGATTTTGGAGTTTTGGCGTACTTGGGGTGATTTTGGAGTTTGTCGTACTTGGGCTTATTTTGGGGTTTAGGCATCCTTGGGGTGATTTTGGAGTTTTGCCGTACTTGGGTTATTTGTGGGTTTTCGTGTATTTGGGATTTTGGCTTACTTGGGGTGAATTTGGGGTTTGACTTACTTGGGCTAATTTTTGGGTTTTGGCGAACTTTGGTTGATTTTTGAGTTTTGGCGAACTTGGGGTGATTTTGGGGTTTTGGCGTATTCTGGGTGACTTTGAGGTTTTGGTGTACTTGGGGTGATTATGATGTTTTGGCATAATTTGGCGATTTTCGGGTTTTATTCGTACTTGGGGTGATATTGAAGTTTTGGCGTACTTTGGTTGATTTTGGGGTTTGGCGAACTTGGGGTGATTTTTGGGTTTTGGCGTACTCTGGGTGATTTTGAGGTTTTGATGTACTTGGGGTGATTTTGGGGTTTTGGCATAATTGAGTGATTTTCGGGTTTTGTCGTACTTTGGGTGATATTGGGGTTTCGGTGTAATTGGGATTTTGGCGTAATTGGGGTGATTTTTGTGTTTTAGGTTACTTTGGGTGATTTTTGAATTTAACCATAGTTGGGGTGATTTTGTGGTTTTGGCTTACTTGGGGTAATTTAAGTGTTTTGGCTTACTTTGGGTGATTTTGGGGTTTTGGCGTCTTAGGGATGACTTGAGATGATTGTGGGATTTTGGCGTCTTTGGGGTTTTGGTTACTTGGAGTTATTTTTTGGTTTAACTTATTTTGTATGATTTTGGGTTTTTAAAAATTTTGGGATTTTGGCATATTTGGGGTTATTTTTTGGTTTTTGCGTACTTGGGGTGGTTTTGAGACTTTGGTGTACTTTAGGTTAATTTGGGGTTTAGGGTTACTTGGGGTGATTTTGGAGTTTTGGCGTACTTGGGGTGATTTTGGAGTTTTCTCGTACTTGGGATTATTTTGGGGTTTAGGCATCTTTGGGGTTATTTTGGAGTTTTGCCGTACTTGGGGTTATTTTGGGTTTTTATCGTATTTTGGGCTTTGGCTAACTTGGGGTGAATTTGTGGTTTGGTTTACTTCGGCTAATTTTGTGGTTTGTGCTAACTTGGGGTTGATTTTGTGGTTTTGGCGAACTTGGGGTGATTTTGGGTTTTGTCGTAATTTCAGTGATTTTGAGGTTTTGATGTACTTGGGGTGATTTTGGAGTTTTGCCGTACTTGCGGTTATTTATGGGTTTTCTCGTATTTGGGGTTTTAGCTTACTTGGGGTGAATATGGGGTTTGGCTTACTTCGGCTAATTTTGGGGTTTTTGCTAACTTGGGGTTGATTTTGTGGTTTTGGCGAACTTGGGTTGATTTTGGGGTTTTGTCGTACTCTCTGTGATTTTGAGGTTTTGATGTACTTGGGGTCATTTTGGGGTTTTGGTATAATTGAGTGATTTTGGGGTTTTGGCGTAATTGGGGTGATTTTTGGGTTTTAGTATACTTTGGGTGATTTTTGAATTTTAGCGTACTTGGGGTGATTTTGTAGTTTTGGGTTACTTTGGGTGATTTACGTGTTTTGGCTAACTTAGGGTGATTTTGGGGTTTTGGCGTCTTGGGGATGACTTGAGATGATTTTGGGATTTTGGCGTATTTGGGGTTTTGTTTTACTTGGAGTTATTTTGTGGTTTAGCTTATTTGGAGTGATTTTGGCGTTTTGGAAATTTTGGGATTTTCGCAAATTTTGGGTTTTGGCGTATTTGGGGTTATTTTCTGGGTTTTGCGTAAATGAAGTGATTTTGGTGCCTTGGTGTACTTTTGGTTAATTTGGGGTTTAGTGTTACTTGGGGTGATTTTAGAGTTTTGGCGTACTTGGGGTGATTTTGGAGTTTTTCGTACTTGGGCTTATTTTGGGGTTTAGGCATCCTTGGGGTGATTTTGGAGTTTTGCCGTACTTGCGGTTATTTTTGAGTTTTCTCGTATTTGGGGTTTTAGCTTACTTGGGGTGAATATGGGGTTTGGCTTACTTCGGCTAATTTTGGGGTTTTGGCGTACTTTGGTTGATTTAGGGGTTTTGATGAACTTGTGGTGATTTTGGGGTTTTGGCGTACTCTGGGTGATTTTGAGGTTCTGATGTACTTGGGTGATTTTGGGGTTTTGGCATAATTGAGTGATTTTCGGGTTTTGTCGTACTTGGGGTGATATTGGGGTTTCGGTGTAATTGGGGTTTTGGCATAATTGGGGTAATTTTTTAGTTTTAGAGTACTTTGGGTGCCTTTTGGGTTTTAGCATAGTTGGGGTGATTTTGTGGTTTTTGCTTACTTGTGTGATTTATATGTTTTGGCTTACTTAGGGTGATTTTGGGGTTTTGGCGTCTCAGGGGTGACTTGAGATGATTTTGGGATTTTGGCGTCTTTGGGGTTTTGGTTACTTGGAGTTATTTTTTGGTTTAGCTTATTTTGAATGATTTTGGGGTTTTGGCGAACTTGGGGTGATTTTGGGGTTTTCGCGTATTCTGGGTGATTTTGAGGGTTTGGTGTACTTGGGGTGATTATGATGTTTTGGCATAATTGGGTGATTTTGGGTTTTATTCGTACTTGAGGTGATATTGAAGTTTTGGCATACTTTGGTTGATTTTGGGGTTTTGGCAAACTTGGGTTGATTTTGGGGTTTTGGCGTACTCTAGGTGATTTTGAGGTTTTGTTGTACTTGGGGTGATTTTGGGGTTTTGGCATAATTGAGTGATTTTCGGGTTTTGTCGTACTTGAGGTGATATTGGGGTTTCGGTGTAATTGGGGTTTTGGCGTAATTGGGGTGATTTTTAGGTTTTACTGTACTTTGGGTGATTTTTGGATTTTAGCGTAATTGGTGTGATTTTGTGGTTTTGGCTTACTTGGGGTGATTTACGTGTTTGGGCTTACTTAGTGTGATTTTTGGGTTTTGGCTTCTTAGGGATTACTTGAGATGATTTTGGGATTTTGGCGTATTTGGGGTTTTGGTTAGTTATAGTTATTTTGTGACTTTAGCTTATTTGTAGTGATTTTGGTGTTTTGAAATATTTTGGGATTTTTGCAAATTCTTGGTTTTGGCGTATTTGTGGTTATTTTTTGATTTTTGCGTACTTGGGGTGATTTTGGTACTGTCCTGTACTTTGGGTTATTTTGGGGTTTAGGGTTACTTGGGGTGGTTTTGGAGTTTTGGCGTACTTGGGGTGATTTTGAAGTTTTCGCGTACTTGGGATTAATTTGGGATTTAGGCATCCTTGGGATTATTTGGGGCTTTGGCTAACTTGGGGTGAATTTGGGGTTTGGTTTACTTCGGCTAATTTTGTGGTTTTTGCTAACTTGGGGTTCATTTTTGGGTTTTGGCGAACTTGGGGTGATTTTGGGGTTTTGTCGTACTCTCGGTGATTTTGAGGTTTTGATGTACTTGGGGTAATTTTGGGGTTTTGGCATAATTGAGTGATTTTGGGGTTTTGGCGTAATTGGGGTGATTTTTGAGTTTTAGTATACTTTCGGTGATTTTTGAATTTTAGCGTAGTTGGGGTGATTTTGTGGTTTTGGCTTATTTGGGTGATTTGGGTGTTTTGACTTACTTACGGTGATTTTGGGGTTTTGGCGTATTAGGGGTGGCTTTAGATGATTTTTGGAATTTGGCGTATTTGGGGTTTCGGTTTACTTGGAGTTATTTTGTGGTTTTAGCTTATTTGGAGTGATTTTGGGGTTTTGGAATATTTTGGGGTTTTGAAATATTTTGGTATTTTGGCAAATTTTGAGTTTTGGCGTATTTCGTGTTATTTTTTGGTTTTTGCATACTTGGGGTGATTTTGGGGCTCTGGTGTACTTTGGTTTTTTGGGGTTTAGGCTAACTTGGGTGATTTTGGAGTTTTGGCGTACTTGGGGTGACTTTGTAGTTTTCGCGTACTTGGGATTATTTTGGGATTTAGGCATCCTTGGGGTTATTTTGTAGTTTTGCCGTACTTGGGGTTATTTTGGGTTTTTATCGTATTTGGGGCTTTGGCTAACTTGGGTTGAATTTAGGGTTTTGTGGTTTTGGCGTACTTAGGTTGATTTTGGGGTTTTGGCGAACTTGGGGTGATTTTGGAGTTTTGTCATACTCTGGGTGATTTTGAGGTTTTGATGTACTTGGGGTGATTTTTGAGTCTTAGTGTACTTTGGATAATTTTTGAATTTTAGCGTAGTTGGGTGATTTACTTGTTTTGGCTTACTTAGGGTTATTTTGGGGATGGCTTGAGATGATTTTGGGATTTTGGCGTATTTGGGGTTTTGGTTAGTTGGAGTTATTTTGTGGTTTTAGCTTATTTGGAGTGATTTTGGGATTTTCAAAAAGTTTGGGATTTTGGTAAATTTTGGGTTTTGGCGTATTTGTGGTTATTTTTTGGTTTTGCTTATTTGGGGTGATTTTGGGGCTTTGGTGTGCTTTGGGTTATTTCGGTGTTTAGGGTTAGTTGGGGTGATTTTGGAGTTTTGTCGTACTTGGGATGATTTTTGATTTTTCGCGTACTTGGGCTTATTTTGTGGTTTAGGCATCCTTGGGTGATTTTGGAGTTTTGGCATACTTGGGGTGATACTGGGGTTTCGGTGTAATTGGGGTTTTGGCATAATTGCGGTGATTTTTGTGTTTCAGAATACTTTGGGTGACTTTTGGGTTTTAGTGTAGTTGGGGTGATTTTGTGGTTTGGCTTACTTGGGGTGATTTATGTGTTTTGGCTTACTTATGGTGATTTTGGGATTTTGGCGTTTTAGGGGTGACCTGAGATGGTTTTGGGATTTTGGGGTATTTGAGGTTTTGTTTTACTTGGAGTTATTTTGTGGTTTAGCTTATTTGGAGTGATTTTGGGGTTTTGGAAAATTTTAGAATTTTCGTAAATTTTTTGTTTTGGCATATTTGGGGTTATTTTTTGGTTTTTGCGTACTTGAGGTGATTTTGGGGCTTTGGTGTACTTTGGGTTAATTTGGGGGTTAGGGTTACTTGGGGTGATTTTGGAGTTTTGGCGTACTTGGGGTGATTTTGGAGTTTGTCGTACTTGGGCTTATTTTGGGGTTTAGGCATCCTTGGGGTGATTTTGGAGTTTTGCCGTACTTGGATTATTTGTGGGTTTTCGTGTATTTGGGGTTTTGGCTTACTTGGGGTGAATTTGGGGTTTGACTTACTTGGGCTAATTTTTGGGTTTTAGCGAACTTTGGTTGATTGTTGAGTTTTGGCAAACTTGGGGTGATTTTGGGGTTTTGGCGTATGCTGGGTGACTTTGAGGTTTTGGTGTACTTGGGGTGATTATGATGTTTTGGCATAATTTGGTGATTTTTGGGTTTTATTCGTACTTGGGGTGATATTGAAGTTTTGCCGTACTTTGGTTGATTTTGGGGTTTGGCGAACTTGGGGTGATCTTGGGGTTTTGGCGTACTCTGGGTGATTTTGAGGTTTTGATGTACTTGGGGTGATTTTGGGGTTTTGGCATAATTGAGTGATTTTCGGGTTTTGTCGTACTTTGGGTGATATTGGGGTTTCGGTGTAATTGGGATTTTGGCGTAATTGGGGTGATTTTTGTGTTTTAGGTTACTTTGGGTGATTTTTGAATTTAACCATAGTTGGGGTGATTTTGTGGTTTTGGCTTACTTGGGGTGATTTACGTGTTTTGGCTTACTTTGGGTAATTTTGGTGTTTTGGTTACTTGGAGTTATTTTTTGGTTTAACTTATTTTGGCATATTTGGGGTTATTTTTTGGTTTTTGCATATTTGGGGTTATTTTTTGGTTTTTGCGTACTTGGGGTGATTTTGAGACTTTGGTGTACTTTAGGTTAATTTGGGGGTTAGGGTTACTTGGGGTGATTTTGGAGTTTTGGCGTACTTGGGGTGATTTTGGAGTTTTCTCGTACTTGGGCTTATTTTGGAGTTTTGCCGTACTTGGGGTTATTTTGGGTTTTTATCGTATTTTGGGCTTTAGCTAACTTGGGGTGAATTTGGGGTTTGGTTTATTTCGGCTAATTTTGTGGTTTGTGCTAGCTTGGGGTTGATTTTGTGGTTTTGGCGAACTTGGGGTGATTTTGGGTTTTGTCGTACTCTCGGTGATTTTGAGGTTTTGATGTAGTTGGGGTGATTTTGGAGTTTTACCGTACTTGCGGTTATTTATGGGTTTTCTCGTATTTGGGGTTTTAGCTTACTTGGGGTGAATATGGGGTTTGGCTTACTTCGGCTAATTTTGGGGTTTTTGCTAACTTGGGGTTGATTTTGTGGTTTTGGCGAACTTGGGGTTATTTTCTGGTTTTTGCGTAAATGAAGTGATTTTGGTGCCTTGGTGTACTTTGGGTTAATTTGGGGTTTAGTGTTACTTGGGGTGACTTTAGAGTTTTGGCGTACTTGGGGTGATTTTGGAGTTTTCTCGTATTTGGGCTTATTTTGGGGTTTAGGCATCCTTGGGGTGATTTTGGAGTTTTGCCGTACTTGCGGTTATTTTTGGGTTTTCTCGTATTTGGGGTTTTAGCTTACTTGGGGTGAATATGGGTTTGGCTTACTTCGGCTAATTTTGGAGTTTTGGCCTACTTTGGTTGATTTAGGGGTTTTGACGAACTTGTGGTGATTTTGGGGTTTTGGCGTACTCTGGGTGATTTTGAGGTTTTGATGTACTTGGGTGATTTTGGGGTTTTGGCATAATTGAGTAATTTTCGGGTTTTGTCGTACTTGGGGTGATATTGGATTTTCGGTGTAATTGGGGTTTTGGCGTAATTGGGGTGATTTTTTAGTTTTAGAGTACTTTGGGTGCCTATTGGGTTTTAGCGTAGTTGGGGTGATTTTGTGGTTTTGGCTTACTTGGGTGATTTATGTGTTTTGGCTTGCTTAGGGTTATTTTTGGGTTTTGGCGTCCTAGGGGTGACCTGAGATGATTTTGGGATTTTGTCATCTTTGGGGTTTTGGTTCCTTGGAGTTATTTTTTTGTTTAGCTTATTTTGAGTGATTTTGGGGTTTTTGAAAATTCTGGAATTTTGGCAAATTTTGGGTTTTGGCATATTTGGGGTTATTTTTTGGTTTTTGCATACTTGGGGTGATTTTGGAGCTTTGGTGTACTTTGGGTTAATTTGGGTTTAGGGTTACTTGGGGTGATTTTGAAGTTTTGGCATACTTAGTGTGATTTTCAAGTTTCACGTACTTGGGATTATTTTGGGATTTAGGCATCTTTGGGGTGATTTTGGTGTTTTGGCGTACTTGGGTTATTTTGGAGTTTTATCGTATTTGGAGCTTTGGCTAACTTGGGGTGAATTTGGGGTTTGGTTTAGGGTTTAGGGTTCGGCTAATTTTATGGTTTTGGCGTACTTTGGTTGATTTTGGGTTTTGGCGAACTTGGGGTGATTTTGGAATTTTGTCGTAGTCTGGGTGATTTTGAGGTTTTAATGTATTTGGAGTGATGTTTGGGTTTTGAAAAATTTTGGGTTTTGGCATATTTGTGGTTGTTTTTTGGTTTTTGCTTATTTGGGGTGATTTTGGGGCTTTGGTGTGCTTTGGGTTATTTCGGTGTTTAGGGTTACTTGGGGTGATTTTGGAGTTTTGTCGTACTTGGGGTGATTTTGGAGTTTTCGCGTACTTGGGCTTACTTTGGGGTTTAGGCATCCTTGGGTGATTTTGGAGTTTTGGCGTACTTGGGGTGATACTGGGGTTTCGGTGTAATTGGGGTTTTGGCGTAATTGGGGTGATTTTTGAGTTTCAGAATACTTTGGGTGACTTTTGGGTTTTAGCGTAGTTGGGGTGATTTTGTGGTTTGGCTTACTTGGGGAGATTTATGTGTTTTGGCTTACTTATGGTGATTTTGGGATTTTGGCGTCTTAGGGGTGACCTGAGAAGGTTTTGGGATTTTGGCGTATTTGAGATTTTGTTTTACTTGGAGTTATTTTGTGGTTATTTTGACTTTTGGGTTTTGGTGTACTTTGGTTGATTTAGGGGTTTTGACGAACTTGGGGTGATTTTGGGTTTTGGCGTACTCTAGATGATTTTGTGGTTTTGATGTACTAGGGTGATTTTGGGGTTTTGGCATAATTGAGTGATTTTCGGCTTTTGTCGTACTTGGGGTGATAGTGGGTTTTCTGTGTAATTGGGGTTTTGGCGTAATTGGGGTGATTTTTTAGTTTTAGAGTACTTTGGGTGCCTATTGGGTTTTGGCGTATTTGGGGTTTTGGTTTGTTGGAGTTATTTTGTTGTTTTAGCTTATTTGGAGTGATTTTGGGATTTTGAAAAATTTTGGGATTTTGGTAAATTTTGGGTTTTGGCGTATTTGTGGTTATTTTTTGGTTTTTGCGTATTTGGGGTGATTTTGGGGCTTTCGTGTGCTTTGGGTTATTTCAGTGTTTAGGGTTACTTGGGGTGATTTTGGAGGTTTGTCGTACTTGGGGTGATTTTGGAGTTTTCGCGTACCTGGGCTTATTTTGGCGTTTAGGCATCCTTGGGTGATTTTAGAGTTTTGGCGTACTTAGGGTGATACTGGGGTTTCGGTGTAATTGGGGTTTTGGCGTAATTGGGGTAATTTTTTAGTTTTGGAGTTCTTTGGGTGACTTTTGGGTTTTAGCGTAGTTGGGGTGATTTTGTGGTTTGGCTTACTTGGGGTGATTTATGTGTTTTGGCTTACTTATGGTGATTTTGGGATTTTGGCGTCTTAGGGGTGACTTGAGATGGTTTTGGGATTTTGGCGTCTTTGGGGTTTTGTTTTACTTGGAGTTATTTTCTGGTTTAGCTTATTGGGAGTGATTTTGGGGTTCTGAAAAATTTTGGGATTTTCGTAAATTTTGGGTTTTGGCGTATTTGGGGTTATTTTTTGGTTTTTGCGTACTTGAGGTGATTTTGGGGCTTTGGGGTTTAGGGTTACTTGGGGTGATTTTGGAGTTTTGGCGTAGTTGGGGTGATTTTGGAGTTTGTCGTACTTGGGCTTATTTTGGGGTTGAGGCATCCTTGGGATGATTTTGGAGTTTTGCCGTACTTGGGGTTATTTGTGGGTTTTCGTGTATATGGGGTTTTGGCTTACTTGGGGTGAATTTTGGGTTTGACTTACTTGGGCTAATTTTTGGGGTTTTGGCAAACTTTGTTTGATTTTGGGGTTTGGCGAACCTGGGGTGATTTTGGGGTTTTGGCTTACTTGGGCTAATTTTGGGGTTTTGTCGAAATTTGGTTGATTTTGGGGTTTTGGCGAACTTGGGGTGATTTTGGGGTTTTGGCGTATTCTGGGTGACTTTGAGGTTTTGGTGTACTTGGGGTGATTATGATGTTTTGGCATAATTGGGTGATTTTGGGGTTTTATTCGTACTTGGGGTGATATTGAAGTTTTGGCGTACTTTGGTTGATTTTGGGGTTTGACGAACTTGGGGTGATTTTGGGGTTTTGGCGTACTCTGGGTGATTTTGAGGTTTTGATGTACTTGGGGTGATTTTGGGGTTTTGGCATAATTGAGTGATTTTTGGGTTTTGTCGTACTTGGGGTGATATTGGGGTTTCGGTGTAATTGGGATTTTGGCGTAATTGGGGTGATTTTTGGGTTTTAGGTTACTTTGGGTAATTTTTGAATTTAAGCGTAGTTGGGGTGATTTTGTGGTTTTGGCTTACTTGGGTTGATTTACGTGTTTTGGCTTACTTTGGATGATTTTGGGGTTTTGGCGTCTTAGGGATGACTTGAGATGATATTGGGATTTTGGCGTATTTGGGGTTTGGTTAGTTGGAGTTATTTTCTGGTTTTATCTTATTTGGAGTGATTTTGGGATTTTGAAATATTTTGGGATCTTGGTAAATTTTGGGTTTTGGCGTATTTGTGATTATTTTTTATTTTTGCGTACTTGGGGTGATTTTGGGGCTTTGGTGTACTTTTGGTTATTTCAGGGTTTAGGGTTACTTGCGGTGACTTTGGGGTTTGGCATACTTGGGCTAAGTTTGGGGTTTTGGTGAACTTTGGTTGATTTTGGGGTTTTGGCGAACTTGGGGTGATTTTGGGATTTTTGCGTACTCTAGGTGATTTTGAGGTTTTGATGTACTTGGTGTGATTTTGGAGTTTTGGCATAATTGGGTGATTTTGGGGTTTTGTTTTAATTGGGGTGATATTGTGGTTTTGGTGTAATTGGGGTTTTGGCGTAATTGGAGTGATTTTTGAGTTTTAGTGTACTTTTGGTGATATTTGGATTTTAGCGTAGTTGGGGTGATTTTGTGGTTTTGGCTTATTTGTGGTGATTTAGGTGTTTTGACTTACTTACGGTGATTTTGCGGTTTTGGCGTCTTAGGGGTGACTTGAGATGATTTTGGGAATTTGGTGTATTTGGGGTTTGGGTTTACTTGGAATTATTTTGTGATTTTAGCTTATTTGGAGTGATTTTGGTGTTTTGGAATATTTTGGGGTTTTGAAATATTTTGTTATTTTGGCAAATTTTGAGTTTTGGCATATTTCATTTTATTTTTTGATTTTTGCGTACTTGGGGTGATTTTGGGGCTCTGGTGTACTTTGGGATTTTTCGGGTTTAGGCTTACTTGGGTGATTTTGGAGTTTTGGCGTACTTGGGGTGACTTTGTAGTTTTCACGTACTTGGGATTATTTTGTGGTTTAGGCATCCTTTGGGTGATTTTGGAGTTTTGCCATACTTGCGGTTATTTTTGGGTTTTCTCGTATTTGGTGTTTTGGCTTACTTGGGGAGAATATGGGATTTGGCTTTCTTCGGCTAATTTTGGGGTCTTGGCGTGACTGAGTGATTTCTGGGTTTTGTTATACTTGAGTTGATTTTGAAGTTTTGGCGTACTTGGGGTGATTTTGGAGTTTTCTCGTACTTGGGCTTATTTTGGGGTTTAGGCATCCTTGGGGTGATTTTGGAGTTTTGCCGTACTTGGGGTTATTTTGGGGTTTTCGCGTATTTGGCATTTGGACTTAGTTGGGGTGAATTTGGGGTTTAGCTTACTTCGGCTAATTTTTGGATTTTGGCGAACTTTGGTTGATTTTGGGGTTTTGGCAAACTTGGGGTGATTTTGGGGTTTTGGCGTACTCTGTGTGATTTTGAGGTTTTGATGTACTTGGGGTGATTTTGGGGTTTTGGCATAATTGAGTGATTTTCGGGTTTTGTCGTACTTGAGGTGATATTGGGGTTTCGGTGTAATTGGGGTTTTGGCGTAATTGGGGTGATTTTTGGGTTTTAGTGTACTTTTGGTGATTTTTGGATTTTAGCGTAGTTGGTGTGATTTTGTGATTTTGGCTTACTTGGGGTGATTTACGTGTTTGGGCTTACTTAGTGTGATTTTTAGGTTTTGGCTTCTTAGGGATGACTTGAGATGATTTTGGGTTTTGGCGTATTTGGGGTTTTGGTTAGTTGGAATTATTTTGTGGCTTTAGCTTATTTGTAGTGATTTTGATGTTTTGAAATATTTTGGGATTTTTGCAAATTTTTGGTTTTGGCGTATTTGTGGTTATTTTTTGGTTTTTGCGTACTTTGGGTGATTTTGGGGATTTCGTGTACTTTGGTTTATTTTCGGGTTTACGGTTACTTGGGGTGGTTTTGGAGTTTTGGCGTACTTGGGGTGATTTTGAAGTTTTCGCGTACTTGGGATTATTTTGGGATTTAGGCATCCTTGGGGTTATTTTGGAGTTTTGGAGTACATGGGGTTATTTTGGGTTTTTATCGTATTTGGGGCTTTGGCTAACTTGGGGTGAATTTGGGGTTTTGTGGTTTTGGCGTACTTTGGTTGATTTGGGGTTTTGGCGAACTTGGGGTAATTTTGGAGTTTTGTCATACTCTGGGTGATTTTGAGGTTTTGATGTACTTGGAGTGATTTTTGAGTTTTAGTGTAATTTGGATAATTTTTGACTTTTAGCGTAGTTGGGTGATTTACTTGTTTGGGCTTACTTAGGGTTATTTTGGGGATGGCTTGAGATGATTTTGGGATTTTGGCATATTTTGGGTTTTGGTTAGTTGGAGTTATTTTGTGGTTTTAGCTTATTTGGAGTGATTTTGGGATTTTTAAAAATTTTGGGATTTTGGTAAATTTTGGGTTTTGGTGTATTTGTGGTTATTTTTTGGTTTTTGCTTATTTGGGGTGATTTTGGGGCTTTGGTGTGCTTAGGGTTATTTCGGTGTTTAGGGTTACTTGGGTGATTTTGGAATTTTGTCGTACTTGGGATGATTTTGGAGTTTTCGCGTACTTGGGCTTATTTTGTGGTTTAGGCATACTTGGGTGATTTTGGAGTTTTGGCATACTTGGGGTGATACTGGGGTTTCAGTGTAATTGGGGTTTTGGCGTAATTGGGGTAATTTTTGAGTTTCAGAATACTTTGGGTGACTTTTGGGTTTTAGTGTAGTTGGGGTGATTTTGTGGTTTGGCTTACTTGGGGTGATTTATGTGTTTTGGCTTACTTATGGTGATTTTGGGATTTTGGCGTCTTAGGGGTGACCTGAGAAGGTTTTGGGATTTTGGCGTATTTGAGATTTTGTTTTACTTGGAGTTATTTTGTGGTTTAGCTTATTTGGAGTGATTTTGGGGTTTTGGAAAATTTTGGGATTTTCACAAATTTTGGGTTTTGGCGTATTTGGGGTTATTTTTTGGTTTTTCCGTACTTGAGGTGATTTTGGGGCTTTGGTGTACTTTGAGTTAATTTGGGGTTTAGGGTTACTTGGTGTGATTTTGGAATTTTGGCGTACTTGGGGTGATTTTGTAGTTTGTCGTACTTTGGGTTATTTGTGGGTTTTCGTGTATTTGGGGTTTTGGCTTACTTGGGGTGAATTTGGGGTTTGACTTACTTGGGCTAATTTTTGGGTTTTGGCGAATTTTGGTTAATTTTTGAGTTTTGGCGAACTTGGGGTGATTTTGGGGTTTTGGCGTATTCTGGGTGACTTTGAGGTTTTGGTGTACTTGGGGTGATTATGATGTTTTGGCATAATTTGGCGATTTTCGGGTTTTATTCGTACTTGGGGTGAGATTGAAGTTTTGGCGTACTTTGGTTGATTTTGGGGTTGGCGAACTTGGGGTGATTTTGGGATTTTGGCGTACTCTGGGTGATTTTGAGATTTGATGTACTTGGGGTGATTTTGGGGTTTTGGCATAATTGAGTGATTTTCGGGTTTTGTCGTACTTTGGGTGATATTGGGGTTTCGGTGTAATTGGGATTTTGGCGTAATTGGGGTGATTTTTGGGTTTTAGGTTACTTTGGGTGATTTTTGAATTTAACCATAGTTTGGGTGATTTTGTGGTTTTGGCTTACTTGGGGTGATTTACGTGTTTTGGCTTACTTTGGGTGATTTTGGGGTTTTGGCGTCTTAGGGATGACTTGAGATGATTTTGGGATTTTGGTGTCTTTGGGGTTTTGGTTACTTGGAGTTATTTTTTGGTTTCACTTATTTTGTATGATTTTTGGTTTTTAAAAATTTTGGGATTTTGGCAAATTTTGGGTTTTGGCATATTTGGGGTTATTTTTTGGTTTTTGCGTACTTGGGGTGATTTTGAGACTTTGGTGTACTTTAGGTTAATTTGGGGTTTAGGGTTACTTGGTGTGATTTTGGAGTTTTGACGTACTTGGGGTGATTTTGGAGTTTTCTCGTACTTGGGCTTATTTTGGGGTTTAGGCATCTTTGGGGTTATTTTGGGGTTTTGCCATACTTGGGGTTATTTTGGGTTTTTATCGTATTTTGGGCTTTGGCTAACTTTGGTTTTGATGTACTTGGGGTCATTTTGGGGTTTTGGCATAATTGAGTGATTTTGGGGTTTTGGCGTCTTGGGGATAACTTGAGATGATTTTGGGATTTTGGCGTATTTGGGGTTTTGTTTTACTTGGAGTTATTTTGTGGTTTAGCTTATTTGGAGTGATTTTGGCGTTTTGGAAAATTTTTGAATTTTCGTAAATTTTGGGTTTTGGCGTATTTGGGGTTATTTTCTGCTTTTTCCATAAATGAGGTGATTTTGGTGCCTTGATGTACTTTGGGTTAATTTGGGGTTTAGTGTTACTTGGGGTGATTTTAGAGTTTTGGCGTACTTGGGGTGATTTTGGAGTTTTCTCGTACTTGGGCTTATTTTGGGGTTTAGGCATCCTTGGGGTGATTTTGGAGTTTTGCCGTACTTGTGGTTAGGGGTGCACAAAGAACCGTCGGAACCGGAACCGGAACCGGAACCGAGGGGAACCGTACCGGAACCGTACCGAACCGTGGCTACGGTTCCGGTTCCGGTTCCTAAAATTAGGAACCGTTACCAACGGTTCCGGTTCCGGTTCCAGGACCAGTAGAACCGTACCGGAACCGGAACCGTTGGGGGTAACGGTTCCTTGGAACCGGAACCAGAACCGGAACCGTTTTATATTAAATATGTGTATATATATATATATAATATAATAACTATATATAATATATATATATATACATTACATATAATAATTATATATAATGTATATATATTATGTATAATAATTATATTATCATATATTATATATAATAATTATATTATAATATAATTACTATACATAATATTTATACATTATATGTAATGTATATATATCTATAATATAATATAATAATTATATATATATATAGGGTGCCATTTTTAGATTGTAGGTCTCACATTTATTTAATGAATATATATATATATATTTTGTATTTTCAAGCTTCATTAATAAAAAAATAAAAAAAAAATAAAAAAAATCCTAAGGAACCGCGGTTCGGAATCGGAACCGTACCGAGAACCGCGGTACGGTTCCTCACGGTTCTAACCCCCAACGGTTCCGGTTCCGGTTCTGAAAATCAGGAACCGTTGGTAACGGTTCCGGTTCCTGTTCCACCAAGAACCGTGAGGAACCGTACCGTGTGCACCCCTACTTGTGGTTATTTTTGGGTTTTCTCAAATTTGGGGTTTTAGCTTACTTGGGGTGAATATGGGTTTGGCTTACTTCGGCTAATTTTGGGGTTTTGGCGTACTTTGGTTGATTTAGGGGTTTTGACGAACTTGTGGTGATTTTGGGGTTTTGGCGTACTCTGGGTGATTTTGAGGTTTTGATGTACTTGGGTGATTTTGGGGTTTTGGCATAGTTGAGTGATTTTCGGGTTTTGTCGTGCTTGGGGTGATATTGGGTTTTCGGTGTAATTGGGGTTTTGGCGTAATTGGGGTGATTTTTTAGTTTTAGAGTACTTTGGGTGCCTATTGGGTTTTAGCTTAGTTGGGGTGATTTTGTGGTTTTGGCTTACTTGGGTGATTTATTTGTTTTGGCTTGCTTAGGGTTATTTTTGGGTTTTGGCGTCCTAGGGGTGACTTGAGATGATTTTGGGATTTTGTCATCTTTGGAGTTTTGGTTCCTTGGAGTTATTTTTTGGTTTAGCTTATTTTGAGTGATTTTGGGATTTTTGAAAATTTTGGGATTTTGGCATATTTGGGGTTATTTTTTGGTTTTTGCATACTTGGGGTGATTTTGGGGCTTTGGTGTACTTTGGGTTAATTTGGGTTTAGGGTTACTTGGGGTGATTTTGGAGTTTTGGCATACTTAGGGTGATTTTGAAGTTTCATGTACTTGGGATTATTTTGGGATTTAGGCATCCTTGGGGTGATTTTGGTGTTTTGGCGTACTTGGGGTTATTTTGGGGTTTTATCGTATTTGGGGCTTTGGCTAACTTTGGGTGAATTTGGGATTTGGTTTACTTCGGCTAATTTTGTGGTTTTGGCGTACTTTGGTTGATTTTGGGTTTTGGCGAATTTGGGGTGATTTTGGAGTTTTGTCGTACTCTGGGTGATTTTGAGGTTTTGATGTAGTTGGGGTGATTTTTGGGTTTTACTGTACTTTGGGTAATTTTTGAATTTTAGCTTTGTTGGGAGATTTACTTGTTTTGGATTACTTAGGGTTGTTTTGGGGATGACTTGAGATGATTTTGGGATTTTGGCGTATTTGGGGTTTTGGTTAGTTGGAGTTATTTTGTGGATTTAACGTATTTGGAGTGATTTTGGGATTTTGAAAAATTTTGGGATTTTAAAAAATTTTGGGTTTTGGCATATTTGTGGTTATTTTTTGTTTTTGCGTATTTGGGGTGATTTTGGGGCTTTGGTGTGCTTTGGGTTATTTCAGTGTTTAGGGTTACTTGGGGTGATTTTGAGTTTTGTCGTACTTGGGGTGATTTTGGAGTTTTCGCGTACTTAGGCTTACTTTGGGGTTTAGGCATCCTTGGGTGATTTTGGAGTTTTGGCGTACTTGGGTTGATACTGGGGTTTCGGTGTAATTGGGGTTTTGGCGTAATTGGGGTGATTTTTGAGTTTCAGAATACTTTGGGTGACTTTTGGGTTTTAGCGTAGTTGGGGTGATTTTGTGGTTTGGCTTATTTGGGGTGATTTATGTGTTTTGGCTTAGTTATGGTGATTTTGGGATTTTGGCGTCTTAGGGGTGACTTGAGATGGTTTTGGGAATTTGATGTATTTGGGGTTTTGTTTTACTTGGAGTTATTTTGTGGTTTAGCTTATTTGGAGTGATTTTGGGGTTCTAAAAAATTTTGGGATTTTCGCAAATTTTGGGTTTTGGCGTATTTGGGGTTATTTTTAGGTTTTTGCATACTTGATGTGATTTTGGGGCTTTGGTGTAATTTGGGTTAATTTGGGGTTTAGGGTTACTTGGGGTTATTTTGGAGTTTTGGCGTACTTGGGGTGATTATTTGGGCTTATTTTGGGGTTTAGGCATCCTTGGGATGATTTTAGAGTTTTGCCGTACTTGGGGTTATTTGTGGGTTTTCGTGTATTTGGGGTTTTGGCTTACTTGGGGTGAATTTGGGGTTTGACTTACTTGGGCTAATTTTTGGGGTTTTGGCAAACTTTGGTTGATTTTGGGGTTTTGCGAACTTGGGTGATTTTGGGGTTTTGGCTTACTTGGGCTAATTTTGGGGTTTTTCGAAATTTGGTTGATTTTGGGGTTTTGGCGAACTTGGGGTGATTTTGGGGTTTTGGCGTATTCTGGGTGACTTTGAGGTTTTGGTGTACTTGGGGTGATTATGATGTTTTGGCATAATTGGGTGATTTTGGGGTTTTATTCGTACTTGGGGTGATATTGAAGTTTTGGCGTACTTTGGTTGATTTTGGGGTTTGACGAACTTGGGGTGATTTTGGGGTTTTGGCGTACTCTGGGTGATTTTGAGGTTTTGATGTACTTGGGGTGATTTTGGGGTTTTGGCATAATTGAGTGATTTTTGGGTTTTGTCGTACATGGGGTGATATTGGGGTTTCGGTGTAATTGGGATTTTGGCGTAATTGGGGTGATTTTTGGGTTTTAGGTTACTTTGGGTAATTTTTGAATTTAAGTGTAGTTGGGGTGATTTTGTGGTTTTGGCTTACTTGGGTTGATTTACGTGTTTTGGCTTACTTTGGATGATTTTGGGGTTTTGGCGTCTTAGGGATGACTTGAGATGATATTGGGATTTTGGCGTATTTGGGGTTTGGTTAGTTGGAGTTATTTTCTGGTTTTATCCTATTTGGAGTGATTTTGGGATTTTGTAATATTTTGGGATATTGGTAAAGTTTGGGTTTTGGCGTATTTGTAATTATTTTTTAGTTTTTGCGTACTTGGAGTGATTTTGGGGTTTTGGTGTACTTTTGGTTATTTCTGGGTTTAGGGTTACTTGTGGTGATTTTGGGGTTTGGCATACTTGGGCTAAGTTTGGGGTTTTGGCGAACTTTGGTTGATTTTGGGGTTTTGGCGAATTTGGGGTGATTTTGGGGTTTTTGCGTACTCTAGGTGATTTTGAGGTTTTGATGTACTTGGTGTGATTTTGGAGTTTTGGCATAATTGGATGATTTTGTGATTTTCTTGTATTTGTGGTGATATTGTGGTTTTGGTGTAATTGGGGTTTTGGCGTAATTGGAGTGATTTTTGAGTTTTAGTGCACTTTTGGTGATTTTTGGATTTTAGCGTAGTTGGGTGATTTTGTGGTTTTGGCTTATTTGGGGTGATTTACGTGTTTTGACTTACTTACGTTGATTTTGGGGTTTTGGCATCTTGGGGGTGGCTTGAGATGATTTTAGGAATTTGGCGTATTTGGGGTTTGGGTTTACTTGGAGTTATTTTGTGGTTTTAGCTTATTTGGAGTGATTTTGGGGTTTTAGAATATTTTGGGGTTTGAAATATTTTGGTATTTTGGCAAATTTTGAGTTTTGGCGTATTTCGTGTTATTTTTTGGTTACTCTGGTTATAACCAAGTAGCTATGGATCCAGAAGATAAAGAGAAGACCATTTTCACTTGTCCCTTTGGTACTTTTGCGTATCGTCGTATGCCTTTTGGATTATGTAATGCTCCGGCTACATTCCAACGGTGTATGATGGCCATCTTTTCTGACATGGTGGAAATATTCTTGGAGGTGCTTATGGATGATTTCTCTGTTTTTGGATCATCTTTTGAACATTGTTTGAGCAATTTATCACTTGTGCTTCAGAGGTGTCGAGAACGGAATCTGGTACTTAGTTGGGAGAAGAGCCATTTTATGGTGAAATAGGGTATTATATTGGGCCATATTGTTTCAGAGAAGGGCATTGAAGTTGATAAAGCAAAGATCGACCTAATTGCAACTTTGCCTCATCCAACTTCGGTAAGGCAAGTTCGATCTTTCTTAGGCCATGCCGGGTTCTATAGAAGATTCATCAAGGATTTCAGTAAAGTAGCTCGACCATTGTGCCATTTGTTGTCTAAGGATGTTCCCTTTATCTTTGATGAAGAGTGTGTGAAAGCTTTTGAAAAGCTTCGGTCTCTGTTATCCTCGGCACCAATCATGCAGTCTCCAAAATGGGCTGTACCTTTTGAAATCATGTGTGATGCCTCTGATTATGCAGTGGGAGCCGTGTTGAGACAGAGAGAAGAGAAACGACCACATGTCATCTACTACGCTAGTAAGACTCTCTCTGATGCTCAACTCAATTATACAACCACAGAGAAAGAACTTCTAGCTGTAGTGTTTGCCTTGGACAAGTTTCGTTCTTATTTATTGGGATCCAAGGTGGTTGTCTATTCTGATCATTCAGCATTGAGACATTTATTGGCAAAGAAAGAAACCAAACCGCGTCTTATTCGGTGGATTTTATTGCTGCAAGAATTTGATTTGGAGATAAAAGACAAAAAGGGGATGGAGAATGTGGTTGCAGATCATTTATCTCGAATCGAGTTTGAGCCGGTGATCGATGCATTACCTATTCGAGACTCATTCCCGGATGAGCAATTGTTTGAAATCAATTTGATAAAAGTTAATAGCCAAAGGTTGAAACATTGTGTGGAAGGATGTGTGCCAAGAAGAGACGTGGAGTCCGTCGACTTGACGGATCCCGTCTATCCGATTTAATCCCTTCGGAGAGTCAATCGTCTCCTACGGACGTTAAATTGTAGGTTTTGTATGTATTTCTATCCTTTATTTCTTTTAGTTTTCTTTAATTTTAATATTTTTTTTTATTTTAGTTTTCTTAAGTTTTTCTTCAATTCTAGTTGCGTTTTAATGTTTTTTCTTTGAAGTTTTTGATGTATAAGTTGCTTCCGGAGGATGCCAAGAGGTGTACCGAGGTATTTAGACTCAAGACGGGTGAAAAATCGTGCTCTCGGTCGACCTTGGGCGATGGAGACTCAAAAATATCAAGTCTCGGTCGACCTTGGGCGATGGAAGGTCAAACAGGCCTTCAGAAGGGGGATCGATCGCCCCAGAGAAGGGGGATCGATCGCCCCATGAAATTTCTTGAAGATCAGCCCCACTAGGTGGGCGATCGATCGCCCATCCTTGGGGGAATCGATCGCCCAAGGCAAAAATGTGGGCTGCCCGAATTGTTTTGGTATTTAAAGCTTCCTTATCCTCCTATGTTGCTACTACTTGCATCCTAAGCCTCTTTGAACTCCAATTCAAGTCCTATATCATCCGGAAAAATAATTTCTTCAATTAGTGATTATTATACAAGGATTCAACATTGATCAACATCAACTTCAACATCAAAGTGGATCAAAAATCACTAGTTCTCAAAGGAAGCTCACACTTTTTCAAGTTCAACATCGAAGTAAGTGAAGTTTTTCCTTGAAGAAATTGTTCAAATCTTTTTGAGGGCTTTTGAAGACCAAGTTTGGGGGATCAATTTGGTGCAATTACTTGTTCGATTTGGGTGGAAAAATTGTCGGAAAAAGGAGGTTGAAGGTTACAAAAGAATTGTGCACACCAAGTGTTCGATTTAATTCCTCAATTACACTTTTTCTACTTCTATGGCACCAAAGAGAGCAAGTCACCAAGATGCTTCAAGTTCACGTAATCCTCGCCGAGTGAGGAATGATCCGACCACAGGTTCTTCACGATCTCGCCGAGACGGTATTCAAGAGAGATGACATCCAAGGGCGTTGAACTATGAAACAACGTTTGACATAGCCGAACTGTATGGTATGTTTCCCGAGACACGATGGGGGATTTCCGACATCCGTCGTCGTCGGTCGGCATCCATTTTTGTTCCACTCTCATCTACTATTTACCCGAGGCTTGTCAAGGTATTTTATCAAAACTTGATGCCGAAACCTGATGAGCGGGATGTGCTTACTTCTTCCGTAGATGGAACAATAGTTCGAGTGGACATGTCATCCATTGCCATTGCGATGGGTTGTCCTCATGAATGCCCAGCTGATTTATCTCATATCTACACTCCTTTACCCGACGAGTTGTCGGTGGGCAATGTGGTTGCACGATTGTGTGCCAACCAATTTTCTGAGCCAAAAAGGAATGCAGCTTCAAAGTCTTCAATGCCAAATCATTTATGATTCCTTGACGCTGTGCTACTCAAGAATGTATGTCCAATTAGACATAAAATCGAAAGACGTCAAGAGTTCCTCAGAGCCTTATATGCCATACATTTTGGGCATTGGCTGTCATTCCCACAGATTGTCTGGGGCCAGATGGAGAAATTCTATTCCAAGGTTGTGGCCAAGGTACCAGACAGTGCAAGTGACTGGGAGTTTCCATTCCCTACTATTATTCACCAGTTGCTTGTATCACAGGGGTATGCAATCCACGAGGACGAGCTTGCCTTTCCACATGACCTTCATTATGGCACGCATGACTGGAACTTGAGTCGATCTCATATGCACCAGAGAGTCATAGCGGCGCCTGGTGAGGTATCTCGGTTGGCCCAAGGAGGAGAGCATGTAGATGTACCACCACCGGTGGACGATCCAGAGGAGATGGAGGCAGAGGAAGAGGAAGTGCATGCACAGGCTGGTGGCCATGATTATCAATACTTAGAAGGGCAGATTGCTGGGTTGACAGCCCAGTTTGGCACCTTACAGACAGAGGTCTCCACACAGTTTGGTGCAATGAGAGCAGAGATGGCGGATCACTTTCGTGACACTCGCCAAGAGCAACTAGAGATGAGGAGGATGATGCGTGCACTGATGCGCCAAGCAAACTTAGATCCAAATGCTCAGTCACCACCACATCCTTGATAGGAAGGTAACCATCTTTTGTATATTATTTTATTTTTAGTTTTTATTTTTCTTTTTATTTCTCTTTTTGTAGTTAGATTTTTATTATGAACAAAAAATTGAAAAATGAAAAAAATATTTTATATTTTATTTTTTTTGGGATTTTTCTCTTTCATATTTATTTTCACCCATACTATTTTCACTTGATCTTTGGGGTATAGTGGTTTGTTTTGACAGATTGCAACATCCAAGTTTGGGGGTGTGCTTGCATTGCCTTCGTGCTCGTGATGTACTCTATTTTCTTTCCACTACTCTATGGTCCTGGTAACATCGTTCTTACTCTTCTCTTTGCTTTGATTGATAGTACATTGAGGACAATGTACAGTTTAAGTTTGGGGGTGAGGCGATGCCTATTTTTGTGCTTTATTGCATATGGGGAAAATTTGTGAAATTCTTCTTGTATTAGGATTTTTATTTATTTTATTTTCTTATATTTATTTTATTTTCTTAGTTTATTTTTTATTTTATTTTGTTTTATTTTTAGATAGTATGTTTTGACATGATTCAAAGGATTAATACCTTATGTAGGTGCATAACTTGCAATTTTTGAGTATGTTTTGAATTTTTGAAACCTGTGATTTAAAGTATGTGGTTTTAATCATGGTTTGCAATAACATGTTTTGGGATGATTAATTTTAGTTTTCTTACATGCACAGACACATTAGCATAATCTTATGGGGTATAAACTTTGGTTTTGAGTTATTGAGTTACATATGCTTGATATTAATTAGTAACTCTTGAGAATGAGTACCAATGACGTGTTTTACTTGACTTCAATGAAAAAAAAAAAAAAAAAAGAAAGAGAAAAAAAGTGATGAATAAACAAATCAATTTGATCCTTTTCATGAGTAACCGGGCCTCTATGCCTCAGGAAGCACGGAGTGTTCGCGACAAAAGTGAAAGGGTGAGAAAAGATGAGCATTGGTTGTCTTGATTTGTAGCCTGACTGATTCGAGTAATTAGGTCTTCAGGGTATCTTAAAGCCTAGTGCCCTAAAGCCATCTGGTTTGGGAGTCACTGACTGAAAGCTTGCTACATGGATCTTTCAGAAAGCTTAATAGATCAAGACATTGCACAACCAATAAAGCAATGAAAAAAAAAGAATTGGAAAAAATGAATGAAAAAGCCATGTATTCATGTTGGAAAGTATGATTTCAATAAGGGGAGCTAGTGAGTTGAAAGGGTATGTGCCTTAATATATTCAGAGCTTGGTTATGCTATATGAGATGATTGCTAGTTCACTTTACACGAGGGGACTAGAGTTGATTACTTTGATATATGTTGATGTGAATTATGCATGGGGACCATTGCTTTGAATTATGGAATTATGGAATTTAAAATTATTCTTCAATGTAAGTTTGTAACTATGTATTGTAATCTTCTTCTTGAATTAATGTTGAAACAGAATTTTGAATGTTTGTGGGTAACATTTCTGGAAACCCTCACGAGACTATACTCGTCCACTAGGGGGAACCTAGGGGTTTAAAGGCTTGTTGCATATGCTAAATGCAATCGTTTCTCCCACAAAAGTGGAGTTAGGTAGTTTAGTTAATGTTTAGTAGTTTCTTTGTTTTAGTTTTGTTTTATTCTATTGCTAAGGGACTAGCAATATGTAAGTTTGGGGGTGTGATAGGCGTTGAATGTTACGCATTCTAGCCTCTTAACTTATGTATTTTATTCTCTTAGTGATAGATTATTTTGTAATTTTACTTTGTTTTAGTGTTTTCTGTATTTTCAGGGCCTTAATAATTATTTCAGTTAAAACCGTGATTTTGGGCTTTTAAAGAAGACATCCAAGATGGTGAGATGAAGCCTACATCAAGGAGATTCACTCAACCATTTATTTCAACTCAAATCAGCCCAAGAAAGAGGTCCAAGAGAATTACAGCTGCTTAAGAAGGTTTCGGGCCTGAAGCCCAAATCTGCGCATAATGCAGTCTTAATCCCGTTTTGGAAAATGGACCAGAAGTCTTATTTCTGAGCCTCAAATCGATATTATTTTCGCGTGGGGTTGAACGAAATTTGATTCTGCACACTTTTATATTTCACAAAAATTCCGTGAATCGGACTTCTAGTGGGTCAAAAGTTGGGCCGAAGTCAGCAGGAAAAACCCACCTGATTAGTGCTGCGGGAAACCCTAATTAATTCCTAATTGGATTAGGACTTTGGTGAATTCTCTTGGGGAATAAAAGGAAGACTTGGAGGCTGAAGAGGGAGAGCTTACACAGAGATTGGAGAGTCTGAGAGGGCTGAGAAGAGAACAGAAACATATTGCAGAGCCATTGGAGAACGAAGTCATACGCGTAATTCAGAAAGATGATGTCTTCTTCCTCAACAGTTGAAGCTTCTTCTTCTACCATGAGCGGCTAGTTCATCCACTAGGGTTTTGATGTAGCCCTAACAAAGCATCAATGGTTTGATTGTTTTAATTATTGGGGACCTTTATATACATGCATAGATTGTGTAATTGTGAGGATTCTTATTAATGAATTGAGCAATAAAAGTCTTGTAAATTCAATCTCAATGATTTCTTATCTTGTCTTAGATATTTAGTTGTTGTTATTGAACTCAATCTCTTTTGTTTTCTGTGATCATGAGAGAGATTATTACACAATGGTAATCACTGAATATATTGTTATGAGCTTTGATGGATTATGCCTAGAGAAGATGAACCATACTGCACCCTAGATTAGAGTAGTTAGGCAGATGGCCCATGCCAATCGAAGATAGTCCATGGCTTAGCCTTAATCATATGTTATCTTCTTGACGGATGAAGGTGAGCTTGTAGCCACCGACACCACTTATGCATGATGTAATTCCCCTATAGTTGATTCAATTGACCATTGATTGTGGAGTTAGTGGTGAAGTCAAACACCCTAGGTTTCTCTCTTATTATCTTCATTATCTGTTTACCTTTGATTTATTTTATTTTATCTTTTTAATTAGTTAAAAATCAGAATTCTTTTCTTATAAATTTAATTAGAATTAGTTCTGTGTTCCAACTCATCAGAACATAATCCCTGAGGTACGATACCCATTCCTTTCGATAGCCCTATTCTGCAAGGAATTCGTTCTATTGCGAAGTGTGGAAATTTTTAATTGATATATTTTTGAGTCACACTCACACACGAATCAGGTTTTGATGTACTTGGGTGATTTTGGGGTTTTGGCGTAATTGAGTGATTTTCGGGCTTTGTCGTACTTGGGGTGATTTTGGAGTTTTGGCGTACTTGGGGTGATTTTGGAGTTTTCTCGTACTTGGGCTTATTTTGGGGTTTAGGTATCCTTGGGGTGATTTTGGAGTTTTGACGTACTTGGGGTTATTTTGGGGTTTTCGCGTATTTGGGGTTTTGACTTTCTTGGGGTGAATTTGGGGTTTGGCTTCCTTCGGCTAATTTTTGGATTTTGGCGAACTTTGGTTGATTTTGGGGTTTTGGCGAACTTTGGGTGATTTTGGGGTTTTCGCGTATTCTGGGTTATTTTGAGGGTTTGGTGTACTTGGGGTGATTATGATGTTTTGGCATAATTGGGTGATTTTAGGGTTTTATTCGTACTTAGGGTGATATTGAAGTTTTGGCGTACTTTGGTTGATTTTGGGGTTTTGGCAAAATTGGGGTGAATATGGGGTTTGGCTTACTTCGGCTAATTTTGGGGTTTTGGCGTACTTTGGTTGATTTAGGGGTTTTGGCGAACTTGGGGTGATTTTGGGGTTTTGGCGTACTCTGGGTGATTTTGAGGTTTTGATGTACTTGGGTGATTTTGGAGTTTTGGCATAATTGAGTGATTTTCGGATTTTGTCGTACTTGGGGTGATATTGGATTTTTGGTGTAATTGGGGTTTTAGCGTAATTGGGGTGATTTTTTAGTTTTAGAGTACTTTGGGTGCCTATTGGGTTTTAGCGTAGTTGGGGTGATTTTGTGGTTTTGGCTTACTTGGGTGATTTATGTGTTTTGGCTTAGTTAGGTTATTTTGGGGTTTTGGCGTCTTTGGGGTGACTTGAGTTGATTTTGTGATTTTTTCATCTTTGGGGTTTTGGTTACTTGGAGTTATTTTTTGGTTTAGCTTATTTTGAGTGATTTTGGGGTTTTTAAAAATTTTGGGATTTTGGCAAATTTTGGGTTTTGGCATATTTGGGGTTATTTTTTGGTTTTTGCGTACTTGGGGTGATTTTGGGGCTTTGGTGTGCTTTGGGTTAATTTGGGTTTAGGGTTACTTGGGGTGATTTTGTAGTTTTGGCGTACTTAGGGTGATTTTGAAGTTTCGCGTACTTGGGATTATTTTGGAATTTAGGCATCCTTGGGGTGATTTTGGTGTTTTGGCGTACTTTGGGTTATTTTGGGGTTTTATCGTATTTGGGGCTTTGGCTAACTTGGGTTGAATTTGGGGTTTGGTTTACTTCGGCAAATTTTGTGGTTTTGGCGTACTTTGGTTGATTTTGGGGTTTTGGCGAACTTGGGGTGATTTTGTTGTTTTGTCGTACTCTCTGTGATTTTGAGGTTTTGATGTACTTGGGGTGATTTTTGGGTTTTACTGTACTTTGGGTAATTTTTGAATTTTAGCGTAGTTGGGTGATTTACTTGTTTTGGCTTAGTTAGGGTTATTTTGGGGATGACTTGAGATGATTTTGGGATTTTGGCGTATTTGGGGTTTTGGTTAGTTGGAGTTATTTTTTGGTTTTAGCTTATTTGGAGTGATTTTGGAATTTTGAAAAATTTTGGGATTTTTGTAAATTTTGGGTTTTGGCGTATTTGTGGTTATTTTTTGGTTTTTGCGTATTTGGGGTGATTTTGGGGCTTTGGTGTGCTTTGGGTTATTTCGGTGTTTAGGGTTACTTGGGGTGATTTTGGAGTTTTGTCGTACTTGGGGTGATTTTGGAGTTTTCGCGTACTTGGGCTTATTTTGGGGTTTAGGCATCCTTGGGTGATTTTGTAGTTTTGGCGTATTTGGGGTGAGACTGGGGTTTCGGTGTAATTGGGGTTTTGGCGTAATTGAGGTGATTTTTGAGTTTCAGAATACTTTGGGTGACTTTTGGGTTTTAGCGTAGTTGGGGTGATTTTGTGGTTTGGCTTACTTGGGGTGATTTATGTGTTTTGGCTTACTTACGGTGATTTTGTGGTTTAGCTTATTTGGTTTGATTTTAGGGTTTGGAAAATTTTGGGATTTTCGCAAATTTTGGGTTTTGGCTTATTTGGGGTTATTTTTTGGTTTTTGCATACTTGAGGTGATTTTATGCCTTTGGTGTACTTTGGGTAAATTTGGGGTTTTATTCGTACTTGGGCTTACTTTGGGGTTTAGGCATCCTTGGGTGATTTTGGAGTTTTGGCGTACTTGGGGTTATTTTGGTGTTTTATCGTATTTGTTGCTTTTGCTAACTTGGGGTGAATTTGGGGTTTGGTTTACTTCGGCTAATTTTGTTATTTTGGCGTACTTTGGTTGATTTTGGGGTTTGGCGAACTTGGGGTGATTTTGGGGTTTTGGCGTACTCTGGGTGATTTTGAGGTTTTGATGTACTTGGGGTGATTTTGGGGTTTTGGCATAATTGTGTAATTTTTGGGTTTTGTCGTACTTGGTGTGATATTGGAGTTTCGGTGTAATTGGGATTTTGGCGTAATTAGGGTGATTTTTGGGTTTTAGGTTACTTTGGGTGATTTTTGAATTTAACCATAGTTGGGGTGATTTTGTGGTTTTGGCTTACTTGGAGTGATTTACGTGTTTTGGCTTACTTTTGGTGATTTTTGGATTTTGGCGTCTTAGGGATGACTTGAGATGATATTGGGATTTTGGCATATTTGGGGTTTGGTTAGTTGGAGTTATTTTGTGGTTTTAGCTTATTTGGAGTGATTTTGAGATTTTGTAATGTTTTTGGATTTTGGTAAATTTTGGGTTTTGGCGTATTTGTGGTTATTTTTTGGTTTTTGCGTACTTGGGGTGATTTTGGGGCTTTGGTATACTTTTGGTTATTTCGGGGTTTAGGGTTACTTGGGGTGATTTTGGGGTTTGGCATACTTGGGCTAAGTTTTGGGTTTTGGCGAAATTTGGTTAATTTTGGAGTTTTGGCGAACTTGGGGTGATTTTGGGTTTTTGCGTACTCTGGGTGATTTTGAAGTTTTGATGTACTTGGTGTGATTTTGAAGTTTTGGCATAATTTGGTGATTTTGGGGTTTTGTTGTATTTGGGGTGATATTGTGGTTTTGGTGTAATTGGGGTTTTGGCGTAATTGGATTGATTTTTGAGTTTTAGTGTACTTTTGGTGATTTTTGGATTTTAGCGTAATTGGGTTGATTTTGTGTTTTGGCTTATTTGGGGTGATTTAGGTGTTTTGACTTACTTACGGTGATTTTGGGGTTTTGGCGTCTTAGGGGTGGCTTGAGATGATTATGGGAATTTGGCGTATTTGTGGTTTGGGTTTACTTGGAGTTATTTTGTGGTTTTAAATTATTTGGATTGATTTTGGGGTTTTGAAATATTTTGGTATTTTGGCAAATTTTGAGTTTTGGCGTATTTCGTTTTATTTTTTGGTTTTGCGTACTTGGAGTGAATTTGGGGTTTGGCTTACTTGGGCTAATTTTGGGGTTTTGGCGAACTTTGGTTGATTTTGGGGTTGGGCGAACTTTGGGTGATTTTGGGGTTTTGGCTTACTTGGGCTAATTTTGGGGTTTTGTCGAAAGTTGGTTGATTTTGGGATGTTGGCGAACTTGGGGTGATTTTGGGGTTTTGCCGTATTCTGGGTGACTTTGAGGTTTTGGTGTACTTGGGGTGATTATGATGTTTTGGCATAATTGGGTGAATTTGGGGTTTTATTCGTACTTGGGGTGATATTGAAGTTTTGGCGTACTTTGGTTAATTTTTGGGTTTGACGAACTTGGGGTGATTTTGGGGTTTTGGCGTACTCTGGGTGATTTTGAGGTTTTGATGTACTTGGGGTGATTTTGGGGTTTTGGCATAATTGAGTGATTTTTGGGTTTTGTCGTACTTGGGGTGATATTGGGGTTTCGGTGTTATTGGGATTTTGGCATAATTGGGGTGATTTTTGGGTTTTAGGTTACTTTGGGTAATTTTTGAATTTAAGCGTAGTTGGGGTGATTTTGTGGTTTTGGCTTACTTGGGTTGATTTACGTGATTTTGAGACTTTGGTGTACTTTAGGTTAATTTGGGGTTTAGGGTTATTTGGGGTGATTTTGGAATTTTGGCTTACTTGGGATGATTTTGGAGTTTTCTCGTACTTGGGCTTATTTTGGAGTTTAGGCATCCTTGGGGTGATTTTGGAGTTTTGCCGTACTTGGGTTTATTTTGGGGTTTTCTCGTGTTTGGGGTTTTGACTTACTTGGGGTGAATTTGGGGTTTGGCTTACTTGGGCTAATTTTGGGATTTTGGCAAACTTTGGTTGATTTTGGGGTTTTGGCAAACTTGGGTTGATTTTGGGGTTTTGGCGAACTTGGGTTGATTTTGGGGTTTTGGCGTATTCTGGGTGATTTTGAGGGTTTGGTATAC
The DNA here is from genome assembly GCA_026545225.1 of Cornus controversa. Lineage (NCBI taxonomy): Eukaryota > Viridiplantae > Streptophyta > Magnoliopsida > Cornales > Cornaceae > Cornus > Cornus controversa. The sequence goes on from CM048852.1 coordinate 63,024,543, forward strand.
TTGGGGTGATTATGATGATTTGGCATAATTGGGTGATTTTAGGGTTTTATTCGTACTTGGGGTGATATTGAAGTTTTGGAGTACTTTGGTTGATTTTGGAGTTTTGGCATACTTGGGGTGATTTTGGGGTTTTGGCGTACTCTGGGTAATTTTGAGGTTTTGATGTAGTTGGGGTGATTTTGGGGTTTTGGCATAATTGAGTGATTTTTGGATTTTGTCGTACTTGAGGTGATATTGGGGTTTCGGTGTAATTGAGGTTTTGGCGTAATTGGGGTGATTTTTGGATTTTAGTGTATTTTGGGTGATTTTTGGATTTTAGCGTAGTTGGTGTGATTTTGTGGTTTTGGCTTACTTGGGGTGATTTACGTGTTTGGGCTTACTTAGTGTGATTTTTGGATTTTGGCTTCTTAGGGATGACTTTAGATGATTTTGGGATTTTGGCGTATTTGGGGTTTTGGTTAGTTGGAGTTATTTTGTGACTTTAGCTTATTTGTAGTGATTTTGGTGTTTTGAAATATTTTTGGATTTTTGCAAATCTTTAGTTTTGGCGTATTTGTGGTTATTTTTTGGTTTTTGCGTACTTGGGGTGATTTTGGGGCTTTCGTGTATTTTGGGTTATTTTTGGGTTTAGGGTTACTTGGGGTGGTTTTGGAGTTTTGGCGTACTTGGGGTGCTTTTGAAGTTTTCGCGTACTTGGGATTATTTTGGGATTTAGGCATCCTTGGGGTTATTTTGGAGTTTTGGCGTACTTGGGGTTATTTTGGGGTTTGGTTTACTTCGGCTAATTTTGTGGTTTTTGCTAACTTGGGGTTAATTTTGGGGTTTCGGCGAACTTGGGGTAATTTTGGGGTTTTGTCGTACTCTCGGTGATTTTGAGGTTTTGATGTACTTGGGGTCATTTTGGGATTTTGGCATAATTGAGTGATTTTGGGGTTTTAGCGTAATTGGGGTGATTTTTGGGTTTTAGTATACTTTGGGTGATTTTTGAATTTTAGAGTACTTGGGGTGATTTTGTGATTTTGGCTTACTTGGGGTGATTTACGTGTTTTGGTTTACTTTTGGTGATTTTGGGGTTTTGGCGTCTTAAGGATGACTTGAGATGATATTGGGATTTTGGCGTATTTGGGGTTTGGTTAGGTGGAGTTATTTTGTTGTTTAAGCTTATTTGGAGTGATTTTTGGGATTTTGGTAAATTTTGGGTTTTGGCGTATTTGTGGTTATTTTTTAGTTTTTGCGTACTTGGGGTGATTTTGGGGCTTTGGTGTACTTTTGGTTATTTCGGGGTTTTGGGTTACTTGGGGTGATTTTGGGGTTTGGCATACTTGGGCTAAGTTTGGGGTTTTGGCAACTTTGGTTGATTTTCGGGTTTTGGCGAACTTGGGGTGATTTTGGGGTTTTTGCGTACTCTGGGTGATTTTGAGGTTTTGATGTACTTGGTGTGATTTTGGTGTTTTGGCATAATTGGGTGATTTTTGGGTTTTGATGTATTTGGGGTAAGCTTATTTGGGTTGATTTTGGGGCTTTGGTGTGCTTTGGGTTATTTCGGTGTTTAGGGTTACTTGGGGTGATTTTGGAGTTTTGTCGTACTTGGGGTGATTTTGGAGTTTTCGCGTACTTGGGCTTACTTTGGGGTTTAGGCATCCTTGGGTGATTTTGGAGTTTTGGCGTACTTGGGGTTATTTTGGTGTTTTATCGTATTTGGGGCTTTGGCTAACTTGGGGTGAATTTGGGGTTTGGTTTACTTCGGCTAATTTTGTGGTTTTGGCGTACTTTGTTTGATTTTGGTGTTTGGCGAACTTGGGGTGATTTTGGGGTTTTGGCGTACTCTGGGTGATTTTGAGGTTTTGATGTACTTGGGGTGATTTTGGGGTTTTGGCATAATTGAGTGATTTTCGGGTTTTGTCGTACTTGGTGTGATATTGGAGTTTCGTTGTAATTGTGATTTTGGCGTAATTGGGGTGATTTTTGGGTTTTAGGTTACTTTGGGTGATTTTTGAATTTAACCATAGTTGGGGTGATTTTGTGGTTTTGGCTTAGTTGGAGTGATTTACGTGTTTTGGCTTACTTTTGGTGATTTTTGGATTTTGGCGTCTTAGGGATGACTTGAGATGATATTGGGATTTTGGCGTATTTGGGGTTTGGTTGGTTGGAGTTATTTTGTGGTTTTAGCTTATTTGGAGTGATTTTGAGATTTTGAAATATTTTCGGATTTTTGTAAATTTTGAGTTTTGGCGTATTTGTGGTTATTTTTTGGTTTTTGCGTACTTGGGGTGATTTTGGGGCTTTGGTATACTTTTGGTTATTTCGGTGTTTAGGGTTACTTGGGGTGATTTTGGGGTTTGGCATACTTGGGCTAAGTTTTGGGTTTTGGCGAACTTTGGTTGATTTTGGGGTTTTGGCGAACTTGAGGTGATTTTGGATTTTTGCGTACTCTGGGTGATTTTGAGGTTTTAATGTACTTGGTGTGATTTTGAAGTTTTGGCATAATTTGGTGATTTTGGGGTTTTGTTGTATTTGGGGTGATATTGTGGTTTTGGTGTAATTGGGGTTTTGGCGTAATTGGATTGATTTTTGAGTTTTAGTGTACTTTTGGTGATTTTTGAATTTTAGCGTAGTTGGGCTGATTTTGTGTTTTGGCTTATTTGGGGTGATTTAGGTGTTTTGACTTACGGTGATTTTGGGGTTTTGGCGTTTTTGTGGTTTAGGTTTACTTGGAGTTATTTTTTGGTTTTAGCTTATTTGGAGTGATTTTGGGGTTTTGAAATATTTTAGGGTTTTGAAATATTTTGGTATTTTGGCAAATTTTGAGTTTTGGCGTATTTCGTTTTATTTTTTGGTTTTGCGTACTTGGGGTGATTTTGGGCTCTGGTGTACTTTGGATTCTTTTGGGTTTAGGCTTACTTGGGTGATTTTGGAGCTTTGGCGTACTTGGGGTGACTTTGGAGTTTTCGCGTACTTGTGATTATTTGGTGGTTTAGGCATCCTTGGAGTGATTTTGGTGTTTTGGCGTACTTGCAGTTATTTTTGGGTTTTCTCGTATTTGGTGTTTTGGCTTACTTGGGGTGAATATGGGGTTTGGCTTTCTTCGGCTAATTTTGGGGTCTAGGCGTACTTTGGTTGATTTAGGGGTTTTGACGAACTTGGGGTGATTTTGGAGTTTTGGCGTACTTTGGGAGATTTTGAGGTTTTGATGTACTTGGTTGATTTTGGGCTTTTGGCATAATTGAGTGATTTTCGGGTTTTGTCGTACTTGGGGTGATATTGGGTTTTTGGTATAATTGGGGTTTTGGCGTAATTGGGGTGATTTTTTAGTTTTAGAGTACTTTGGGTGACTATTGGGTTTTAGCGTAGTTGGGGTGATTTTGTGATTTTGGCTTACTTGGGTGATTTATGTGTTTTGGCTTGCTTAGGGTTATTTTTGGGTTTTGGCATCTTAGGGGTGACTTGAGATGATTTTGGGATTTTGTCATCTTTGGGGTTTTGGTTCCTTGGAGTTATTTTTTGGTTTAGCTTATTTTGAATGATTTTGGAGTTTTTGAAAATTTTGAGATTTTGGCAAATTTTGAGTTTTGGCATATTTGGGGTTATTTTTTGTTTTTGCATACTTGGGTGATTTTGGGGTTTTGGGTTTAGGGTTTAGGGTTTATGCATATATGAAAGTACTCATGTACTAGTAATCTCTCAATGACAAGTAATCTAATTTGAAAATCTGATCAAATTATTATCATCAGATGACTCTAGTTTTTCTTCACTATTTTTGTGTACGTAGGCACCACTTTTGTAAATAGAGGTACCACATTTTGTGAAGTCTATTTTGTTAACTGCTGATCAAAATTTAGTATTTTTTTTTTATTACTGGTTGGCAAAATTGTAAGATTTGGTTGGGTACTTGAATAAAATAAATAATATTTCTTCAAATCCACATAAGCATTTTAGGACAATTCAATTTTTTGAAATTTCATGACATTCTCTTCATGTATTTGTAAATTAGACTCCAAAAGTCCATGTATTTGAAATTTAACCTATTTGAATAATTATTTTTCCTTCCCTTTTGATATTAATTAATTTTATTTTATTTTTAAACAAAATATATATCCTCGGCCGATTAGGTTATCAAATCAAATATCCATTGGTTTATTAGAAGGGATCAAGGAATGACCTTATGCATATATAATAGTACGCATTTACTACTAATCATTCAATGACAAGTAAATCCAATACGAGAATCTAATCAAATTATCATCATCGGATGACTTTATTTTTTTCATCACAATTTTTGGACACGTCGGCACCAGTGTTTTATGAATTGAGGTACCACTTCTTGTGAAAACTATTTTATTAACTACTGATCAAAATTAAGTTTTTTTAAAATATTTTTTTGTATCAATGTCGTCAAAACAGTAAGCGTAGTTCGTGTAATTGAATAAAATAAACTGTATTATTTGATATCTACATCACCAATTTAGGTTAATTAATGTTTTTAAAATTTCATGACTTTGACTTCATGCTTTTGTAAATTTGACTCAAAAAGTCCATATATTTGTAATTTTCCCAATTCTAATCATTATTTGCCCTTCTCTTTCGATATCAATTTATTTTATTTTAGTTTTTAAATAAATTATCCTTAGCAGATCAAGTTATCAAATCGGATATCCGTTGGGTTATTAGATCGGATTATGGAATTTACGCATATATGAAAGTACTCATTTACTAAAATCTTACCGTGACAAATAAATGTAGTTTTTGAATCTGATCAAATTATCATCATTAGATGACTCCATTTTTGTAACACCAATTTTGTGAACGTAGCACCACTTTTGTGAATAGAGGTACTATTTTTGTGAATGCTATTTTGACAAGAACGGTTAAAAATTTATTTATTTTTTTTTCATCACCGGTTGTTAAAATAATTAGAGTAGTTTGGGCACTTGAATAGAATAAAAAGTGTTTTTTGAAATCCACGTCAATATTTTTGGACAATTATGTTTTTTAGATTTTCACGACTTTGACTTCATGCATTTGTAAATTAGACTCCAAATGTCCATGTATTTGTAATTTTATCTATCCTAAAAATTATTTTCCCTGATCTTTTGATATTAATTTAATTTATTTTTTTTAAATAAAAAAAAAACATTCCTTTGCCGATCAAGTTATCAAATCGGACGTCCGTTTGTGTACATAGGCGCCACTTTTGTATGTAGAGGTACCACCTTTTGTGAAGACTATTGTGTTAAGTGCTGATCAAAATTTAGTATTTTTTTTTTTTATTACTGGTTGGCAAAATTGTAAGATTTGGTTGGGTACTTGAATAAAATAAACAATATTTCTTCAAATTCACATAAGCAATTGAGGACAATTCAATTTTTTGATATTTCATGACATTCTCTTCATGTATTTGTAAATTTGACTCCAAAAGTCCATGTATTTGTAATTAAATCTATTTCAATAATTATTTTTCCTTCCCCTTTGATATTAATTAATTTTATTTTATTTTTAAACAAAATATATATCCTCGGCCGATTAGGTTATGAAATCAAATATCCATTGGTTTATTAGAAGGGATCAAGGAATGACCTTATGCATATATAATAGTACGCATTTACTACTAATCATTCAACGACAAGTAAATCCAATACGAAAATCTAATCAAATTATCATCATCAGATGACTTTATTTTTTTCATCACAATTTTTGGGCACGTCGGCACCAGTGTTTTATGAATTGAGGTACCACTTCTTCTGAAAGCTATTTTATTAACTACTGATCAAAATTTAATTTTTTTTAATTTATTTTTGTATCAATGTCGTCAAAACAGTAAGAGTAGTTCGTGTAACTCATTAAAATAAACAGTATTATTTGATATCTACATCAACAATTTAGGTTAATTCATGTTTTTGAAATTTCATGACTATAACTTCATGCTTTTGTAAATTTGACTCAAAAAGTCCATATATTTATAATTTATCCTATTCTAATCAATATTTGTCCTTCTCTTTTGATATCAATTTATTTTATTTTACTTTTTAAATAAATTATCCTTAGCTGATTAGGTTATCAAATCGGATATCCGTTGGGTTTTTAGATCGGATTATGGAATTTACGCATATGTGAAAGTACTCATGTACTAAAAATCTTACAGTGACAAATAAATGCAGTTTTTGAATCTGATCAAATTATCATCATTAGATTACTTCATTTTTGTAACACCAATTTTGTGAACGTAGCACCACTTTTGTGAATAGAGGTACTATTTTTGTGAATGCTATTTTGACAAGAACGGTTAACATTTTAGTTTTTTTTTTTCATCACCGGTTGTTAAAATAATTAGAGCAGTTTGGGCACTTGAATACAATAAAAAGTGTTTTTTGAAATCCACTTCAATATTTTTTGACAATTATGTTTTTTGGAATTTCATGACTTTGACTTCATGCATTTGTAAATTCGACTCCAAAAGTCCATGTATTTGTAATTTTATCTATCCTAATAATTATTTGCCCTAATCTTTTGATATTAATTTAATTTTTATTTTTTAAATAAAAAAAACTATCCTTAGTCGATCAGGTTATCTAATCGGTTGTCCGTTTGGTTTTTGGATCAGATTACGGAATAACGTTATACATATATGAAAGTACTCATGTACTAGTAATCTCTCAATGACAAGTAATCTAATTTGAAAATCTGATCAAATTATTATCATCAGATGACTCTAGTTTTTCTTCACTATTTTTGTGTACGTAGGCACCACTTTTGTAAATAGAGGTACCACATTTTGTGAAGACTATTTTGTTAACTGCTGATCAAAATTTAGTATTTTTTTTTTATTACAGGTTGGCAAAATTGTAAGATTTGGTTGGGTACTTGAATAAATAAACAATATTTCTTCAAATCCACATAAGCATTTTCGGACAATTCATTTTTTTGAAATTTCATGACATTCTCTTCATGTATTTGTAAATTAGACTCCAAAAGTCCATGTATTTGAAATTTAATCTATTTGAATAATTATTTTTCCTTCCCCTTTGATATTAATTTATTTTATTTTATTTTTTAAAAAAATATATATCCTCGGCCGATTAGGTTATCAAATCAAATATCCATTGGTTTATTAGAAGGGATCAAGGAATGACCTTATGCATATATAATAGTACGCATTTACTACTAATCATTCATCGATAAGTAGATCCAATACGCAAATCTAATCAAATTATCATCATCAGATGACTTTATTTTTTTCATCACAACTTTTGGGCACGTCGGCACCAGTGTTTTATGAATTGAGGTATCACTTCTTGTGAAAACTATTTTATTAATACTGATCAAAATTTAGTTTTTTTTAAACATTTTTTGTATCACTGTCGTCAAAACAGTAAGAGTAGTTCGTGTAATTGAATAAAATAAACAGTATTATTTGATATCTACATCGACAATTTAGGTTAATTTATGTTTTTTAAATTTCATGACTTTGACTTCATGCTTTTGTAAATTTGACTCAAAAAGTCCATATATTTGTAATTTTCCCAATTCTAGTCATTATTTGTCCTTCACTTTTGATATCAATTTATTTTATTTTACTTTTTAAATAAATTATCCTTAACTGATCAGGTTATCAAATCGGATATCCGTTGGGTTTTTAGATCGGATTATGGAATTTACGCATATGTGAAAGTAATCATGTACTAAAAATCTTACGGTGACAAATAAATGCAGTTTTTGAATCTGATCAAATTATCATCATTAGATGACTCCATTTTTGTAACACCAATTTTGTGAACGTAGCTCCACTTTTGTAAATAGAGGTACTATTTTTGTTAATGCTATTTTGACAAGAACGATTAAAAATTTAGTTTTTTTTTTTCATCACTGGTTGTTAAAATAATTAGAGTAGTTTGGGCACTTGAATACAATAAAAAGTGTTTTTTGAAATCCACTTCAATATTTTTTGACAATTATGTTCTTTGGAATTTCTTGACTTTTACTTCATGCATTTGTAAATTCGACTCCAAAAGTCCATGTATTTGTAATTTTATATATCCTAATAATTATTTGCCCTAATCTTTTGATATTAATTTAATTTTTTATTTTTTAAATAAAAAAACTATCTTTAGCCGATCAGGTTATCTAATCGGCTGTCCGTTTGGTTTTTGTATCTAATCGGCTGTCCGTTTGGTTTTTGGATCAGATTACGGAATAACGTTATGCATATATGAAAGTACTCATGTACTAGTAATCTCTCAATGATAAGTAATCTAATTTGAAAATCTGATCAAATTATTATCATCAGATGACTCTAGTTTTTCATCACAATTTTTGGGCACGTTGGCACCAGTGTTTTATGAATTGAGGTACCACTTCTTGTGAAAACTATTTTATTAACTACTGATCAAAATCTAATTTTTTTAAAAGTTTTTTTTGTATCACTGTCGTCAAAACAGTAAGAGTAGTTCGTGTAATTGAATAAAATAAACAGTAGTATTTGATATCTACATCACCAATTTAGGTTAATTCATGTTTTTGAAATTTCATGACTTTGACTTCATGCTTTTGTAAATTTGACTCAAAAAGTCCATATATTTGTAATTTTTCCAATTCAAGTCATTATTTGTCCTTCTATTTTGATATCAATTTATTTTATTTTACTTTTTAAATAAATTATCATTAGTTGAACAGGTTATCAAATCGGATATGCATTGGGTTATTAGATCGAATTATGGAATTTACGCATATCTGAAAGTACTCATGTACTAAAAATCTTACAGTGACAAATAAATGCAGTTTTTGAATCGGATCAAATTATCATCATTAGATTACTTCATTTTTGTAACACCAATTTTGTGAACGTAGCACCACTTTTGTGAATAGAGGTACTATTTTTGTGAATGCTATTTTGACAAGAACGGTTAACATTTTAGTTTTTTTTTTTCATCATCGGTTGTTAAAATAAATAGAGTAGTTTGGGCACTTGAATACAATAAAAAGTGTTTTTTGAAATCCACTTCAATATTTTTTGACAATTATGTTTTTTGGAATTTCATGACTTTGACTTCATGCATTTGTAAATTCGACTCCAAAAGTCCATGTATTTGTAATTTTATCTATCCTAATAATTATTTGCCCTAATCTTTTGATATTAATTTAATTTTTATTTTTTAAATAAAAAAAACTATCCTTAGTCGATCAGGTTATCTAATCGGTTGTCCGTTTGGTTTTTGGATCAGATTACGGAATAACGTTATACATATATGAAAGTACTCATGTACTAGTAATCTCTCAATGACAAGTAATCTAATTTGAAAATCTGATCAAATTATTATCATCAGATGACTCTAGTTTTTCTTCACTATTTTTGTGTACGTAGGCACCACTTTTGTAAATAGAGGTACCACATTTTGTGAAGACTATTTTGTTAACTGCTGATCAAAATTTAGTATTTTTTTTTTATTACAGGTTGGCAAAATTGTAAGATTTGGTTGGGTACTTGAATAAATAAACAATATTTCTTCAAATCCACATAAGCATTTTCGGACAATTCATTTTTTTGAAATTTCATGACATTCTCTTCATGTATTTGTAAATTAGACTCCAAAAGTCCATGTATTTGAAATTTAATCTATTTGAATAATTATTTTTCCTTCCCCTTTGATATTAATTTATTTTATTTTATTTTTTAAAAAAATATATATCCTCGGCCGATTAGGTTATCAAATCAAATATCCATTGGTTTATTAGAAGGGATCAAGGAATGACCTTATGCATATATAATAGTACGCATTTACTACTAATCATTCATCGATAAGTAGATCCAATACGCAAATCTAATCAAATTATCATCATCAGATGACTTTATTTTTTTCATCACAACTTTTGGGCACGTCGGCACCAGTGTTTTATGAATTGAGGTATCACTTCTTGTGAAAACTATTTTATTAATACTGATCAAAATTTAGTTTTTTTTAAACATTTTTTGTATCACTGTCGTCAAAACAGTAAGAGTAGTTCGTGTAATTGAATAAAATAAACAGTATTATTTGATATCTACATCGACAATTTAGGTTAATTTATGTTTTTGAAATTTCATGACTTTGACTTCATGCTTTTGTAAATTTGACTCAAAAAGTCCATATATTTGTAATTTTCCCAATTCTAATCATTATTTGCCCTTCTCTTTCGATATCAATTTATTTTATTTTACTTTTTAAATAAATTATGCTTAGCTGATCAGGTTATCAAATCGGATATCCGTTGGGTTATTAGATCGGATTATGGAATTTACGCATATATGAAAGTACTCATGTACTAAAATCTTACCGAGACAAATAAATGTAGTTTTTGAATCTGATCAAATTATCATCATTAGATGACTCCATTTTTGTAACACCAATTTTGTGAACGTAGCACCACTTTTGTGAATAGAAGTACTATTTTTGTGAATGCTATTTTGACAAGAACGGTTAAAAATTTATTTATTTTTTTTTCATCACCGGTTGTTAAAATAATTAGAGTAGTTTGGGCACTTGAATAGAATAAAAAGTGTTTTTTGAAATCCACATCAATATTTTTGGACAATTAGGTTTTTTGGAATTTCACAACTTTGACTTCATGCATTTGTAAATTAGACTCCAAATGTCCATGTATTTGTAATTTTATCTATCCTAAAAATTATTTTCCCTGATCTTTTGATATTAATTTAATTTATTTTTTTCAAATAAAAAAAAAAATTCCTTTGCCGATCAAGTTATCAAATCGGACGTCCGTTAGTGTACATAGGCACCACTTTTGTATGTAGAGGTACCACCTTTTGTGAAGACTATTGTGTTAACTGCTGATCAAAATTTAGTATATATTTTTTTTATTACTGGTTGGCAAAGTTGTAAGATTTGGTTGGGTACTTGAATAAAATAAACAATATTTCTTGAAATCCTCATAAGCATTTTAGGACAATTCAATTTTTTGAAATTTCATGACATTCTCTTCATGTATTTGTAAATTTGACTCCAAAAGTCCATGTATTTGTAATTTAATCTATTTGAATAATTATTTTTCCTTCCCCTTTGATATTAATTTATTTTATTTTATTTTATTTAAAAAATATATATCCTTAGCGGATTAGGTTATCAAGTCAAATATCCATTGGTTTATTAGACGGGATCAAAGAATAACCTTATGCATATATAATAGTACGCATTTACTACTAATCATTCAACGACAAGTAAATCCAATACGAGAATCTAATCAAATTATCATCGTCAGATGACTTTATTTTTTTCATCACAATTTTTGGGCACGTCGGCAGCAGTGTTTTATGAATTGAGGTACCACTTCTTCTGAAAGCTATTTTATTAACTACTGATCAAAATTTAATTTTTTTTTTAACTTTTTTTTTGTATCACTGTCGTCAAAACAGTAAGAGTAGTTCGTGTAACTGATTAAAATAAACAGTATTATTTGATATATACATCAACAATTTAGGTTAATTCATGTTTTTGAAATTTCATTACTTTAACTTCATGCTTTTGTAAATTTGACTCAAAAAGTCCATATATTTGTAATTTTTCCTATTCTAATCATTATTTGTCCTTCTCTTTTGATATCAATTTATTTTATTTTACTTTTTAAATAAATTATGCTTAGCTGATCAGGTTATCAAATCGGATATCCGTTGGGTTATTAGATCGGATTATGGAATTTACGCATATGTGAAAGTACTCATGTACTAAAATCTTACCGTGACAAATAAATGCAGTTTTTGAATCTGATCAAATTATCATCATTAGATGACTCCATTTTTGTAACACCAATTTTGTGAACGTAGCACCACTTTTATGAATAGAGGTACTATTTTTGTGAATGCTATTTTCACAAGAACGATTAAAAATTTAGTTTTTTTTTTTTTCATCACCGGTTGTTAAAATAATTAGAGTAGTTTGGGCACTTGAATAGAATAAAAAGTGTTTTTTGAAATCCACATCAATATTTTTGGACAATTAGGTTTTTTGGAATTTCACAACTTTGACTTCATGCATTTGTAAATTAGACTCCAAATGTCCATGTATTTGTAATTTTATCTATCCTAAAAATTATTTTCCCTGATCTTTTGATATTAATTTAATTTATTTTTTTCAAATAAAAAAAAAAATTCCTTTGTCGATCAAGTTATCAAATCGGACGTCCGTTTGTGTACATAGGCACCACTTTTGTATGTAGAGGTACCACCTTTTGTGAAGACTATTGTGTTAACTGCTGATCAAAATTTAGTATATATTTTTTTTATTACTGGTTGGCAAAGTTGTAAGATTTGGTTGGGTACTTGAATAAAATAAACAATATTTCTTGAAATCCTCATAAGCATTTTAGGACAATTCAATTTTTTGAAATTTCATGACATTCTCTTCATGTATTTGTAAATTTGACTCCAAAAGTCCATGTATTTGTAATTTAATCTATTTGAATAATTATTTTTCCTTCCCCTTTGATATTAATTTATTTTATTTTATTTTATTTAAAAAATATATATCCTTAGCGGATTAGGTTATCAAGTCAAATATCCATTGGTTTATTAGACGGGATCAAAGAATAACCTTATGCATATATAATAGTACGCATTTACTACTAATCATTCAACGACAAGTAAATCCAATACGAGAATCTAATCAAATTATCATCGTCAGATGACTTTATTTTTTTCATCACAATTTTTGGGCACGTCGGCAGCAGTGTTTTATGAATTGAGGTACCACTTCTTCTGAAAGCTATTTTATTAACTACTGATCAAAATTTAATTTTTTTTTTAACTTTTTTTTTGTATCACTGTCGTCAAAACAGTAAGAGTAGTTCGTGTAACTGATTAAAATAAACAGTATTATTTGATATATACATCAACAATTTAGGTTAATTCATGTTTTTGAAATTTCATTACTTTAACTTCATGCTTTTGTAAATTTGACTCAAAAAGTCCATATATTTGTAATTTTTCCTATTCTAATCATTATTTGTCCTTCTCTTTTGATATCAATTTATTTTATTTTACTTTTTAAATAAATTATGCTTAGCTGATCAGGTTATCAAATCGGATATCCGTTGGGTTATTAGATCGGATTATGGAATTTACGCATATGTGAAAGTACTCATGTACTAAAATCTTACCGTGACAAATAAATGCAGTTTTTGAATCTGATCAAATTATCATCATTAGATGACTCCATTTTTGTAACACCAATTTTGTGAACGTAGCACCACTTTTGTGAATAGAGGTACTATTTTTGTGAATGCTATTTTCACAAGAACGGTTAAAAATTTAGTTTTTTTTTTTTTCATCACCGGTTGTTAAAATAATTAGAGTAGTTTGGGCACTTGAATAGAATAAAAAGTGTTTTTTGAAATCCACATCAATATTTTTGGACAATTAGGTTTTTTGGAATTTCACAACTTTGACTTCATGCATTTGTAAATTAGACTCCAAATGTCCATGTATTTGTAATTTTATCTATCCTAAAAATTATTTTCCCTGATCTTTTGATATTAATTTAATTTATTTTTTTCAAATAAAAAAAAAATTCCTTTGCCGATCAAGTTATCAAATCGGACGTCCGTTTGTGTATATAGGCACCACTTTTGTATGTAGAGGTACCACCTTTTGTGAAGACTATTGTGTTAACTGCTGATCAAAATTTAGTATATATTTTTTTTATTACTGGTTGGCAAAGTTGTAAGATTTGGTTGGGTACTTGAATAAAATAAACAATATTTCTTGAAATCCTCATAAGCATTTTAGGACAATTCAATTTTTTGAAATTTCATGACATTCTCTTCATGTATTTGTAAATTTGACTCCAAAAGTCCATGTATTTGTAATTTAATCTATTTGAATAATTATTTTTCCTTCCCCTTTGATATTAATTTATTTTATTTTATTTTATTTAAAAAATATATATCCTTAGCGGATTAGGTTATCAAGTCAAATATCCATTGGTTTATTAGACGGGATCAAAGAATAACCTTATGCATATATAATAGTACGCATTTACTACTAATCATTCAACGACAAGTAAATCCAATACAAGAATCTAATCAAATTATCATCATCAGATGACTTTATTTTTTTCATCACAATTTTTGGGCACGTCGGCAGCAGTGTTTTATGAATTGAGGTACCACTTCTTCTGAAAGCTATTTTATTAACTACTGATCAAAATTTAATTTTTTTTTTAACTTTTTTTTTCTATCACTGTCGTCAAAACAGTAAGAGTAGTTCGTGTAACTGATTAAAATAAATAGTATTATTTGATATATACATCAACAATTTAGGTTAATTCCTGTTTTTGAAATTTCATTACTTTAACTTCATGCTTTTGTAAATTTGACTCAAAAAGTCCATATATTTATAATTTTTCCTATTCTAATCATTATTTGTCCTTTTCTTTTGATATCAATTTATTTTATTTTACTTTTTAATTAAATTATCCTTAACTGATCAGGTTATCAAATCGGATATCTGTTGGGTTTTTAGATCGGATTATGGAATTTACGCATATGTGAAAGTACTAATGTACTAAAATCTTACCGTGACAAATAAATGCAGTTTTTGAATCTGATCAAATTATCATCATTAGATGACTCCATTTTTGTAACACCAATTTTGTGAACGTAGCACCACTTTTGTGAATAGAGGTACTATTTTTGTGAATGCTATTTTCACAAGAACGGTTAAAAATTTAGTTTTTTTTTTTTTCATCACCGGTTGTTAAAATAATTAGAGTAGTTTGGGCACTTGAATAGAATAAAAAGTGTTTTTTGAAATCCACATCAATATTTTTGGACAATTAGGTTTTTTGGAATTTCACAACTTTGACTTCATGCATTTGTAAATTAGACTCCAAATGTCCATGTATTTGTAATTTTATCTATCCTAAAAATTATTTTCCCTGATCTTTTGATATTAATTTAATTTATTTTTTTTAAATAAAAAAAAAATTCCTTTGCCGATCAAGTTATCAAATCGGACGTCCGTTTGTGTACATAGGCACCACTTTTGTATGTAGAGGTACCACCTTTTGTGAAGACTATTGTGTTAACTGCTGATCAAAATTTAGTATATATTTTTTTTATTACTGGTTGGCAAAGTTGTAAGATTTGGTTGGGTACTTGAATAAAATAAACAATATTTCTTGAAATCCTCATAAGCATTTTAGGACAATTCAATTTTTTGAAATTTCATGACATTCTCTTCATGTATTTGTAAATTTGACTCCAAAAGTCCATGTATTTGTAATTTAATCTATTTGAATAATTATTTTTCCTTCCCCTTTGATATTAATTTATTTTATTTTATTTTATTTAAAAAATATATATCCTTAGCGGATTAGGTTATCAAGTCAAATATCCATTGGTTTATTAGACGGGATCAAAGAATAACCTTATGCATATATAATAGTACGCATTTACTACTAATCATTCAACGACAAGTAAATCCAATACGAGAATCTAATCAAATTATCATAGTCAGATGACTTTATTTTTTTCATCACAATTTTTGGGCACGTCGGCAGCAGTGTTTTATGAATTGAGGTACCACTTCTTCTGAAAGCTATTTTATTAACTACTGATCAAAATTTAATTTTTTTTTTAACTTTTTTTTTGTATCACTGTCGTCAAAACAGTAAGAGTAGTTCGTGTAACTGATTAAAATAAACAGTATTATTTGATATATACATCAACAATTTAGGTTAATTCATGTTTTTGAAATTTCATTACTTTAACTTCATGCTTTTGTAAATTTGACTCAAAAAGTCCATATATTTGTAATTTTTCCTATTCTAATCATTATTTGTCCTTCTCTTTTGATATCAATTTATTTTATTTTACTTTTTAAATAAATTATGCTTAGCTGATCAGGTTATCAAATCGGATATCCGTTGGGTTATTAGATCGGATTATGGAATTTACGCATATGTGAAAGTACTCATGTACTAAAATCTTACCGTGACAAATAAATGCAGTTTTTGAATCTGATCAAATTATCATCATTATATGACTCCATTTTTGTAACACCAATTTTGTGAACGTAGCACCACTTTTGTGAATAGAGGTACTATTTTTGTGAATGCTATTTTGACAGGAACGGTTAAAAATTTAGTTTTTTTTTTTTCATCACCGGTTGTTAAAATAATTAGAGTAGTTTGGGCACTTCAATAGAATAAAAAGTGTTTTTTGAAATCCACATCAATATTTTTGGACAATTATGTTTTTTGGAATTTCACAACTTTGACTTCATGCATTTGTAAATTAGACTCCAAATGTCCATGTATTTGTAATTTTATCTATCCTAAAAATTATTTTCCATGATCTTTTGATATTAATTTAATTTATTTTTTTTAAATAAAAAAAAAATTCCTTTGCCGATCAAGTTATCAAATCGGACGTCCGTTTGTGTACATAGGCACCACTTTTGTATGTAGAGGTACCACCTTTTATGAAGACTATTGTGTTAACTGCTGATCAAAATTTAGTATATATTTTTTTTATTACTGGTTGGCAAAGTTGTAAGATTTGGTTGGGTACTTGAATAAAATAAACAATATTTCTTGAAATCCTCATAAGCATTTTAGGACAATTCAATTTTTTGAAATTTCATGACATTCTCTTCATGTATTTGTAAATTTGACTCCAAAAGTTCATGTATTTGTAATTTAATCTATTTGAATAATTATTTTTCCTTCCCCTTTGATATTAATTTATTTTATTTTATTTTATTTAAAAAATATATATCCTTAGCGGATTAGGTTATCAAGTCAAATATCCATTGGTTTATTAGACGGGATCAAAGAATAACCTTATGCATATATAATAGTACGCATTTACTACTAATCATTCAACGACAAGTAAATCCAATACGAGAATCTAATCAAATTATCATCATCAGATGACTTTATTTTTTTCATCACAATTTTTGGGCACGTCGGCAGCAGTGTTTTATGAATTGAGGTACCACTTCTTCTGAAAGCTATTTTATTAACTACTGATCAAAATTTAATTTTTTTTTTATCTTTTTTTTTGTATCACTGTCGGCAAAACAGTAAGAGTAGTTCGTGTAACTGATTAAAATAAACAGTATTATTTGATATATACATCAACAATTTAGGTTAATTCATGCTTTTGAAATTTCATTACTTTAACTTCATGCTTTTGTAAATTTGACTCAAAAAGTCCATATATTTTTAATTTTTCCTATTCTAATCATTATTTGTCCTTCTCTTTCGATATCAATTTATTTTATTTTACTTTTTAAATAAATTATGCTTAGCTGATCAGGTTATCAAATCGGATATCCGTTGGGTTATTAGATCGGATTATGGAATTTACGCATATGTGAAAGTACTCATGTACTAAAATCTTACCGAGACAAATAAATGTAGTTTTTGAATCTGATCAAATTATCATCATTAGATGACTCCATTTTTGTAACACCAATTTTGTGAACGTAGCACCACTTTTGTGAATAGAAGTATTATTTTTGTGAATGCTATTTTGACAAGAACGGTTAAAAATTTATTTATTTTTTTTTCATCACCGGTTGTTAAAATAATTAGAGTAGTTTGGGCACTTGAATAGAATAAAAAGTGTTTTTTGAAATCCACATCAATATTTTTGGACAATTAGGTTTTTTGGAATTTCACAACTTTGACTTCATGCATTTGTAAATTAGACTCCAAATGTCCATGTATTTGTAATTTTATCTATCCTAAAAATTATTTTCCCTGATCTTTTGATATTAATTTAATTTATTTTTTTTAAATAAAAAAAAAATTCCTTTGCCGATCAAGTTATCAAATCGGACGTCCGTTTGTGTACATAGGCACCACTTTTGTATGTAGAGGTACCACCTTTTGTGAAGACTATTGTGTTAACTGCTGATCAAAATTTAGTATATATTTTTTTTATTACTGGTTGGCAAAGTTGTAAGATTTGGTTGGGTACTTGAATAAAATAAACAATATTTCTTGAAATCCTCATAAGCATTTTAGGACAATTCAATTTTTTGAAATTTCATGACATTCTCTTCATGTATTTGTAAATTTGACTCCAAAAGTTCATGTATTTGTAATTTAATCTATTTGAATAATTATTTTTCCTTCCCCTTTGATATTAATTTATTTTATTTTATTTTATTTAAAAAATATATATCCTTAGCGGATTAGGTTATCAAGTCAAATATCCATTGGTTTATTAGACGGGATCAAAGAATAACCTTATGCATATATAATAGTACGCATTTACTACTAATCATTCAACGACAAGTAAATCCAATACGAGAATCTAATCAAATTATCATCATCAGATGACTTTATTTTTTTCATCACAATTTTTGGGCACGTCGGCAGCAGTGTTTTATGAATTGAGGTACCACTTCTTCTGAAAGCTATTTTATTAACTACTGATCAAAATTTAATTTTTTTTTTATCTTTTTTTTTGTATCACTGTCGGCAAAACAGTAAGAGTAGTTCGTGTAACTGATTAAAATAAACAGTATTATTTGATATATACATCAACAATTTAGGTTAATTCATGCTTTTGAAATTTCATTACTTTAACTTCATGCTTTTGTAAATTTGACTCAAAAAGTCCATATATTTTTAATTTTTCCTATTCTAATCATTATTTGTCCTTCTCTTTCGATATCAATTTATTTTATTTTACTTTTTAAATAAATTATGCTTAGCTGATCAGGTTATCAAATCGGATATCCGTTGGGTTATTAGATCGGATTATGGAATTTACGCATATGTGAAAGTACTCATGTACTAAAATCTTACCGAGACAAATAAATGTAGTTTTTGAATCTGATCAAATTATCATCATTAGATGACTCCATTTTTGTAACACCAATTTTGTGAACGTAGCACCACTTTTGTGAATAGAAGTACTATTTTTGTGAATGCTATTTTGACAAGAACGGTTAAAAATTTATTTATTTTTTTTTCATCACCGGTTGTTAAAATAATTAGAGTAGTTTGGGCACTTGAATAGAATAAAAAGTGTTTTTTGAAATCCACATCAATATTTTTGGACAATTAGGTTTTTTGGAATTTCACAACTTTGACTTCATGCATTTGTAAATTAGACTCCAAATGTCCATGTATTTGTAATTTTATCTATCCTAAAAATTATTTTCCCTGATCTTTTGATATTAATTTAATTTATTTTTTTCAAATAAAAAAAAAATTCCTTTGCCGATCAAGTTATCAAATCGGACGTCCGTTTGTGTACATAGGCACCACTTTTGTATGTAGAGGTACCACCTTTTGTGAAGACTATTGTGTTAACTGCTGATCAAAATTTAGTATATATTTTTTTTATTACTGGTTGGCAAAGTTGTAAGATTTGGTTGGGTACTTGAATAAAATAAACAATATTTCTTGAAATCCTCATAAGCATTTTAGGACAATTCAATTTTTTGAAATTTCATGACATTCTCTTCATGTATTTGTAAATTTGACTCCAAAAGTTCATGTATTTGTAATTTAATCTATTCGAATAATTATTTTTCCTTCCCCTTTGATATTAATTTATTTTATTTTATTTTATTTAAAAAATATATATCCTTAGCGGATTAGGTTATCAAGTCAAATATCCATTGGTTTATTAGACGGGATCAAAGAATAACCTTATGCATATATAATAGTACGCATTTACTACTAATCATTCAACGACAAGTAAATCCAATACGAGAATCTAATCAAATTATCATCATCAGATGACTTTATTTTTTTCATCACAATTTTTGGGCACGTCGGCAGCAGTGTTTTATGAATTGAGGTACCACTTCTTCTGAAAGCTATTTTATTAACTACTGATCAAAATTTAATTTTTTTTTTATCTTTTTTTTTGTATCACTGTCGTCAAAACAGTAAGAGTAGTTCGTGTAACTGATTAAAATAAACAGTATTATTTGATATATACATCAACAATTTAGGTTAATTCATGGTTTTGAAATTTCATTACTTTAACTTCATGCTTTTGTAAATTTGACTCAAAAAGTCCATATATTTGTAATTTTTCCTATTCTAATCATTATTTGTGAATGCTATTTTGACAAGAACGGTTAAAAATTTATTTATTTTTTTTTCATCACCGGTTGTTAAAATAATTAGAGTAGTTTGGGCACTTGAATAGAATAAAAAGTGTTTTTTGAAATCCACATCAATATTTTTGGACAATTAGGTTTTTTGGAATTTCACAACTTTGACTTCATGCATTTGTAAATTAGACTCCAAATGTCCATGTATTTGTAATTTTATCTATCCTAAAAATTATTTTCCCTGATCTTTTGATATTAATTTAATTTATTTTTTTCAAATAAAAAAAAAAATTCCTTTGCCGATCAAGTTATCAAATCGGACGTCCGTTTGTGTACATAGGCACCACTTTTGTATGTAGAGGTACCACCTTTTGTGAAGACTATTGTGTTAACTGCTGATCAAAATTTAGTATATATTTTTTTTATTACTGGTTGGCAAAGTTGTAAGATTTGGTTGGGTACTTGAATAAAATAAACAATATTTCTTGAAATCCTCATAAGCATTTTAGGACAATTCAATTTTTTGAAATTTCATGACATTCTCTTCATGTATTTGTAAATTTGACTCCAAAAGTCCATGTATTTGTAATTTAATCTATTTGAATAATTATTTCTCCTTCCCCTTTGATATTAATTAATTTTATTTTATTTTTTTAAAAAAATATATATCCTTAGCGGATTAGGTTATCAAGTCAAATATCCATTGGTTTATTAGACGGGATCAAAGAATTACCTTATGCATATATAATAGTATGCATTTACTACTAATCATTCAACGACAAGTAAATCCAATACGAGAATCTAATCAAATTATCATAATCAGATGACTTTATTTTTTTCATCACAATTTTTGGGCACGTCGGCACCAGTGTTTTATGAATTGAGGTACCACTTCTTCTGAAAGCTATTTTATTAACTACTGATCAAAATTTAATTTTTTTTTAACTTTTTTTTTGTATCACTGTCTTCAAAACAGTAAGAGTAGTTCGTGTAACTGATTAAAATAAACAGTATTATTTGATATCTACATCAACAATTTAGGTTAATTCATGTTTTTGAAATTTCATGACTTTAACTTCATGCTTTTGTAAATTTGACTAAAAAAGTCCATATATTTGTAATTTTTCCTATTCTAATCATTATTTGTCCTTCTCTTTCAATATCAATTTATTTTATTTTACTTTTTAAATAAATTATCCTTAACTGATCAGGTTATCAAATCGGATATCCGTTGGGTTATTAGATCGGATTATGGAATTTACGCATATGTGAAAGTACTCATGTACTAAAAACTTAAAGTGACAAATAAATGTAGTTTTTGAATCTGATCAAATTATCATCATTAGATGACTCCATTTTTGTAACACCAATTTTGTGAACGTAGCACCACTTTTGTGAATAGAGGTACTATTATTGTGAATGCCATTTTGACAAGAACGGTTAAAAATTTAGTTTTTTTTTTTCATCACCGGTTGTTAAAATAATTAGAGTAGTTTGGGCACTTGAATACAATAAAAAGTGTTTTTTGAAATCCACTTCAATATTTTTTGACAATTGTGTTTTTTGGATTTTCATGACTTTGACTTCTTGCATTTGTAAATTCGACTCCAAAAGTCCATGTATTTGTAATTTTATCTATCCTAATAATTATTTTCCTTAATGTTTTGATATTAATTTAACTTTTTATTTTTTAAATAAAAAAACTTTCCTTAGCCGATAAGGTTATCTAATCGGTTGTCCGTTTGGTTTCTGGATCAGATTACGGAATAACGTTATGCATATATGAAAGTACTCATGTACTAGTAATCTCTCAATGACAAGTAATCTAATTTGAAAATCTGATCAAATTATTATTATCAGATGACTCTAGTTTTTCTTCACTATTTTTGTGTACATAGGACCACTTTTGTAAATAGAGGTACCACATTTTGTGAAGACTATTTTGTTAACTGCTGATCAAAATTTAGTATTTTTTTTTTATTACTGGTTGGCAAAATTGTAAGATTTGGTTGGGTACTTGAATAAAATAAACAATATTTCTTCAAATCCACATAAGCATTTTAGGACAATTCAATTGTTTGAAATTTCATGACATTCTCTTCATGTATTTGTAAATTAGACTCCAAAAGTCCATGTATTTGAAATTTAACCTATTTGAATAATTATTTTCCCTTCCCCTTTGATATTAATTAATTTTATTTTATTTTTAAATAAAATATATATCCTTAGCCGATTAGGTTATCAAATCAAATATCCATTGGTCTATTAGAAGGGATCAAGGAATGACCTTATGCATATATAATAGTACGCATTTACTACTAATCATTCAATAACAAGTAAATCCAATACGAGAATCTAATCAAATTATCATCATCAGATGACTTTATTTTTTTTATCACAATTTTTGGGCACGTCGGCACCAGTGTTTTATGAATTGAGGTACCACTTCTTGTGAAAACTATTTTATTAACTACTGATCAAAATTTAGTTTTTTTAAAATATTTTTTTGTATCAATGTCGTCAAAACAGTAAGAGTAGTTCGTGTAATTAAATAAAATAAACAGTATTATTTGATATCTACATCACCAATTTAGGTTAATTCATGTTTTTGAAATTTCATGACTTTGACTTCATGCTTTTGTAAATTTGACTCAAAAAGTCCATATATTTGTAATTTTCCCAATTCTAATCATTATTTGCCCTTCTCTTTCGATATCAATTTATTTTATTTTACTTTTTAAATAAATTATCCTTAGCAGATCAGGTTATCAAATCGGATATCCGTTGGGTTATTAGATCGGATTATGGAATTTACGCATACGTGAAAGTACTCATGTTCTAAATACTTACAGTGACAAATAAATGCAGTTTTTGAATCTGATCAAATTATCATCATTAGATGACTCCATTTTTGTAACACCAATTTTGTGAACGTAGCACCACTTTTGTGAATAGAGGTACTATTTTTGGGAATTCCATTTTGACAAGAACGGTTAAAAATTTAGTTTTTTTTTTTCATCACCGGTTGTTAAAATAATTAGAGTAGTTTGGGCACTTGAATACAATAAAAAGTGTTTTTTGAAATCCACTTCAATATTTTTTGACAATTATGTTTTTTGGAATTTCATGACTTTGACTTCTTGCATTTGTAAATTCGACTCCAAAAGTCCATGTATTTGTAATTTTATCTATCCTAATAATTATTTGCCCTAATCTTTTGATATTAATTTAATTTTTTATTTTTTAAATAAAAAAAATATCCTTAGCCGATCAGGTTATCTAATCGGTTTTCCGTTTGGTTTTTGGATCAGATTACGGAATAACGTTATGCATATATGAAATTACTCATGTACTAGTAATCTCTCAATGACAAGTAATCTAATTTTAAAATCTGATCATATTATTATCATCAGATGACTCTATTTTTCTTCACTATTTTATGTGTACGTAGGCACCACTTTTGTAAATAGAGGTACCACCTTTTGTGAATACTATTTTGTTAACTGCTGATCAAAATTTAGTGTTTTTTTTTTATTAGTGGTTGGCAAAATTGTAAGATTTGGTTGGGTACTTGAATAAAATAAACAATATTTCTTCAAATCCACATAAGCATTTTAGGACAATTCAATTTTTTTGAAATTTCATGACATTCTCTTCATGTATTTGTAAATTAGACTCCAAAAGTCCATGTATTTGAAATTTAACCTATTTGAATAATTATTTTCCCTTCCCCTTTGATATTACTTAATTTTATTTTATTTTTTAAAAAAATATATATCCTTAGGCGATTAGGTTCTCAAATCAAATATCCATTGGTTTGTTTGAAGGGATCAAGGAATGACCTTATGCATATATAATTGTACGCATTTACTACTAATCATTCAACGACAGGTAAATCCAATATGAGAATCTAATCAAATTATCATCATCAGATGACTTTATTTTTTTCATCACAATTTTTGGGCACGTCGGCACCACTGTTTTATGAATTGAGGTACCACTTCTTTTGAAAGCTATTTTATTAACTACTGATCAAAATTTAATTTTTTTTTAACTTTTTTTTTGTATCACTGTCGTCAAAACAGCAAGAGTAGTTCGTGTAACTGATTAAAATAAACAATATTATTTGATATCTACATCAACAATTTAGGTTAATTCATGTTTTTGAAATCTTATGACTTTAACTTCGTGCTTTTGTAAATTTGACTCAAAAAGTCCATATATTTGTAATTTTTCCTATTCTAATCATTATTTGTCCTTCTCTTTTGATATCAATTTATTTTATTTTACTTTTTAAATAAATTATCCTTAGCTGATCAGGTTATCAATTCGGATATCCGTTTGATTATTAGATCGGATCATGGAATTTACGCATATGTGAAAGTACTCATGTACTAAAAATCTTACAGTGGCAAATAAATGCAGTTTTTGAATCTGATCAAATTATCATCATTAGATGACTCCATTTTTGTAACACGAATTTTGTGAACGTAGCACCACTCTTGTGAATAGAGGTACTATTTTTGTGAATGTATTTTGACAGGAACGGTTAAAAATTTAGTTTTTTTTTTTTCATCACCGGTTGTTAAAATAATTAGAGTAGTTTGGGCACTTGAATACAATAAAAGTGTTTTTTGAAATCCACTTCAATATTTTTTGACAATTATGTTTCTTGGAATTTCATGACTTTGACTTCATGCATTTGTAAATTCGACTCCAAAAGTCCATGTATTTTAATTTTATCTATCCTAATAATTATTTGCCCTAATCTTTTGATATTAATTTAATTTTTTATTTTTTAAATAAAAAATACTATCCTTAGCCGATCAGGTTATCTAATCGGTTGTCCGTTTGGTTTTTGGATCAGATTACGGAATAACGTTATGCATATATGAAAGTACTCATGTACTAGTAATCTCTCAATGACAAGTAATCTAATTTGAAAATCTGATCATATTATTATCATCAGATGACTCAAGTTTTTCTTCACTATTTTATGTGTACGTAGGCACCACTTTTGTAAATAGAGGTAACACCTTTTGTGTACACTATTTTGTTAACTGCTGATCAAAATTTAGTATTTTTTTTTATTACTGGTTGGCAAATTTCTAAGATTTGGTTGGGTACTTGAATAAAATAAACAATATTTCTTCAAATCCACATAAGCATTTTAGGACAATTCAATTTTTTTGAAATTTCATGACATTCTCTTCATTTATTTGTAAATTAGACTCCAAAAGTCCATGTATTTAAAATTTAACCTATTTGAATAGTTATTTTCCCTTCCCCTTTGATATTAATTTATTTTATTTTATGTTTAAATAAAATATATATCCTTAGCCGATTAGGTTACCAAATCAAATAACAATTGGTCTATTAGAAGTGATCAAGGAATGACCTTATGCATATATAATAGTACGCATTTACTACTAATCATTCAATGACAAGTAAATCCAATACGAGAATCTAATCAAATTATCATCATCAGATGACTTTATTTTTTTCATCACAATTTTTGGGCACCTCGGCACCAGTGTTTTATGAATTGAGGTACCACTTCTTGTGAAAACTATTTTATTAACTACTGATCAAAATTTAGTTTTTTTTAAAATTTTTTTTGTATCACTGTCGTCAAAACAGTAAGAGTAGTTCGTGTAATTGAATAAAATAAACAGTATTATTTGATATCTACATCACCAATTTAGGTTAATTCATGTTTTTGAAATTTCATGACTTTGACTTCATGCTTTTGTAAATTTTTCTCAAAAAGTCCATATATTTGTAATTTTCCCAATTCTAATCATTATTTGCCCTTCTCTTTCGATATCAATTTATTTTATTTTACTTTTTAAATAAATTATCCTTAGCAGATCAAGTTATCAAATTGGATATCCGTTGGGTTATTAGATCGGATTATGGAATTTATGCATATATGAAAGTACTCATGTACTAAAATCTTACCTTGACAAATAAATGTAGTTTTTCAATCTGATCAAATTATCATCATTAGATGACTCCATTTTTGCAACACCAATTTTGTGAACGTAGCACCACTTTTGTGAATAGAGGTACTATTTTTGTGAATGCTATTTTGACACGAACTGTTAAAAATTTAAAATTTTTTTTTCATCACCGGTTGTTAAAATAATTAGAGTAGTTTGGGCACTTGAATAGAATAAAAAGTGTTTTTTGAAATCCACATCAATATTTTTCGACAATTACGTTTTTAGGAATTTCACGACTTTGACTTCATGCATTTGTAAATTAGACTCCAAATGTCTATGTATTTGAAATATTATCTATCCTAAAAATTATTTGCCCTAATCTTTTGATATTAATTTAATTTATTTTTTTTCAAGAAAGAAAAAATTCCTTTGACATTCAAGTTGTCAAATCGGATGTCCGTTTGTGTACATAGGCACCACTTTTGTATGTAGTGGTACCACCTTTTGTGAAGACTATTCTGTTAACTGCTGATCAAAATTTAGTATTTTTTTTGTTACTGGTTTGCAAAATTGTAAGATTTGGTTGGGTACTTCAATAAAATAAACAATATTTCTTCAAATTCACATAAGCATTTTAGGACAATTCAATTTTTTGAAATTTCATGACTATCTCTTCATGTATTTGTAAATTAGACTCCAAAAGTTCATGTATTTGAAATTTAATCTATTTGAATAATTATTTTTCCTCCCCCTTTGATATTAATTAATTTTATTTTATTTTCTAAAAAAATATATATCCTTGGCCGATTAGGTTATCAAATCAAATATCCATTGGTTTATTAGAAGGGATCAAGGAATGACCTTACGCATATATAATAGTACGCATTTACTACCAATCATTCAACGACAAGTAAATCCAATACCAGAATCTAATCAAATTATCATCACCAGATGACTTTATTTTTTTCATCACAATTTCTGGGCACCTCGGCACCAGTGTTTTATGAATTGAGGTACCACTTCTTGTGAAAACTATTTTATTAACTACTGATCAAAATTTAGTTTTTTTTAAATTTTTTTTTGTATCACTGTCGTCAAAACAGTAAGAGTAGTTCGTGTAATTGAATAAAATAAACAGCATTATTTGATATCTACATCACCAATTTAGGTTAATTCATGTTTTTGAAATTTCATGACTTTGACTTCATGCTTTTGTAAATTTGACTCAAAAAGTCCATATATTTGTAATTTTCCCAATTCTAATCATTATTTGCCCTTCTCTTTCGATATCAATTTATTTTATTTTACTTTTTAAATAAATTATCCTTAGCTGACCAGTTTATCAAATCGGATATCCGTTGAGTTATTAGATCGGATTATGGAATTTATGCATATATGAAAGTACTCATGTACTAAAAATCTTATAGAGACAAATAAATGCAGTTTTTGAATCTGATCAAATTATCATCATTAGATGACCCCATTTTTGTAGCAATAATTTTGTGAACGTAGCACCTCTTTTGTGAATAGAGGTACTATTTTTTTGAATGATATTTTGACAAGAACTGTTAAAAATTTAGTTTTTTTTTTCATCACCGGTTGTTAAAATAATTAAAATAGTTTGGGCACTTGAATAGAATAAAAAGTGTTTTTTGAAATCCACATCAATATTTTTGGACAATTATGTTTTTTGGAATTTCACGACTTTGACTTCATGCATTTGTAAATTAGACTCCAAATCCCCATGTATTTGTAGTTTTATCTATCCTAAAAATTATTTGCCCTGATCGTTTGATATTAATTTTATTTATTTTTTTTAAATAAAAAAAACATTCCTTTGCCGATCAAGTTATCAAATCAGACGTCCGTTTGTGTACATAGGCACCACTTTTGTGAAGACTATTCTGTTAACTGCTGATCAAAATTTAGCATTTTTTTTTATTACTGGTTGGCAAAATTGTAAGATTTCGTTGGGTACTTGAATAAAATAAACAATATTTCTTCAAATCCACATAAGCATTTTAGGACAATTCAATTTTTTGAAATTTCATGACATTCTCTTCATGTATTTGTAAATTTGAATCCAAAGTCTATGTATTTGTAATTTAATCTATTTCAATAATTATTTTTCCTTCCCCTTTGATATTAATTAATTTTCTTTTATTTTTAAAAAAAATATATATCCTTGGCCGATTAGGTTATCAAATCAAATATCCATTGGTTTATTAGAAGGGATCAAGGAATGACCTTATGCATATATAATAGTACACATTTACTACTAATCATTCAACGACAAGTAAATCCAATACGAGAATCTAATCAAATTATCATCATCAGATGACATTATTTTTTCCATCACGATTTTTGGGCACGTCGGCACCAGTGTTTTATAAATTGAGGTACCACTTCTTGTGAAAACTATTTTATTAACTACTGATCAAAATTTAGTTTTTTAAAAATATTTTTTTGTATCAATGTCGTCAAAACAGTAAAAATAGTTCGTGTAATTGAATAAAATAAACAGTATTATTTGATATCTACATCACCAATTTAGGTTAATTCATGTTTTTGAAATTTTATGACTTTAACTTCATGCTTTTGTAAATTTGACTCAAAAAGTCCATATATTTGTAATTTTTCCTATTCTAATCATTATTTGTCCTTCTCTTTTGATATCAATTTATTTTATTTTACTTTTTAAATAAATTATCCTTAGCTGATCAGGTTATGAAATCGGATATCCGTTGGGTTTTTAGATCGGATTATGGAATTTACGCATATGTGAAAGTACTCATGTACTAAAATCTTACCGTGACAAATAAATGCAGTTTTTGAATCTGATCAAATTATCATCATTAGATGACTCCATTTTCGTAACACCAATTTTGTGCACGTAGCACCACTTTTGTGAATAGAGGTACTATTTTTGTGAATGCTATTTTGACAAGAACGGTTAAAAATTTAGTTTTTTTTTTTTCATCAGCGGTTGTTAAAATAATTAGAGTAGTTTGGGCACTTGAATAGAATAAAAAGTGTTTTTTGAAATCCACATCAATATTTTTGGACAATTATGTTTTTTGGAATTTCACGACTTTCACTTCATGCATTTGTAAATTAGACTCCAAATGTCCATGTATTTGTAATTTTATCTATCCTAAAAATTATTTTCCCTCATCTTTTGATATTAATTTAATTTATTTTTTTAAATAAAAAAAAAATTCCTTTGCCGATCAAGTTATCAAATCGGACGTCCGTTTGTGTACATAGGCACCACTTTTGTATGTAGAGGTACCACCTTTTGTGAAGACTATTGTGTTAACTGTTGTTCAAAATTTAGTATTTTTTTTTTATTACTGGTTGGCAAAATTGTAAGATTTGGTTGGGTACTTGAATAAAATAAACAATATTGATTCAAATCCACATAAGCATTTTAGGACAATTCAATTTTTTGAAATTTCATGACATTCTCTTCATGTATTTGTAAATTAGACTCCAAAAGTCTATGTATTTGAAATTTAACCTATTTGAATAATTATTTTTCCTTCCCCTTTGATATTAATTAATTTTATTTTATTTTTAAAAAAATACATATATCCTTGGCCGATTAGGTTATCAAATCAAATATACATTGGTTTATTAGACGAGATCAAGGAATGACCTTATGCATATATAATGGTACGCATTTACTACTAATCATTCAACGACAAGTAAATCCAATACTAGAATCTAATCAAATTATCATCATCAGATGACTTTATTTTTTTCATCACAATTTTTGGGCACGTCGGCACCAGTGTTTTATGAATTGAGGTACCACTTCTTGTGAAAACTATTTTATTAACTACTGATCAAAATTAAATTTTTTTATTAACTTTTTTTTTGTATCACTGTCGTCAAAACAGTAAGAGTAGTTCGTGTAACTGATTAAAATAAACAGTATTATTTGATATCTACATCAACAATTTAGGTTAACTCGTGTTTTTGAAATTTCATGACTTTGACTTCATGCTTTTGTAAATTTGACTCAAAAAGACCATATATTTGTAATTTTCCCAATTCTAATCATTATTTTCCCTTCTCTTTTCATATCAATTTATTTTATTTTACTTTTTAAATAAATTATCCTTAACTGATCAGGTTATCAAATCGAATATCCGTTGGGTTATTAGATCGGATTATAGAATTTACGCATATATGAAAGTACTCATGTACTAAAAATCTTATAGTGACAAATAAATGATGTTTTTGAATCTGATCAAATTATCATCATTAGATGACTCCATTTTTGTAGCACCAATTTTGTGAACGTAGCACCACTTTTGTCAATAGAGGTACTATTTTTGTCAATGATATTTTGACAAGAACTGTTAAAAATTTAGTTTTTTTTTTTCATCACCGGTTGTTAAAATAATTAAAGTAGTTTGGGCACTTGAATAGAATAAAAAGTGTTTTTTGAAATCCACATCAATATTTTTGGACAATTATGTTTTTTCGAATTTCACGACTTTGACTTCATGCATTTGTAAATTAGACTCCAAATCCCCATGTATTTGTAGTTTTATCTATCCTAAAAATTATTTGCCCTGATCGTTTGATATTAATTTAATTTATTTTTTTTAAATAAAAAAAACATTCCTTTGCCGATCAAGTTATCAAATCGGACGTCCGTTTGTGTACATAGGTACCACTTTTGTGAAGACTATTCTATTAACTGCTGATCAAAATTTAGTATTTTTTTTTATTACTGGTTGGCAAAATTGTAAGATTTCGTTGGGTACTTGAATAAAATAAATAATATTTCTTCAAATATACATAAGCATTTTAGGACAATTCAATTTTTTGAAATTTCATGACATTCTCTTCATGTATTTGTAAATTTGAATCCAAAGTCCATGTATTTTTAATTTAATCTATTTGAATAATTAGTTTTCCTTCCCCTTTGATATTAATTAATTTTCTTTTATTTTTAAAAAAAATATATATCCTTGGCCGATTAGGTTATCAAATAAAATATCCATTGGTTTATTAGAAGGGATCAAGGAATGACCTTATGCATATATAATAGTACGCATTTACTACTAATCATTCAACGACAAGTAAATCCAATACGAGAATCTAATCAAATTATCATCATCAGATGACTTTATTTTTTCCATCACGATTTTTGGGCACGTCGGCACCAGTGTTTTATAAATTGAGGTACCACTTCTTGTGAAAACTATTTTATTAACTACTGATCAAAATTTAGTTTTTTTAAAAAACATTTTTGTATCACTGTCGTCAAAACAGTAAGAGTAGTTCGTGTAATTGAATAAAATAAACAGTATTATTTGATCTCTACATCACCAATTTAGGTTAATTCATGTTTTTGAAATTTCATGACTTTGACTTCATGCTTTTGTAAATTTGACTCAAAAACTCCATATATTTGTAATTTTCCTAATTCTAATCATTATTTTCCCTTCTCTTTTGATATCAATTTATTTTATTTTACTTTTTAAATAAATTATCCTTAGCTGATCAGGTTATCAAATCGGATATCCGTTGGGTTATTAGATCGGATTATGGAATTTACGCATATATGAAAGTCTTCATGTACTAAAAATCTTACAGTGACTAATAAATGCAGTTTTTGAATCTGATCAAATTATCATCGTTAGATGACTCCATTTTTGTAACACCAATTTTGTGAACGTAGCACCACTTTTGTGAATAGAGGTACTATTTTTGTGAATGCTATTTTGAAAAGAACGGTTAAAAATTTAGTTTTTTTTTTTTCATCACCGGTTGTTAAAATAATTAGAGTAGTTTGGGCACTTGAATAGAATAAAAAGTGTTTTTTGAAATCCACATCAATATTTTTGGACAATTATGTTTTTTGTAATTTCACGACTTTCACTTCATGCATTTGTAAATTAGACTCCAAATGTCTATGTATTTGTAATTTTATCTATCCTAAAAATTATTTTCCCTGATCTTTTGATATTAATTTAATTTATTTTTTTTAAATAAAAAAAAAACATTCCTTTGCCGATCAAGTTATCAAATCGGACGTCCGTTTGTGTACATAAGCGCCACTTTAGTATGTAGAGGTACCACCTTTTGTGAAGACTATTGTGATAACTGCTGTTCAAAATTTAGTATTTTTTCTTTTATTACTGGTTTGCAAAATTGTAAGATTTGGTTGGGTACTTGAATAAAATAAACAATATTTCTTCAAATCCGCATAAGCATTTTAGGACAATTCAATTTTTTGAAATTTCATGACATTCTCTTCATGCATTTGTAAATTTGACTCCAAAAGTCCATATATTTGTAATTTAATCTATTTGAATAATTATTTTTCCTTCCCCTTTGATATTAATTAATTTTATTTTATTTTTAAAAAAATATATATATCGTTCGCCGATTAGGTTATCAAGTCAAATATCCATTGGTTTATTAGAAGGGATCAAAGAATAACCTTTTGCATATATAATAGTACGCATTTACTACTAATCATTCAACGACAAGTAAATCCAATACGAGAATCAAATCAAATTATCATCATCAGATGACTTTATTTTTTTCATCACAATTTTTGGGCACGTTGGCACCAGAGTTTTATGAATTGGGGTACCACTTCTTGTGAAAACTATTTTATTAACTACTGATCAAAATTAAGTTTTTTTAAAATTTTTTTTTGTATCACTGTCGTCAAAACAGTAAGAGTAGTTCGTGTAATTGAATAAAATAAACAGTATTATTTGATATCTACATCACCAATTTAGGTTCATTCATGTTTTTGAAATTTCATGACTTTGACTTCATGCTTTTGTAAATTTGACTGAAAAACTCCATATATTTGTAATTTTCCCAATTCTAATCATTATTTTCCCTTCTATTTTGATATCAATTTATTTTATTTTACTTTTTAAATAAATTATCCTTAGCTGATCAGGTTATCAAATCGGATATCCGTTGGGTTATTAGATTGGATTATGGAATTTACGCATATATGAAAGTACTCATGTACTAAAAATCGTACAGTGACTAATAAATGCAGTTTTTGAATCTGATCAAATTATCATCATTAGATGACTCCATTTTTGTAGCACCAATTTTGTGAACATAGCACCACTTTTGTGAATAGAGGTACTATTTTTGTGAATGATATTTTGACAAGAACTGTTAAAAATTTAGTTTTTTTTTTCCATCACCGGTTGTTAAAATAATTAGAGTAGTTTGGGCACTTGAATAGAATAAAAAGTGTTATTTGAAATTCACATCAATATTTTTGGACAATTATGTTTTTTGGAATTTCACGACTTTCACTTCATGCATTTGTAAATTAGACTCCAAATGTCTATGTATTTGTAATTTTATCTATCCTAAAAATTATTTTCCCTGATCTTTTGATATTAATTTAATTTATTTTTTTTAAATAAAAAAAAACATTCCTTTGCCGATCAAGTTATCAAATCGGACGTCCGTTTGTGTACATAGGCACCACTTTTGTATGTACAGGTACCACCTTTTGTGAAGACTATTGTGTTAATTGCTGATCAAAATTTAGAATTTTTTTCTATTACTAGTTTGCAAAATTGTAAGATTTGGTTGGTTACTTGAATAAAATAAACAATATTTCTTCAAATCCACATAAGCATTTTAGGACAATTCAATTTTTTGAAATTTCATGACATTCTTTTCATGTATTTGTAAATTAGACTCCAAAAGTCCATGTATTTGAAATTTAACCTATTTGAATAATTATTTTTCCTCTCCCTTTGATATTAATTAATTTTATTTTAATATCTAAAAAAATATATATCCTTGGCCGATTAGGTTATCAAATCAAATATCCATTGGTTTATTAGAAGGGATCAAGGAATGACCTTATGCATATATAATAGTACGCATTTACTACTAATCATTCAACGAGAAGTAAATCCAATATGAGAATCTAATCAAATTATCATCATCAGATGACTTTATTTTTTTCATCACAATTTTTGGGCACGTCGGCACCAGTGTTTTATGAATTGAGGTACCACTTCTTGTTAAAACTATTTTATTAATTATTGATCAAAATTTAGGATTTTTTAAATTTTTTTTTATATCACTGTCGTCAAAACAGTAAGAGTAGTTCACGTAATTGAATAAAATAAACAGTATTATTTGATATCTACATCACCAATTTAGGTTAATTCATGTTTTTGAAATTTCATGACTTTGACTTCATGCTTTTGTAAATTTGCCTCAAAAAGTCCATATATTTGTAATTTTCCCAATTCTAATCATTATTTTCCCTTCTCTTTTGATATCAATTTATTTTATTTTACTTTTTAAATAAATTATCCTTAGCTGATCAGGTTATCAAATCGGATATCCGTTGGGTTATTAGATCGGATTATGGAATTTACGCATATATGAAAGTACTCATGTACTAAAAATCTTACAGTGACAAATAAATGCAGTTTTTGAATCTGATCAAATTATCATCATTAGATGACTACATTTTTGTACCACCAATTTTGTGAATGTAGCACCACTTTTGTCAATAGAGGTACTATTTTTGTGAATGAAATTTTGACAAGAACTGTTAAAAATTTAGTTTTTTTTTTTCATCACCGGTTGTTAAAATAATTAGAGTAGTTTGGGCACTTGAATAGAATAAAAAGTGTTTTTTGAAATCCACATCAATATTTTTGGACAATTTTGTTTTTTGGAATTTCACGACTTTGACTTCATGCATTTGTAAATTAGACTCCAAATCCCCATGTATTTGTAGTTTTATCTATCCTAAAAATTATTTGCCCTGATCGTTTGATATTAATTTAATTTATTTTTTTTAAATAAAAAAAAACATTCCTTTGCCGATCAAGTTATGAGATCGGACGTCCGTTTGTGTACATAGGCACCACTTTTGTATTTAGAAGTACCACCTTTTGTGAAGACTATTCTGTTAACTGCTGATCAAAATTTAGTATTTTTTTTTATTACTGGTTGGCAAAATTGTAAGATTTGGTTGGGTACTTGAATAAAATAAATAATATTTCTTCAAATCCACATAAGCATTTTAGGACAATTCAATTTTTTGAAATTTCATGACATTTTCTTCATGTATTTGTAAATTTAGATCCAAAGTCCATGTATTTGTAATTTAATCTATTTGAATAATTATTTTTCCTTCCCCTTTGATATTAATTAATTTTATTTTATTTTTAAAAAAATATATATCCTTGGCCGATTAGGTTATCAAATCAAATAGCCATTGGTTTATTAGAAGGGATCAAAGAATAACCTTTTGCATATATAATAGTACGCATTTACCACTAATCATTCAACGACAAGTAAATCCAATATGAGAACCTAATCAAACTATCATCATCAGATGACTTTATTTTTTCCATCACTATTTTTGGGCACGTCGGCACTAGTGTTTTATGAATTGAGGTACCACTTCTTGTGAAAACTATTTTATTAACTACTGATTAAAATTTAGTTTTTTTTTTAATTTTTTTTTGTATCACTGTCGTCAAAACAGTAAAAGTAGTTCGTGTAATTAAATAAAATAAACAGTATTATTTGATATTTACATCACCAATTTAGGTTAATTCATGTTTTTGAAATTTCATGACTTTGACTTCATGCTTTTGTAAATTTGACTCAAAAAGTCCATATATTTGTAATTTTCCCAATTCTAATCATTATTTTCCCTTCTCTTTTGATGTCAATTTATTTTATTTTACTTTTTAAATAAATTATCCTTAACTGATCAGGTTATCAAATCGGATATCCGTTGGGTTATTAGATCGGATTATGGAATTTACGCATATATGAAAGTATTCATGTACTAAAAATCTTACAGTGACAAATAAATGCAATTTTTGAATCTGATCAAATTATCATCATTAGATGACTCCATTTTTGTACCACCAATTTTGTGAACGTAGCACCACTTTTGTGAATAGAGGTACTATTTTTGTGAATGCTATTTTGACAAGAACGGTTAAAAATTTAGTTTTTTTTTTTTCATCACCGGTTGTTAAAATAATTAGAGTAGTTTGGGCAGTTGAATAGAATAAAAAGTGTTTTTTGAAATCCACATCAATATTTTTGGACAATTTTGTTTTTTGGAATTTCACGACTTTGACTTCATGCATTTGTAAATTAGACTCCAAATCCCCATGTATTTGTAGTTTTGTCTATCCTAAAAATTATTTGCCCT
This sequence comes from Cornus controversa, assembly GCA_026545225.1. Classification (NCBI taxonomy): domain Eukaryota; kingdom Viridiplantae; phylum Streptophyta; class Magnoliopsida; order Cornales; family Cornaceae; genus Cornus; species Cornus controversa. The sequence continues at coordinate 63,060,769 of CM048852.1, forward strand.
GATCGTTTGATATTAATTTAATTTATTTTTTTTAAATAAAAAAAACATTCCTTTGCCGATCAAGTTATGAGATCGGACGTCCGTTTGTGTACATAGGCACCACTTTTGTATTTAGAAGTACCACCTTTTGTGAAGACTATTCTGTTAACTGCTGATCAAAATTTAGTATTTTTTTTTATTACTGGTTGGCAAAATTGTAAGATTTGGTTGGGTACTTGAATAAAATAAATAATATTTCTTCAAATCCACATAAGCATTTTAGGACAATTCAATTTTTTGAAATTTCATGACATTTTCTTCATGTATTTGTAAATTTAGATCCAAAGTCCATGTATTTGTAATTTAATCTATTTGAATAATTATTTTTCCTTCCCCTTTCATATTAATTAATTTTATTTTATTTTTAAAAAAATATATATCCTTGGCCGATTAGGTTATCAAATCAAATATCCATTGGTTTATTAGAAGGGATCAAAGAATAACCTTTTGCATATATAATAGTACGCATTTACCACTAATCATTCAACGACAAGTAAATCCAATATGAGAACCTAATCAAACTATCATCATCAGATGACTTTATTTTTTCCATCACTATTTTTGGGCACGTCGGCACTAGTGTTTATGAATTGAGGTACCACTTCTTGTGAAAACTATTTTATTAACTACTGATCAAAATTTAGTTTTTTTTTTAATTTTTTTTTTTATCACTGTCGTCAAAACAGTAAAAGTAGTTCGTGTAATTAAATAAAATAAACAGTATTATTTGATATTTACATCACCAATTTAGGTTAATTCATGTTTTTGAAATTTCATGACTTTGACTTCATGCTTTTGTAAATTTGACTCAAAAAGTCCATATATTTGTAATTTTCCCAATTCTAATCATTATTTTCCCTTCTCTTTTGATGTCAATTTATTTTATTTTACTTTTTAAATAAATTATCCTTAGCTGATCAGGTTATCAAATCGGATATCCGTTGGGTTATTAGATCGGATTATGGAATTTACGCATATATGAAAGTATTCATGTACTAAAAATCTTACAGTGACAAATAAATGCAATTTTTGAATCTGATCAAATTATCATCATTAGATGACTCCATTTTTGTACCACCAATTTTGTGAATGTAGCACCACTTTTGTCAATAGAGGTACTATTTTTGTGAATGAAATTTTGACAAGAACTGTTAAAAATTTAGTTTTTTTTTTTTCATCACCGGTTGTTAAAATAATTAGAGTAGTTTGGGCTCTTGAATAGAATAAAAAGTATTTTTTGAAATCCACATCAATATTTTTGGACAATTATGTTTTTTGGAATTTCACGACTTTGACTTCATGCATTTGTAAATTAGACTCCAAATCCCCATGTATTTGTAGTTTTACCTATCCTAAAAATTATTTGCCCTGATCGTTTGATATTAATTTAATTTATTTTTTTTAAATAAAAAAAACATTCCTTTGCCGATCAAGTTATGAGATCGGACGTCCGTTTGTGTACATAGGCACCACTTTTGTATTTAGAAGTAACACCTTTTGTGAAGACTATTCTGTTAACTGCTGATCAAAATTTAGTATTTTTTTTTATTACTGGTTGGCAAAATTGTAAGATTTGGTTGGGTACTTGAATAAAATAAATAATATTTCTTCAAATCCACATAAGCATTTTAGGACAATTCAATTTTTTGAAATTTCATGACATTCTCTTCATGTATTTGTAAATTTAAATCCAAAGTCCATGTATTTGTAATTTAATCTATTTGAATAATTATTTTTCCTTCCCCTTTGATATTAATTAATTTTATTTTATTTTTAAAAAAATATATATCCTTGGCCGATTAGGTTTTCAAATCAAATATCCATTGGTTTATTAGAAGGGATCAAAGAATAACCTTTTGCATATATAATAGTACGCATTTACCACTAATCATTCAACGACAAGTAAATCCAATATGAGAATCTAATCAAATTATCATCATCAGATGACTTTATTTTTTCCATCACTATTTTTGGGCACGTCGGCACTAGTGTTTTATGAATTGAGGTACCACTTCTTGTGAAAACTATTTTATTAACTACTGATCAAAATTTAGTTTTTTTTTAATTTTTTTTTGTATCACTGTCGTCAAAACAGTAAAAGTAGTTCGTGTAATTGAATAAAATAAACAGTATGATTTGATATCTACATCACCAATTTAGGTTAATTCATGTTTTTGAAATTTCATGACTTGGACTTCATGCTTTTGTAAATTTGACTCAAAAAGTCCATATATTTGTAATTTTCCCAATTCTAATCATTATTTTTCCTTCTCTTTTGATATCAATTTATTTTATTTTACTTTTTAAATAAATTATCCTTAGCTGATCAGGTTATAAAATCGGATCTCCGTTGGGTTATTAGATCGGATTATGGAATTTACGCACATATGAAAGTACTCATGTACTAAAAATCTTACAGTGACAAATAAATGCAGTTTTTGAATCTGATCAAATTATCATCATTAGATGACTCCATTTTTGTAGCACCAATTTTGTGAACGTAGCACCACTTTTGTGAATAGAGGTACTATTTTTGTGAATGCTATTTTAACAAGAACGGTTAAAAATTTAATTTTTTTTTTTCATCACCAGCTGTTAAAATAATTAGAGTAGTTTGGGCACTTGAATAGAATAAAAAGTGTTTTTTGGAATCCACTTCAGTATTTTTTGACAATTATGTTTTTTGGAATTTCATGACTTTGACTTCATGCATTTGTAAATTCGACTCCAAAAGTTCATGTATTTGTAATTTTCTATATCCTAAACATTATTTGCCCTAATCTTTTGATATTAATATAATTTTTTAATTTTTAAATAAAAAAAACTATCCTTAGCCGATCAGGTTATCTAATCAGTTGTCCGTTTGGTTATTGGATCAGATTACGGAATAACGTTTTGCATATATGAAAGTACTCATGTACTAGTAATCTCTCAATGACAAGTAATCTAATTTGAAAATCTGATCAAATTATTATCATCGGATGACTCTAGTTTTTATTCACTATTTTTGTGTACGTAGGCACCACTTTTGTAAATAGTGGTACCACCTTTTGTGAAGACTATTTTGTTAACTGCTGATTGGCAAAATTATAAGATTTGGTTCAGAGCTTGAATAAAATAAACAATATTTCTTCAAATCCACATAAGCATTTTAGTCCATATATTTATAATTTTTCCTATTCTAATCATTATTTGTCCTTCTCTTTTGATATCAATTTATTTTATTTTACTTTTTAATTAAATTATCCTTAACTGATCAGGTTATCAAATCGGATATCTGTTGGGTTTTTAGATCGGATTATGGAATTTACGTATATGTGAAAGTACTAATGTACTAAAATCTTACCGTGACAAATAAATGCAGTTTTTGAATCTGATCAAATTATCATCATTAGATGACTCCATTTTTGTAACACCAATTTTGTGAACGTAGCACCACTTTTGTGAATAGAGGTACTATTTTTGTGAATGCTATTTTCACAAGAACGGTTAAAAATTTAGTTTTTTTTTTTTTCATCACCGGTTGTTAAAATAATTAGAGTAGTTTGGGCACTTGAATAGAATAAAAACTCTTTTTTGAAATCCACATCAATATTTTTGGACAATTAGGTTTTTTGGAATTTCACAACTTTGACTTCATGCATTTGTAAATTAGACTCCAAATGTCCATGTATTTGTAATTTTATCTATCCTAAAAATTATTTTCCCTGATCTTTTGATATTAATTTAATTTATTTTTTTCAAATAAAAAAAAAAATTCCTTTGCCGAACAAGTTATCAAATCGGACGTCCGTTTGTGTACATAGGCACCACTTTTGTATGTAGAGGTACCACCTTTTGTGAAGACTATTGTGTTAACTGCTGATCAAAATTTAGTATATATTTTTTTTATTACTGGTTGGCAAAGTTGTAAGATTTGGTTGGGTACTTGAATAAAATAAACAATATTTCTTGAAATCCTCATAAGCATTTTAGGACAATTCAATTTTTTGAAATTTCATGACATTCTCTTCATGTATTTGTAAATTTGACTCCAAAAGTCCATGTATTTGTAATTTAATCTATTTGAATAATTATTTTTCCTTCCCCTTTGATATTAATTTATTTTATTTTATTTTATTTAAAAAATATATATCCTTAGCGGATTAGGTTATCAAGTCAAATATCCATTGGTTTATTAGACGGGATCAAAGAATAACCTTATGCATATATAATAGTACGCATTTACTACTAATCATTCAACGACAAGTAAATCCAATACGAGAATCTAATCAAATTATCATCGTCAGATGACTTTATTTTTTTCATCACAATTTTTGGGCACGTCGGCAGCAGTGTTTTATGAATTGAGGTACCACTTCTTCTGAAAGCTATTTTATTAACTACTGATCAAAATTTAATTTTTTTTTTAACTTTTTTTTTGTATCACTGTCGTCAAAACAGTAAGAGTAGTTCGTGTAACTGATTAAAATAAACAGTATTATTTGATATATACATCAACAATTTAGGTTAATTCATGTTTTTGAAATTTCATTACTTTAACTTCATGCTTTTGTAAATTTGACTCAAAAAGTCCATATATTTGTAATTTTTCCTATTCTAATCATTATTTGTCCTTCTCTTTTGATATCAATTTATTTTATTTTACTTTTTAAATAAATTATGCTTAGCTGATCAGGTTATCAAATCGGATATCCGTTGGGTTATTAGATCGGATTATGGAATTTACGCATATGTGAAAGTACTCATGTACTAAAATCTTACCGTGACAAATAAATGCAGTTTTTGAATCTGATCAAACTATCATCATTATATGACTCCATTTTTGTAACACCAATTTTGTGAACGTAGCACCACTTTTGTGAATAGAGGTACTATTTTTGTGAATGCTATTTTGACAAGAACGGTTAAAAATTTAGTTTTTTTTTTTTCATCACCGGTTGTTAAAATAATTAGAGTAGTTTGGGCACTTCAATAGAATAAAAAGTGTTTTTTGAAATCCACATCAATATTTTTGGACAATTATGTTTTTTGGAATTTCACAACTTTGACTTCATGCATTTGTAAATTAGACTCCAAATGTCCATGTATTTGTAATTTTATCTATCCTAAAAATTATTTTCCCTGATCTTTTGATATTAATTTAATTTATTTTTTTTAAATAAAAAAAAAATTCCTTTGCCGATCAAGTTATCAAATCGGACGTCCGTTTGTGTACATAGGCACCACTTTTGTATGTAGAGGTACCACCTTTTGTGAAGACTATTGTGTTAACTGCTGATCAAAATTTAGTATATATTTTTTTTATTACTGGTTGGCAAAGTTGTAAGATTTGGTTGGGTACTTGAATAAAATAAACAATATTTCTTGAAATCCTCATAAGCATTTTAGGACAATTCAATTTTTTGAAATTTCATGACATTCTCTTCATGTATTTGTAAATTTGACTCCAAAAGTTCATGTATTTGTAATTTAATCTATTCGAATAATTATTTTTCCTTCCCCTTTGATATTAATTTATTTTATTTTATTTTATTTAAAAAATATATATCCTTAGCGGATTAGGTTATCAAGTCAAATATCCATTGGTTTATTAGACGGGATCAAAGAATAACCTTATGCATATATAATAGTACGCATTTACTACTAATCATTCAACGACAAGTAAATCCAATACGAGAATCTAATCAAATTATCATCATCAGATGACTTTATTTTTTTCATCACAATTTTTGGGCACGTCGGCAGCAGTGTTTTATGAATTGAGGTACCACTTCTTCTGAAAGCTATTTTATTAACTACTGATCAAAATTTAATTTTTTTTTTATCTTTTTTTTTGTATCACTGTCGTCAAAACAGTAAGAGTAGTTCGTGTAACTGATTAAAATAAACAGTATTATTTGATATATACATCAACAATTTAGGTTAATTCATGGTTTTGAAATTTCATTACTTTAACTTCATGCTTTTGTAAATTTGACTCAAAAAGTCCATATATTTGTAATTTTTCCTATTCTAATCATTATTTGTCCTTCGCTTTTGATATCAATTTATTTTATTTTACTTTTTAAATAAATTATGCTTAGCTGATCAGGTTATCAAATCGGATATCCGTTGGGTTATTAGATCGGATTATGGAATTTACGCATATGTGAAAGTACTCATGTACTAAAATCTTACCGTGACAAATAAATGCAGTTTTTGAATCTGATCAAACTATCATCATTATATGACTCCATTTTTGTAACACCAATTTTGTGAACGTAGCACCACTTTTGTGAATAGAGGTACTATTTTTGTGAATGCTATTTTGACAAGAACGGTTAAAAATTTAGTTTTTTTTTTTTCATCACCGGTTGTTAAAATAATTAGAGTAGTTTGGGCACTTCAATAGAATAAAAAGTGTTTTTTGAAATCCACATCAATATTTTTGGACAATTATGTTTTTTGGAATTTCACAACTTTGACTTCATGCATTTGTAAATTAGACTCCAAATGTCCATGTATTTGTAATTTTATCTATCCTAAAAATTATTTTCCCTGATCTTTTGATATTAATTTAATTTATTTTTTTTAAATAAAAAAAAAATTCCTTTGCCGATCAAGTTATCAAATCGGACGTCCGTTTGTGTACATAGGCACCACTTTTGTATGTAGAGGTACCACCTTTTGTGAAGACTATTGTGTTAACTGCTGATCAAAATTTAGTATATATTTTTTTTATTACTGGTTGGCAAAGTTGTAAGATTTGGTTGGGTACTTGAATAAAATAAACAATATTTCTTGAAATCCTCATAAGCATTTTAGGACAATTCAATTTTTTGAAATTTCATGACATTCTCTTCATGTATTTGTAAATTTGACTCCAAAAGTCCATGTATTTGTAATTTAATCTATTTGAATAATTATTTCTCCTTCCCCTTTGATATTAATTAATTTTATTTTATTTTTTTAAAAAAATATATATCCTTAGCGGATTAGGTTATCAAGTCAAATATCCATTGGTTTATTAGACGGGATCAAAGAATTACCTTATGCATATATAATAGTACGCATTTACTACTAATCATTCAACGACAAGTAAATCCAATACGAGAATCTAATCAAATTATCATCATCAGATGACTTTATTTTTTTCATCACAATTTTTGGGCACGTCGGCACCAGTGTTTTATGAATTGAGGTACCACTTCTTCTGAAAGCTATTTTATTAACTACTGATCAAAATTTAATTTTTTTTTAACTTTTTTTTTGTATCACTGTCTTCAAAACAGTAAGAGTAGTTCGTGTAACTGATTAAAATAAACAGTATTATTTGATATCTACATCAACAATTTAGGTTAATTCATGTTTTTGAAATTTCATGACTTTAACTTCATGCTTTTGTAAATTTGACTAAAAAAGTCCATATATTTGTAATTTTTCCTATTCTAATCATTATTTGTCCTTCTCTTTCAATATCAATTTATTTTATTTTACTTTTTAAATAAATTATCCTTAACTGATCAGGTTATCAAATCGGATATCCGTTGGGTTATTAGATCGGATTATGGAATTTACGCATATGTGAAAGTACTCATGTACTAAAAACTTAAAGTGACAAATAAATGTAGTTTTTGAATCTGATCAAATTATCATCATTAGATGACTCCATTTTTGTAACACCAATTTTGTGAACGTAGCACCACTTTTGTGAATAGAGGTACTATTATTGTGAATGCCATTTTGACAAGAACGGTTAAAAATTTAGTTTTTTTTTTTCATCACCGGTTGTTAAAATAATTAGAGTAGTTTGGGCACTTGAATACAATAAAAAGTGTTTTTTGAAATCCACTTCAATATTTTTTGACAATTGTGTTTTTTGGATTTTCATGACTTTGACTTCTTGCATTTGTAAATTCGACTCCAAAAGTCCATGTATTTGTAATTTTATCTATCCTAATAATTATTTTCCTTAATGTTTTGATATTAATTTAACTTTTTATTTTTTAAATAAAAAAACTTTCCTTAGCCGATAAGGTTATCTAATCGGTTGTCCGTTTGGTTTCTGGATCAGATTACGGAATAACGTTATGCATATATGAAAGTACTCATGTACTAGTAATCTCTCAATGACAAGTAATCTAATTTGAAAATCTGATCAAATTATTATTATCAGATGACTCTAGTTTTTCTTCACTATTTTTGTGTACATAGGACCACTTTTGTAAATAGAGGTACCACATTTTGTGAAGACTATTTTGTTAACTGCTGATCAAAATTTAGTATTTTTTTTTTATTACTGGTTGGCAAAATTGTAAGATTTGGTTGGGTACTTGAATAAAATAAACAATATTTCTTCAAATCCACATAAGCATTTTAGGACAATTCAATTGTTTGAAATTTCATGACATTCTCTTCATGTATTTGTAAATTAGACTCCAAAAGTCCATGTATTTGAAATTTAACCTATTTGAATAATTATTTTCCCTTCCCCTTTGATATTAATTAATTTTATTTTATTTTTAAATAAAATATATATCCTTAGCCGATTAGGTTATCAAATCAAATATCCATTGGTCTATTAGAAGGGATCAAGGAATGACCTTATGCATATATAATAGTACGCATTTACTACTAATCATTCAATAACAAGTAAATCCAATACGAGAATCTAATCAAATTATCATCATCAGATGACTTTATTTTTTTTATCACAATTTTTGGGCACGTCGGCACCAGTGTTTTATGAATTGAGGTACCACTTCTTGCGAAAACTATTTTATTAACTACTGATCAAAATTTAGTTTTTTTAAAATATTTTTTTGTATCAATGTCGTCAAAACAGTAAGAGTAGTTCGTGTAATTAAATAAAATAAACAGTATTATTTGATATCTACATCACCAATTTAGGTTAATTCATGTTTTTGAAATTTCATGACTTTGACTTCATGCTTTTGTAAATTTGACTCAAAAAGTCCATATATTTGTAATTTTCCCAATTCTAATCATTATTTGCCCTTCTCTTTTGATATCAATTTATTTTATTTTACTTTTTAATTAAATTATCCTTAACTGATCAGGTTATCAAATCGGATATCCATTGGGTTATTAGATCGGATTATGGAATTTACGCATATGTGAAAGTACTCATGTACTAAAAATCTTACCGTGACAAATAAATGCAGTTTTTGAATCTTATCAAATTATCATCATTAGATGACTCCATTTTTGTAACACCAATTTTGTGAACGTAGCACCACTTTTGTGAATAGAGGTACTATTTTTGTGAATGCTATTTTGACAAGAACGGTTAAAAATTTAGTTTTTTTTTTTTCATCACCGGTTGTTAAAATAATTAGAGTAGTTTGGGCACTTGAATAGAATAAAAAGTCTTTTTTGAAATCCACATCAATATTTTTGGACAATTAGGTTTTTTGGAATTTCACAACTTTGACTTCATGCATTTGTAAATTAGACTCCAAATGTCCATGTATTTGTAATTTTATCTATCCTAAAAATTATTTTCCCTGATCTTTTGATATTAATTTAATTTATTTTTTTCAAATAAAAAAAAAAATTCCTTTGCCGAACAAGTTATCAAATCGGACGTCCGTTTGTGTACATAGGCACCACTTTTGTATGTAGAGGTACCACCTTTTGTGAAGACTATTGTGTTAACTGCTGATCAAAATTTAGTATATATTTTTTTTATTACTGGTTGGCAAAGTTGTAAGATTTGGTTGGGTACTTGAATAAAATAAACAATATTTCTTGAAATCCTCATAAGCATTTTAGGACAATTCAATTTTTTGAAATTTCATGACATTCTCTTCATGTATTTGTAAATTTGACTCCAAAAGTCCATGTATTTGTAATTTAATCTATTTGAATAATTATTTTTCCTTCCCCTTTGATATTAATTTATTTTATTTTATTTTATTTAAAAAATATATATCCTTAGCGGATTAGGTTATCAAGTCAAATATCCATTGGTTTATTAGACGGGATCAAAGAATAACCTTATGCATATATAATAGTACGCATTTACTACTAATCATTCAACGACAAGTAAATCCAATACGAGAATCTAATCAAATTATCATCGTCAGATGACTTTATTTTTTTCATCACAATTTTTGGGCACGTCGGCAGCAGTGTTTTATGAATTGAGGTACCACTTCTTCTGAAAGCTATTTTATTAACTACTGATCAAAATTTAATTTTTTTTTTAACTTTTTTTTTGTATCACTGTCGTCAAAACAGTAAGAGTAGTTCGTGTAACTGATTAAAATAAACAGTATTATTTGATATCTACATCAACAATTTAGGTTAATTCATGTTTTTGAAATTTCATGACTTTAACTTCATGCTTTTGTAAATTTGACTAAAAAAGTCCATATATTTGTAATTTTTCCTATTCTAATCATTATTTGTCCTTCTCTTTCAATATCAATTTATTTTATTTTACTTTTTAAATAAATTATCCTTAACTGATCAGGTTATCAAATCGGATATCCGTTGGGTTATTAGATCGGATTATGGAATTTACGCATATGTGAAAGTACTCATGTACTAAAAACTTAAAGTGACAAATAAATGTAGTTTTTGAATCTGATCAAATTATCATCATTAGATGACTCCATTTTTGTAACACCAATTTTGTGAACGTAGCACCACTTTTGTGAATAGAGGTACTATTATTGTGAATGCCATTTTGACAAGAACGGTTAAAAATTTAGTTTTTTTTTTTCATCACCGGTTGTTAAAATAATTAGAGTAGTTTGGGCACTTGAATACAATAAAAAGTGTTTTTTGAAATCCACTTCAATATTTTTTGACAATTGTGTTTTTTGGATTTTCATGACTTTGACTTCTTGCATTTGTAAATTCGACTCCAAAAGTCCATGTATTTGTAATTTTATCTATCCTAATAATTATTTTCCTTAATGTTTTGATATTAATTTAACTTTTTATTTTTTAAATAAAAAAACTTTCCTTAGCCGATAAGGTTATCTAATCGGTTGTCCGTTTGGTTTCTGGATCAGATTACGGAATAACGTTATGCATATATGAAAGTACTCATGTACTAGTAATCTCTCAATGACAAGTAATCTAATTTGAAAATCTGATCAAATTATTATTATCAGATGACTCTAGTTTTTCTTCACTATTTTTGTGTACATAGGACCACTTTTGTAAATAGAGGTACCACATTTTGTGAAGACTATTTTGTTAACTGCTGATCAAAATTTAGTATTTTTTTTTTTATTACTGGTTGGCAAAATTGTAAGATTTGGTTGGGTACTTGAATAAAATAAACAATATTTCTTCAAATCCACATAAGCATTTTAGGACAATTCAATTGTTTGAAATTTCATGACATTCTCTTCATGTATTTGTAAATTAGACTCCAAAAGTCCATGTATTTGAAATTTAACCTATTTGAATAATTATTTTCCCTTCCCCTTTGATATTAATTAATTTTATTTTATTTTTAAATAAAATATATATCCTTAGCCGATTAGGTTATCAAATCAAATATCCATTGGTCTATTAGAAGGGATCAAGGAATGACCTTATGCATATATAATAGTACGCATTTACTACTAATCATTCAATAACAAGTAAATCCAATACGAGAATCTAATCAAATTATCATCATCAGATGACTTTATTTTTTTTATCACAATTTTTGGGCACGTCGGCACCAGTGTTTTATGGATTGAGGTACCACTTCTTGTGAAAACTATTTTATTAACTACTGATCAAAATTTAGTTTTTTTAAAATATTTTTTTGTATCAATGTCGTCAAAACAGTAAGAGTAGTTCGTGTAATTAAATAAAATAAACAGTATTATTTGATATCTACATCACCAATTTAGGTTAATTCATGTTTTTGAAATTTCATGACTTTGACTTCATGCTTTTGTAAATTTGACTCAAAAAGTCCATATATTTGTAATTTTCCCAATTCTAATCATTATTTGCCCTTCTCTTTCGATATCAATTTATTTTATTTTACTTTTTAAATAAATTATCCTTAGCAGATCAAGTTATCAAATCGGATATTCATTGGGTTATTAGATCGGATTATGGAATTTACGCATATGTGAAAGTACTCATGTACTAAAAATCTTACCGTGACAAATAAATGCAGTTTTTGAATCTTATCAAATTATCATCATTAGATGACTCCATTTTTGTAACACCAATTTTGTGAACGTAGCACCACTTTTGTGAATAGAGGTACTATTTTTGTGAATGCTATTTTGACAAGAACGGTTAAAAATTTAGTTTTTTTTTTTCATCACCGGTTGTTAAAATAATTAGAGTAGTTTGGGCACTTCAATAGAATAAAAAGTGTTTTTTGAAATCCACATCAATATTTTTGGACAATTATGTTTTTTGGAATTTCACAGCTTTGACTTCATGCATTTGTAAATTAGACTCCAAATGTCCATGTATTTGTAATTTTATCTATCCTAAAAATTATTTTCCCTGATCTTTTGATATTAATTTAATTTATTTTTTTTAAATAAAAAAAAAAATTCCTTTGCCGATCAAGTTATCAAATCGGACGTCCGTTTGTGTACATAGGCACCACTTTTGTATGTAGAGGTACCACCTTTTGTGAGTACTATTGTGTTAACTGCTGATCAAAATTTAGTATATTTTTTTTTTATTACTGGTTGGCAAAATTGTAAGATTTGGTTGGGTACTTGAATAAAATAAACAATATTTCTTCAAATCCTCATAAGCATTTTAGGACAATTCAATTTTTTGAAATTTCATGACATTCTCTTCATGTATTTGTAAATTTGACTCCAAAAGTCCATGTATTTGTAATTTAATCTATTTGAATAATTATTTTTCCTTCCCCTTTGATATTAATTTATTTTATTTTATTTTTTTAAAAAAATAGATATCCTTAACAGATTAGGTTATCAAGTCAAATATCCATTGGTTTATTAGAAGGAATCAAAGAATAACCTTATGCATATATAATAGTACGCATTTACTACTAATCATTCAACGACAAGTAAATCCAATACGAGAATCTAATCAAATTATCATCATCAGATGACTTTATTTTTTTCATCACAATTTTTGGGCACGTCGGCAGCAGTGTTTTATGAATTGAGGTACCACTTCTTTTGAAAGCTATTTTATTAACTACTGATCAAAATTTAATTTTTTTTTAACTTTTTTTTTGTATCACTGTCGTCAAAACAGTAAGAGTAGCTCGTGTAACTGATTAAAATAAACAGTATTATTTGATATCTACATCAACAATTTAGGTTAATTCATGTTTTTGAAATTTCATATTTTAACTTCATGCTTTTGTAAATTTGACTCAAAAAGTCCATATATTTGTAATTTTTCCTATTCTAATCATTATTTGTCCTTCGCTTTTGATATCAATTTATTTTATTTTACTTTTTAAATAAATTATCCTTAACTGATCAGGTTATCAAATCGGATATCCGTTGGGTTATTAGATCGGATTATGGAATTTACGCATACGTGAAAGTACTCATGTTCTAAATACTTACAGTGACAAATAAATGCAGTTTTTGAATCTGATCAAATTATCATCATTAGATGACTCCATTTTTGTAACACCAATTTTGTGAACGTAGCACCACTTTTGTGAATAGAGGTACTATTTTTGGGAATTCCATTTTGACAAGAACGGTTAAAAATTTAGTTTTTTTTTTTCATCACCGGTTGTTAAAATAATTAGAGTAGTTTGGGCACTTGAATACAATAAAAAGTGTTTTTTGAAATCCACTTCAATATTTTTTGACAATTATGTTTTTTGGAATTTCATGACTTTGACTTCTTGCATTTGTAAATTCGACTCCAAAAGTCCATGTATTTGTAATTTTATCTATCCTAATAATTATTTGCCCTAATCTTTTGATATTAATTTAATTTTTTATTTTTTAAATAAAAAAAATATCCTTAGCCGATCAGGTTATCTAATCGGTTTTCTGTTTGGTTTTTGGATCAGATTACGGAATAACGTTATGCATATATGAAATTACTCATGTACTAGTAATCTCTCAATGACAAGTAATCTAATTTTAAAATCTGATCATATTATTATCATCAGATGACTCTATTTTTCTTCACTATTTTATGTGTACGTAGGCACCACTTTTGTAAATAGAGGTACCACCTTTTGTGAATACTATTTTGTTAACTGCTGATCAAAATTTAGTGTTTTTTTTTTATTAGTGGTTGGCAAAATTGTAAGATTTGGTTGGGTACTTGAATAAAATAAACAATATTTCTTCAAATCCACATAAGCATTTTAGGACAATTCAATTTTTTTGAAATTTCATGACATTCTCTTCATGTATTTGTAAATTAGACTCCAAAAGTCCATGTATTTGAAATTTAACCTATTTGAATAATTATTTTCCCTTCCCCTTTGATATTACTTAATTTTATTTTATTTTTTAAAAAAATATATATCCTTAGGCGATTAGGTTCTCAAATCAAATATCCATTGGTTTGTTTGAAGGAATCAAGGAATGACCTTATGCATATATAATTGTACGCATTTACTACTAATCATTCAACGACAGGTAAATCCAATATGAGAATCTAATCAAATTATCATCATCAGATGACTTTATTTTTTTCATCACAATTTTTGGGCACGTCGGCACCACTGTTTTATGAATTGAGGTACCACTTCTTTTGAAAGCTATTTTATTAACTACTGATCAAAATTTAATTTTTTTTTAACTTTTTTTTTGTATCACTGTCGTCAAAACAGCAAGAGTAGTTCGTGTAACTGATTAATATAAACAGTATTATTTGATATCTACATCAACAATTTAGGTTAATTCATGTTTTTGAAATTTTATGACTTTAACTTCGTGCTTTTGTAAATTTGACTCAAAAAGTCCATATATTTGTAATTTTTCCTATTCTAATCATTATTTGTCCTTCTCTTTTGATATCAATTTATTTTATTTTACTTTTTAAATAAATTATCCTTAGCTGATCAGGTTATCAATTCGGATATCCGTTTGATTATTAGATCGGATCATGGAATTTACGCATATGTGAAAGTACTCATGTACTAAAAATCTTACAGTGGCAAATAAATGCAGTTTTTGAATCTGATCAAATTATCATCATTAGATGACTCCATTTTTGTAACACGAATTTTGTGAACGTAGCACCACTTTTGTGAATAGAGGTACTATTTTTGTGAATGTATTTTGACAGGAACGGTTAAAAATTTAGTTTTTTTTTTTTCATCACCGGTTGTTAAAATAATTAGAGTAGTTTGGGCACTTGAATACAATAAAAGTGTTTTTTGAAATCCACTTCAATATTTTTTGACAATTATGTTTCTTGGAATTTCATGACTTTGACTTCATGCATTTGTAAATTCGACTCCAAAAGTCCATGTATTTTAATTTTATCTATCCTAATAATTATTTGCCCTAATCTTTTGATATTAATTTAATTTTTTATTTTTTAAATAAAAAATACTATCCTTAGCCGATCAGGTTATCTAATCGGTTGTCCGTTTGGTTTTTGGATCAGATTACGGAATAACGTTATGCATATATGAAAGTACTCATGTACTAGTAATCTCTCAATGACAAGTAATCTAATTTGAAAATCTGATCATATTATTATCATCAGATGACTCAAGTTTTTCTTCACTATTTTATGTGTACGTAGGCACCACTTTTGTAAATAGAGGTAACACCTTTTGTGTAGACTATTTTGTTAACTGCTGATCAAAATTTAGTATTTTTTTTTTATTACTGGTTGGCAAATTTCTAAGATTTGGTTGGGTACTTGAATAAAATAAACAATATTTCTTCAAATCCACATAAGCATTTTAGGACAATTCAATTTTTTTGAAATTTCATGACATTCTCTTCATGTATTTGTAAATTAGACTCCAAAAGTCCATGTATTTAAAATTTAACCTATTTGAATAGTTATTTTCCCTTCCCCTTTGATATTAATTTATTTTATTTTATGTTTAAATAAAATATATATCCTTAGCCGATTAGGTTACCAAATCAAATAACAATTGGTCTATTAGAAGTGATCAAGGAATGACCTTATGCATATATAATAGTACGCATTTACTACTAATCATTCAATGACAAGTAAATCCAATACGAGAATCTAATCAAATTATCATCATCAGATAACTTTATTTTTTTCATCACAATTTTTGGGCACCTCGGCACCAGTGTTTTATGAATTGAGGTACCACTTCTTGTGAAAACTATTTTATTAACTACTGATCAAAATTTAGTTTTTTTTAAAATTTTTTTTGTATCACTGTCGTCAAAACAGTAAGAGTAGTTCGTGTAATTGAATAAAATAAACAGTATTATTTGATATCTACATCACCAATTTAGGTTAATTCATGTTTTTGAAATTTCATGACTTTGACTTCATGCTTTTGTAAATTTTTCTCAAAAAGTCCATATATTTGTAATTTTCCCAATTCTAATCATTATTTGCCCTTCTCTTTCGATATCAATTTATTTTATTTTACTTTTTAAATAAATTATCCTTAGCAGATCAAGTTATCAAATCGGATATCCGTTGGGTTATTAGATCGGATTATGGAATTTATGCATATATGAAAGTACTCATGTACTAAAATCTTACCGTGACAAATAAATGTAGTTTTTCAATCTGATCAAATTATCATCATTAGATGACTCCATTTTTGTAACACCAATTTTGTGAACGTAGCACCACTTTTGTGAATAGAGGTACTATTTTTGTGAATGCTATTTTGACACGAACTGTTAAAAATTTAAATTTTTTTTTTCATCACCGGTTGTTAAAATAATTAGAGTAGTTTGGGCACTTGAATAGAATAAAAAGTGTTTTTTGAAATCCACATCAATATTTTTCGACAATTACGTTTTTTGGAATTTCACGACTTTGACTTCATGCATTTGTAAATTAGACTCCAAATGTCTATGTATTTGAAATATTATCTATCCTAAAAATTATTTGCCCTAATCTTTTGATATTAATTTAATTTATTTTTTTTCAAGAAAGAAAAAATTCCTTTGACATTCAAGTTGTCAAATCGGATGTCCGTTTGTGTACATAGGCACCACTTTTGTATGTAGTGGTACCACCTTTTGTGAAGACTATTCTGTTAACTGCTGATCAAAATTTAGTATTTTTTTTGTTACTGGTTTGCAAAATTGTAAGATTTGGTTGGGTACTTCAATAAAATAAACAATATTTCTTCAAATTCACATAAGCATTTTAGGACAATTCAATTTTTTGAAATTTCATGACTATCTCTTCATGTATTTGTAAATTAGACTCCAAAAGTTCATGTATTTGAAATTTAATCTATTTGAATAATTATTTTTCCTCCCCCTTTGATATTAATTAATTTTATTTTATTTTCTAAAAAAATATATATCCTTGGCCGATTAGGTTATCAAATCAAATATCCATTGGTTTATTAGAAGGGATCAAGGAATGACCTTACGCATATATAATAGTACGCATTTACTACCAATCATTCAACGACAAGTAAATCCAATACCAGAATCTAATCAAATTATCATCACCAGATGACTTTATTTTTTTCAACACAATTTTTGGGCACCTCGGCACCAGTGTTTTATGAATTGAGGTACCACTTCTTGTGAAAACTATTTTATTAACTACTGATCAAAATTTAGTTTTTTTTAAATTTTTTTTTGTATCACTGTCGTCAAAACAGTAAGAGTAGTTCGTGTAATTGAATAAAATAAACAGCATTATTTGATATCTACATCACCAATTTAGGTTAATTCATGTTTTTGAAATTTCATGACTTTGACTTCATGCTTTTGTAAATTTGACTCAAAAAGTCCATATATTTGTAATTTTCCCAATTCTAATCATTATTTGCCCTTCTCTTTCGATATCAATTTATTTTATTTTACTTTTTAAATAAATTATCCTTAGCTGACCAGTTTATCAAATCGGATATCCGTTGAGTTATTAGATCGGATTATGGAATTTATGCATATATGAAAGTACTCATGTACTAAAAATCTTATAGAGACAAATAAATGCAGTTTTTGAATCTGATCAAATTATCATCATTAGATGACCCCATTTTTGTAGCAATAATTTTGTGAACGTAGCACCTCTTTTGTGAATAGAGGTACTATTTTTTTGAATGATATTTTGACAAGAACTGTTAAAAATTTAGTTTTTTTTTTCATCACCGGTTGTTAAAATAATTAAAATAGTTTGGGCACTTGAATAGAATAAAAAGTGTTTTTTGAAATCCACATCAATATTTTTGGACAATTATGTTTTTTGGAATTTCACGACTTTGACTTCATGCATTTGTAAATTAGACTCCAAATCCCCATGTATTTGTAGTTTTATCTATCCTAAAAATTATTTGCCCTGATCGTTTGATATTAATTTTATTTATTTTTTTTAAATAAAAAAAACATTTCTTTGCCGATCAAGTTATCAAATCAGACGTCCGTTTGTGTACATAGGCACCACTTTTGTGAAAACTATTCTGTTAACTGCTGATCAAAATTTAGTATTTTTTTTTATTACTGGTTGGCAAAATTGTAAGATTTCGTTGGGTACTTGAATAAAATAAACAATATTTCTTCAAATCCATATAAGCATTTTAGGACAATTCAATTTTTTGAAATTTCATGACATTCTCTTCATGTATTTGTAAATTTGAATCCAAAGTCTATGTATTTGTAATTTAATCTATTTCAATAATTATTTTTCCTTCCCCTTTGATATTAATTAATTTTCTTTTATTTTTAAAAAAAATATATATCCTTGGCCGATTAGGTTATCAAATCAAATATCCATTGGTTTATTAGAAGGGATCAAGGAATGACCTTATGCATATATAATAGTACACATTTACTACTAATCATTCAACGACAAGTAAATCCAATACGAGAATCTAATCAAATTATCATCATCAGATGACATTATTTTTTCCATCACGATTTTTGGGCACGTCGGCACCAGTGTTTTATAAATTGAGGTACCACTTCTTGTGAAAACTATTTTATTAACTACTGATCAAAATTTAGTTTTTAAAAATATTTTTTTGTATCAATGTCGTCAAAACAGTAAAAATAGTTCGTGTAATTGAATAAAATAAACAGTATTATTTGATATCTACATCACCAATTTAGGTTAATTCATGTTTTTGAAATTTTATGACTTTAACTTCATGCTTTTGTAAATTTGACTCAAAAAGTCCATATATTTGTAATTTTTCCTATTCTAATCATTATTTGTCCTTCTCTTTTGATATCAATTTATTTTATTTTACTTTTTAAATAAATTATCCTTAGCTGATCAGGTTATGAAATCGGATATCCGTTGGGTTTTTAGATCGGATTATGGAATTTACGCATATGTGAAAGTACTCATGTACTAAAATCTTACCGTGACAAATAAATGCAGTTTTTGAATCTGATCAAATTATCATCATTAGATGACTCCATTTTCGTAACACCAATTTTGTGCACGTAGCACCACTTTTGTGAATAGAGGTACTATTTTTGTGAATGCTATTTTGACAAAAACGGTTAAAAATTTAGTTTTTTTTTTTTCATCACCGGTTGTTAAAATAATTAGAGTAGTTTGGGCACTTGAATAGAATAAAAAGTGTTTTTTGAAATCCACATCAATATTTTTGGACAATTATGTTTTTTGGAATTTCACGACTTTCACTTCATGCATTTGTAAATTAGACTCCAAATGTCCATGTATTTGTAATTTTATCTATCCTAAAAATTATTTTCCCTCATCTTTTGATATTAATTTAATTTATTTTTTTAAATAAAAAAAAAATTCCTTTGCCGATCAAGTTATCAAATCGGACGTCCGTTTGTGTACATAGGCACCACTTTTGTATGTAGAGGTACCACCTTTTGTGAAGACTATTGTGTTAACTGTTGTTCAAAATTTAGTATTTTTTTTTTATTACTGGTTGGCAAAATTGTAAGATTTGGTTGGGTACTTGAATAAAATAAACAATATTGATTCAAATCCACATAAGCATTTTAGGACAATTCAATTTTTTGAAATTTCATGACATTCTCTTCATGTATTTGTAAATTAGACTCCAAAAGTCTATGTATTTGAAATTTAACCTATTTGAATAATTATTTTTCCTTCCCCTTTGATATTAATTAATTTTATTTTATTTTTAAAAAAATACATATATCCTTGGCCGATTAGGTTATCAAATCAAATATACATTGGTTTATTAGAAGGGATCAAGGAATGACCTTATGCATATATAATGGTACGCATTTACTACTAATCATTCAACGACAAGTAAATCCAATACTAGAATCTAATCAAATTATCATCATCAGATGACTTTATTTTTTTCATCACAATTTTTGGGCACGTCGGCACCAGTGTTTTATGAATTGAGGTACCACTTCTTGTGAAAACTATTTTATTAACTACTGATCAAAATTTAGTTTTTTTTAAATTTTTTTTTGTATCACTGTCGTCAAAACAGTAAGAGTAGTTCGTGTAATTGAATAAAATAAACAGCATTATTTGATATCTACATCACCAATTTAGGTTAATTCATGTTTTTGAAATTTCATGACTTTGACTTCATGCTTTTGTAAATTTGACTCAAAAAGTCCATATATTTGTAATTTTCCCAATTCTAATCATTATTTGCCCTTCTCTTTCGATATCAATTTATTTTATTTTACTTTTTAAATAAATTATCCTTAGCTGACCAGTTTATCAAATCGGATATCCGTTGAGTTATTAGATCGGATTATGGAATTTATGCATATATGAAAGTACTCATGTACTAAAAATCTTATAGAGACAAATAAATGCAGTTTTTGAATCTGATCAAATTATCATCATTAGATGACCCCATTTTTGTAGCAATAATTTTGTGAACGTAGCACCTCTTTTGTGAATAGAGGTACTATTTTTTTGAATGATATTTTGACAAGAACTGTTAAAAATTTAGTTTTTTTTTTCATCACCGGTTGTTAAAATAATTAAAATAGTTTGGGCACTTGAATAGAATAAAAAGTGTTTTTTGAAATCCACATCAATATTTTTGGACAATTATGTTTTTTGGAATTTCACGACTTTGACTTCATGCATTTGTAAATTAGACTCCAAATCCCCATGTATTTGTAGTTTTATCTATCCTAAAAATTATTTGCCCTGATCGTTTGATATTAATTTTATTTATTTTTTTTAAATAAAAAAAACATTTCTTTGCCGATCAAGTTATCAAATCAGACGTCCGTTTGTGTACATAGGCACCACTTTTGTGAAAACTATTCTGTTAACTGCTGATCAAAATTTAGTATTTTTTTTTATTACTGGTTGGCAAAATTGTAAGATTTCGTTGGGTACTTGAATAAAATAAACAATATTTCTTCAAATCCACATAAGCATTTTAGGACAATTCAATTTTTTGAAATTTCATGACATTCTCTTCATGTATTTGTAAATTTGAATCCAAAGTCTATGTATTTGTAATTTAATCTATTTCAATAATTATTTTTCCTTCCCCTTTGATATTAATTAATTTTCTTTTATTTTTAAAAAAAATATATATCCTTGGCCGATTAGGTTATCAAATCAAATATCCATTGGTTTATTAGAAGGGATCAAGGAATGACCTTATGCATATATAATAGTACACATTTACTACTAATCATTCAACGACAAGTAAATCCAATACGAGAATCTAATCAAATTATCATCATCAGATGACATTATTTTTTCCATCACGATTTTTGGGCACGTCGGCACCAGTGTTTTATAAATTGAGGTACCACTTCTTGTGAAAACTATTTTATTAACTACTGATCAAAATTTAGTTTTTAAAAATATTTTTTTGTATCAATGTCGTCAAAACAGTAAAAATAGTTCGTGTAATTGAATAAAATAAACAGTATTATTTGATATCTACATCACCAATTTAGGTTAATTCATGTTTTTGAAATTTTATGACTTTAACTTCATGCTTTTGTAAATTTGACTCAAAAAGTCCATATATTTGTAATTTTTCCTATTCTAATCATTATTTGTCCTTCTCTTTTGATATCAATTTATTTTATTTTACTTTTTAAATAAATTATCCTTAGCTGATCAGGTTATGAAATCGGATATCCGTTGGGTTTTTAGATCGGATTATGGAATTTACGCATATGTGAAAGTACTCATGTACTAAAATCTTACCGTGACAAATAAATGCAGTTTTTGAATCTGATCAAATTATCATCATTAGATGACTCCATTTTCGTAACACCAATTTTGTGCACGTAGCACCACTTTTGTGAATAGAGGTACTATTTTTGTGAATGCTATTTTGACAAAAACGGTTAAAAATTTAGTTTTTTTTTTTTCATCACCGGTTGTTAAAATAATTAGAGTAGTTTGGGCACTTGAATAGAATAAAAAGTGTTTTTTGAAATCCACATCAATATTTTTGGACAATTATGTTTTTTGGAATTTCACGACTTTCACTTCATGCATTTGTAAATTAGACTCCAAATGTCCATGTATTTGTAATTTTATCTATCCTAAAAATTATTTTCCCTCATCTTTTGATATTAATTTAATTTATTTTTTTAAATAAAAAAAAAATTCCTTTGCCGATCAAGTTATCAAATCGGACGTCCGTTTGTGTACATAGGCACCACTTTTGTATGTAGAGGTACCACCTTTTGTGAAGACTATTGTGTTAACTGTTGTTCAAAATTTAGTATTTTTTTTTTATTACTGGTTGGCAAAATTGTAAGATTTGGTTGGGTACTTGAATAAAATAAACAATATTGATTCAAATCCACATAAGCATTTTAGGACAATTCAATTTTTTGAAATTTCATGACATTCTCTTCATGTATTTGTAAATTAGACTCCAAAAGTCTATGTATTTGAAATTTAACCTATTTGAATAATTATTTTTCCTTCCCCTTTGATATTAATTAATTTTATTTTATTTTTAAAAAAATACATATATCCTTGGCCGATTAGGTTATCAAATCAAATATACATTGGTTTATTAGAAGGGATCAAGGAATGACCTTATGCATATATAATGGTACGCATTTACTACTAATCATTCAACGACAAGTAAATCCAATACTAGAATCTAATCAAATTATCATCATCAGATGACTTTATTTTTTTCATCACAATTTTTGGGCACGTCGGCACCAGTGTTTTATGAATTGAGGTACCACTTCTTGTGAAAACTATTTTATTAACTACTGATCAAAATTAAATTTTTTTATTAACTTTTTTTTTGTATCACTGTCGTCAAAACAGTAAGAGTAGTTCGTGTAATTGAATAAAATAAACAGCATTATTTGATATCTACATCACTAATTTAGGTTAATTCATGTTTTTGAAATTTCATGACTTTGACTTCATGCTTTTGTAAATTTGACTCAAAAAGACCATATATTTGTAATTTTCCCAATTCTAATCATTATTTTCCCTTCTCTTTTCATATCAATTTATTTTATTTTACTTTTTAAATAAATTATCCTTAACTGATCAGGTTATCAAATCGAATATCCGTTGGGTTATTAGATCGGATTATAGAATTTACGCATATATGAAAGTACTCATGTACTAAAAATCTTATAGTGACAAATAAATGATGTTTTTGAATCTGATCAAATTATCATCATTAGATGACTCCATTTTTGTAGCACCAATTTTGTGAACGTAGCACCACTTTTGTCAATAGAGGTACTATTTTTGTCAATGATATTTTGACAAGAACTGTTAAAAATTTAGTTTTTTTTTTTCATCACCGGTTGTTAAAATAATTAAAGTAGTTTGGGCACTTGAATAGAATAAAAAGTGTTTTTTGAAATCCACATCAATATTTTTGGACAATTATGTTTTTTCGAATTTCACGACTTTGACTTCATGCATTTGTAAATTAGACTCCAAATCCCCATGTATTTGTAGTTTTATCTATCCTAAAAATTATTTGCCCTGATCGTTTGATATTAATTTAATTTATTTTTTTTAAATAAAAAAAACATTCCTATGCCGATCAAGTTATCAAATCGGACGTCCGTTTGTGTACATAGGTACCACTTTTGTGAAGACTATTCTATTAACTGCTGATCAAAATTTAGTATTTTTTTTTATTACTGGTTGGCAAAATTGTAAGATTTCGTTGGGTACTTGAATAAAATAAATAATATTTCTTCAAATAAACATAAGCATTTTAGGACAATTCAATTTTTTGAAATTTCATGACATTCTCTTCATGTATTTGTAAATTTGAATCCAAAGTCCATGTATTTTTAATTTAATCTATTTGAATAATTAGTTTTCCTTCCCCTTTGATATTAATTAATTTTCTTTTATTTTTAAAAAAAATATATATCCTTGGCCGATTAGGTTATCAAATCAAATATCCATTGGTTTATTAGAAGGGATCAAGGAATGACCTTATGCATATATAATAGTACGCATTTACTACTAATCATTCAACGACAAGTAAATCCAATACGAGAATCTAATCAAATTATCATCATCAGATGACTTTATTTTTTCCATCACGATTTTTGGGCACGTCGGCACCAGTGTTTTATAAATTGAGGTACCACTTCTTGTGAAAACTATTTTATTAACTACTGATCAAAATTTAGTTTTTTTAAAAAAAAATTTTGTATCACTGTCGTCAAAACAGTAAGAGTAGTTCGTGTAATTGAATAAAATAAACAGTATTATTTGATCTCTACATCACCAATTTAGGTTAATTCATGTTTTTGAAATTTCATGACTTTGACTTCATGCTTTTGTAAATTTGACTCAAAAACTCCATATATTTGTAATTTTCCTAATTCTAATCATTATTTTCCCTTCTCTTTTGATATCAATTTATTTTATTTTACTTTTTAAATAAATTATCCTTAGCTGATCAGGTTATCAAATCGGATATCCGTTGGGTTATTAGATCGGATTATGGAATTTACGCATATATGAAAGTCTTCATGTACTAAAAATCTTACAGTGACTAATAAATGCAGTTTTTGAATCTGATCAAATTATCATCGTTAGATGACTCCATTTTTGTAACACCAATTTTGTGAACGTAGCACCACTTTTGTGAATAGAGGTACTATTTTTGTGAATGCTATTTTGAAAAGAACGGTTAAAAATTTAGTTTTTTTTTTTTCATCACCGGTTGTTAAAATAATTAGAGTAGTTTGGGCACTTGAATAGAATAAAAAGTGTTTTTTGAAATCCACATCAATATTTTTGGACAATTATGTTTTTTGTAATTTCACGACTTTCACTTCATGCATTTGTAAATTAGACTCCAAATGTCTATGTATTTGTAATTTTATCTATCCTAAAAATTATTTTCCCTGATCTTTTGATATTAATTTAATTTATTTTTTTTAAATAAAAAAAAAACATTCCTTTGCCGATCAAGTTATCAAATCGGACGTCCGTTTGTGTACATAAGCGCCACTTTAGTATGTAGAGGTACCACCTTTTGTGAAGACTATTGTGATAACTGCTGTTCAAAATTTAGTATTTTTTCTTTTATTACTGGTTTGCAAAATTGTAAGATTTGGTTGGGTACTTGAATAAAATAAACAATATTTCTTCAAATCCGCATAAGCATTTTAGGACAATTCAATTTTTTGAAATTTCATGACATTCTCTTCATGTATTTGTAAATTTGACTCCAAAAGTCCATATATTTGTAATTTAATCTATTTGAATAATTATTTTTCCTTCCCCTTTGATATTAATTAATTTTATTTTATTTTTAAAAAAATATATATATCGTTCGCCGATTAGGTTATCAAGTCAAATATCCATTGGTTTATTAGAAAGGATCAAAGAATAACCTTTTGCATATATAATAGTACGCATTTACTACTAATCATTCAACGACAAGTAAATCCAATACGAGAATCTAATCAAATTATCATCATCAGATGACTTTATTTTTATCATCACAATTTTTGGGCACGTTGGCACCAGAGTTTTATGAATTGGGGTACCACTTCTTGTGAAAACTATTTTATTAACTACTGAACAAAATTTAGTTTTTTTTAGATTTTTTTTGTATCACTGTCGTCAAAAGAGTAAAAGTACTTCGTGTAATTAAATAAAATAAACAGTATTATTTGATATCTACATCACCAATTTAGGTTAATTCAAGTTTTTGAAATTTCATGACGTTGACTTCATGCTTTTGTAAATTTGACTCAAAAAGTCCATATATTTGTAATTTTCCTATTTCTAATCATTATTTTCCCTTCTCTTTTGATATCAATTTATTTTATTTTACTTTTTAAATAAATTATCCTTAGCTGATCAAGTTATCAAATCGGATATAGGATATCCGTTGGGTTATTAGATCGGATTATGGAATTTACGCATATATGAAAGTACTCATGTACTAAAAATCTTAGAGTGACTAATAAATGCAGTTTTTGAATCTGATCAAATTATCATCATTAGATGACTCCATTTTTGTAACACCAATTTTGTGAACGTAGCACCACTTTTGTGAATAGAGGTACTATTTTTGTGAATGCTATTTTGACAAGAACGGTTAAAAATTTAGTTTTTTTTTTTCCATCACCGGTTGTTAAAATAATTAGAGTAGTTTGGGCACTTGAATAGAATAAAAAGTGTTATTTGAAATTCACATCAATATTTTTGGACAATTATGTTTTTTGGAATTTCACGACTTTCACTTCATGCATTTGTAAATTAGACTCCAAATGTCTATGTATTTGTAATTTTATCTATCCTAAAAATTATTTTCCCTGATCTTTTGATATTAATTTAATTTATTTTTTTTAAATAAAAAAAAACATTCCTTTGCCGATCAAGTTATCAAATCGGACGTCCGTTTGTGTACATAGGCACCACTTTTGTATGTACAGGTACCACCTTTTGTGAAGACTATTGTGTTAATTGCTGATCAAAATTTAGAATTTTTTTCTATTACTAGTTTGCAAAATTGTAAGATTTGGTTGGTTACTTGAATAAAATAAACAATATTTCTTCAAATCCACATAAGCATTTTAGGACAATTCAATTTTTTGAAATTTCATGACATTCTTTTCATGTATTTGTAAATTAGACTCCAAAAGTCCATGTATTTGAAATTTAACCTATTTGAATAATTATTTTTCCTCTCCCTTTGATATTAATTAATTTTATTTTAATATCTAAAAAAATATATATCTTGGCCGATTAGGTTATCAAATCAAATATCCATTGGTTTATTAGAAGGGATCAAGGAATGACCTTATGCATATATAATAGTACGCATTTACTACTAATCATTCAACGACAAGTAAATCCAATATGAGAATCTAATCAAATTATCATCATCAGATGACTTTATTTTTTTCATCACAATTTTTGGGCACGTCGGCACCAGTGTTTTATGAATTGAGGTACCACTTCTTGTTAAAACTATTTTATTAATTATTGATCAAAATTTAGGATTTTTAAAATTTTTTTTTATATCACTGTCGTCAAAACAGTAAGAGTAGTTCACGTAATTGAATAAAATAAACAGTATTATTTGATATCTACATCACCAATTTAGGTTAATTCATGTTTTTGAAATTTCATGACTTTGACTTCATGCTTTTGTAAATTTGCCTCAAAAAGTCCATATATTTGTAATTTTCCCAATTCTAATCATTATTTTCCCTTCTCTTTTGATGTCAATTTATTTTATTTTACTTTTTAAATAAATTATCCTTAACTGATCAGGTTATCAAATCGGATATCCGTTGGGTTATTAGATCGGATTATGGAATTTACGCATATATGAAAGTATTCATGTACTAAAAATCTTACAGTGACAAATAAATGCAATTTTTAAATCTGATCAAATTATCATCATTAGATGACTCCATTTTTGTACCACCAATTTTGTGAACGTAGCACCACTTTTGTGAATAGAGGTACTATTTTTGTTAATGCTATTTTGACAAGAACGGTTAAAATTTTAGTTTTTTTTTTTTCATCACCGGTTGTTAAAATAATTAGAGTAGTTTGGGCACTTGAATAGAATAAAAAGTGTTTTTTGAAATCCACATCAATATTTTTGGACAATTTTGTTTTTTGGAATTTCACGACTTTGACTTCATGCATTTGTAAATTAGACTCCAAATCCCCATGTATTTGTAGTTTTATCTATCCTAAAAATTATTTGCCCTGATCGTTTGATATTAATTTAATTTATTTTTTTTAAATAAAAAAAACATTCCTTTGCCGATCAAGTTATGAGATCGGACGTCCGTTTGTGTACATAGGCACCACTTTTGTATTTAGAAGTACCACCTTTTGTGAAGACTATTCTGTTAACTGCTGATCAAAATTTAGTATTTTTTTTTATTACTGGTTGGCAAAATTGTAAGATTTGGTTGGGTACTTGAATAAAATAAATAATATTTCTTCAAATCCACATAAGCATTTTAGGACAATTCAATTTTTTGAAATTTCATGACATTTTCTTCATGTATTTGTAAATTTAGATCCAAAGTCCATGTATTTGTAATTTAATCTATTTGAATAATTATTTTTCCTTCCCCTTTGATATTAATTAATTTTATTTTATTTTTAAAAAAATATATATCCTTGGCCGATTAGGTTATCAAATCAAATATCCATTGGTTTATTAGAAGGGATCAAGGAATGACCTTACGCATATATAATAGTACGCATTTACTACCAATCATTCAACGACAAGTAAATCCAATACCAGAATCTAATCAAATTATCATCACCAGATGACTTTATTTTTTTCATCACAATTTTTGGGCACCTCGGCACCAGTGTTTTATGAATTGAGGTACCACTTCTTGTGAAAACTATTTTATTAACTACTGATCAAAATTTAGTTTTTTTTAAATTTTTTTTTGTATCACTGTCGTCAAAACAGTAAGAGTAGTTCGTGTAATTGAATAAAATAAACAGCATTATTTGATATCTACATCACCAATTTAGGTTAATTCATGTTTTTGAAATTTCATGACTTTGACTTCATGCTTTTGTAAATTTGACTCAAAAAGTCCATATATTTGTAATTTTCCCAATTCTAATCATTATTTTCCCTTCTCTTTTGATGTCAATTTATTTTATTTTACTTTTTAAATAAATTATCCTTAGGTGATCAGGTTATCAAATCGGATATCCGTTGGGTTATTAGATCGGATTATGGAATTTACGCATATATGAAAGTATTCATGTACTAAAAATCTTACAGTGACAAATAAATGCAATTTTTGAATCTGATCAAATTATCATCATTAGATGACTCCATTTTTGTACCACCAATTTTGTGAATGTAGCACCACTTTTGTCAATAGAGGTACTATTTTTGTGAATGAAATTTTGACAAGAACTGTTAAAAATTTAGTTTTTTTTTTTCATCACCGGTTGTTAAAATAATTAGAGTAGTTTGGGCACTTGAATAGAATAAAAAGTATTTTTTGAAATCCACATCAATATTTTTGGACAATTATGTTTTTTGGAATTTCACGACTTTGACTTCATGCATTTGTAAATTAGACTCCAAATCCCCATGTATTTGTAGTTTTACCTATCCTAAAAATTATTTGCCCTGATCGTTTGATATTAATTTAATTTATTTTTTTTAAATAAAAAAAACATTCCTTTGCCGATCAAGTTATGAGATCGGACGTCCGTTTGTGTACATAGGCACCACTTTTGTATTTAGAAGTAACACCTTTTGTGAAGACTATTCTGTTAACTGCTGATCAAAATTTAGTATTTTTTTTTATTACTGGTTGGCAAAATTGTAAGATTTGGTTGGGTACTTGAATAAAATAAATAATATTTCTTCAAATCCACATAAGCATTTTAGGACAATTCAATTTTTTGAAATTTCATGACATTCTCTTCATGTATTTGTAAATTTAAATCCAAAGTCCATGTATTTGTAATTTAATCTATTTGAATAATTATTTTTCCTTCCCCTTTGATATTAATTAATTTTATTTTATTTTTAAAAAAATATATATCCTTGGCCGATTAGGTTTTCAAATCAAATATCCATTGGTTTATTAGAAGGAATCAAAGAATAACCTTATGCATATATAATAGTACGCATTTACCACTAATCATTCAACGACAAGTAAATCCAATATGAGAATCTAATCAAATTATCATCATCAGATGACTTTATTTTTTCCATAACTATTTTTGGGCACGTCGGCACTAGTGTTTTATGAATTGAGGTACCACTTCTTGTGAAAACTATTTTATTAACTACTGATCAAAATTTAGTTTTTTTTTAATTTTTTTTTGTATCACTGTCGTCAAAACAGTAAAAGTAGTTCGTGTAATTGAATAAAATAAACAGTATGATTTGATATCTACATCACCAATTTAGGTTAATTCATGTTTTTGAAATTTCATTACTTTAACTTCATGCTTTTGTAAATTTGACTCAAAAAGTCCATATATTTGTAATTTTTCCTATTCTAATCATTATTTGTCCTTCGCTTTTGATATCAATTTATTTTATTTTACTTTTTAAATAAATTATCCTTAACTGATCAGGTTATCAAATCGGATATCCGTTGGGTTATTAGATCGGATTATGGAATTTACGCATACGTGAAAGTACTCATGTTCTAAATACTTACAGTGACAAATAAATGCAGTTTTTGAATCTGATCAAATTATCATCATTAGATGACTCCATTTTTGTAGCACCAATTTTGTGAACGTAGCACCACTTTTGTGAATAGAGGTACTATTTTTGTGAATGCTATTTTAACAAGAACGGTTAAAAATTTAGTTTTTTTTTTTCATCACCAGCTGTTAAAATAATTAGAGTAGTTTGGGCACTTGAATAGAATAAAAAGTGTTTTTTGGAATCCACTTCAGTATTTTTTGACAATTATGTTTTTTGGAATTTCATGACTTTGACTTCATGCATTTGTAAATTCGACTCCAAAAGTCCATGTATTTGTAATTTTCTATATCCTAAACATTATTTGCCCTAATCTTTTGATATTAATATAATTTTTTAATTTTTAAATAAAAAAAACTATCCTTAGCCGATCAGGTTATCTAATCAGTTGTCCGTTTGGTTTTTGGATCAGATTACGGAATAACGTTTTGCATATATGAAAGTACTCATGTACTAGTAATCTCTCAATGACAAGTAATCTAATTTGAAAATCTGATCAAATTATTATCATCGGATGACTCTAGTTTTTATTCACTATTTTTGTGTACGTAGGCACCACTTTTGTAAATAGTGGTACCACCTTTTGTGAAGACTATTTTGTTAACTGCTGATTGGCAAAATTATAAGATTTGGTTCAGAGCTTGAATAAAATAAACAATATTACTTCAAATCCACATAAGCATTTTAGTCCATATATTTATAATTTTTCCTATTCTAATCATTATTTGTCCTTCTCTTTTGATATCAATTTATTTTATTTTACTTTTTAATTAAATTATCCTTAACTGATCAGGTTATCAAATCGGATATCTGTTGGGTTTTTAGATCGGATTATGGAATTTACGCATATGTGAAAGTACTAATGTACTAAAATCTTACCGTGACAAATAAATGCAGTTTTTGAATCTGATCAAATTATCATCATTAGATGACTCCATTTTTGTAACACCAATTTTGTGAACGTAGCACCACTTTTGTGAATAGAGGTACTATTTTTGTGAATGCTATTTTCACAAGAACGGTTAAAAATTTAGTTTTTTTTTTTTTCATCACCGGTTGTTAAAATAATTAGAGTAGTTTGGGCACTTGAATAGAATAAAAAGTCTTTTTTGAAATCCACATCAATATTTTTGGACAATTAGGTTTTTTGGAATTTCACAACTTTGACTTCATGCATTTGTAAATTAGACTCCAAATGTCCATGTATTTGTAATTTTATCTATCCTAAAAATTATTTTCCCTGATCTTTTGATATTAATTTAATTTATTTTTTTCAAATAAAAAAAAAAATTCCTTTGCCGAACAAGTTATCAAATCGGACGTCCGTTTGTGTACATAGGCACCACTTTTGTATGTAGAGGTACCACCTTTTGTGAAGACTATTGTGTTAACTGCTGATCAAAATTTAGTATATATTTTTTTTATTACTGGTTGGCAAAGTTGTAAGATTTGGTTGGGTACTTGAATAAAATAAACAATATTTCTTGAAATCCTCATAAGCATTTTAGGACAATTCAATTTTTTGAAATTTCATGACATTCTCTTCATGTATTTGTAAATTTGACTCCAAAAGTCCATGTATTTGTAATTTAATCTATTTGAATAATTATTTTTCCTTCCCCTTTGATATTAATTTATTTTATTTTATTTTATTTAAAAAATATATATCCTTAGCGGATTAGGTTATCAAGTCAAATATCCATTGGTTTATTAGACGGGATCAAAGAATAACCTTATGCATATATAATAGTACGCATTTACTACTAATCATTCAACGACAAGTAAATCCAATACGAGAATCTAATCAAATTATCATCGTCAGATGACTTTATTTTTTTCATCACAATTTTTGGGCACGTCAGCAGCAGTGTTTTATGAATTGAGGTACCACTTCTTCTGAAAGCTATTTTATTAACTACTGATCAAAATTTAATTTTTTTTTTAACTTTTTTTTTGTATCACTGTCGTCAAAACAGTAAGAGTAGTTCGTGTAACTGATTAAAATAAACAGTATTATTTGATATATACATCAACAATTTAGGTTAATTCATGTTTTTGAAATTTCATTACTTTAACTTCATGCTTTTGTAAATTTGACTCAAAAAGTCCATATATTTGTAATTTTTCCTATTCTAATCATTATTTGTCCTTCGCTTTTGATATCAATTTATTTTATTTTACTTTTTAAATAAATTATGCTTAGCTGATCAGGTTATCAAATCGGATATCCGTTGGGTTATTAGATCGGATTATGGAATTTACGCATATGTGAAAGTACTCATGTACTAAAATCTTACCGTGACAAATAAATGCAGTTTTTGAATCTGATCAAACTATCATCATTATATGACTCCATTTTTGTAACACCAATTTTGTGAACGTAGCACCACTTTTGTGAATAGAGGTACTATTTTTGTGAATGCTATTTTGACAAGAACGGTTAAAAATTTAGTTTTTTTTTTTTCATCACCGGTTGTTAAAATAATTAGAGTAGTTTGGGCACTTCAATAGAATAAAAAGTGTTTTTTGAAATCCACATCAATATTTTTGGACAATTATGTTTTTTGGAATTTCACAACTTTGACTTCATGCATTTGTAAATTAGACTCCAAATGTCCATGTATTTGTAATTTTATCTATCCTAAAAATTATTTTCCCTGATCTTTTGATATTAATTTAATTTATTTTTTTTAAATAAAAAAAAAATTCCTTTGCCGATCAAGTTATCAAATCGGACGTCCGTTTGTGTACATAGGCACCACTTTTGTATGTAGAGGTACCACCTTTTGTGAAGACTATTGTGTTAACTGCTGATCAAAATTTAGTATATATTTTTTTTATTACTGGTTGGCAAAGTTGTAAGATTTGGTTGGGTACTTGAATAAAATAAACAATATTTCTTGAAATCCTCATAAGCATTTTAGGACAATTCAATTTTTTGAAATTTCATGACATTCTCTTCATGTATTTGTAAATTTGACTCCAAAAGTCCATGTATTTGTAATTTAATCTATTTGAATAATTATTTCTCCTTCCCCTTTGATATTAATTAATTTTATTTTATTTTTTAAAAAAAATATATATCCTTAGCGGATTAGGTTATCAAGTCAAATATCCATTGGTTTATTAGACGGGATCAAAGAATTACCTTATGCATATATAATAGTACGCATTTACTACTAATCATTCAACGACAAGTAAATCCAATACGAGAATCTAATCAAATTATCATCATCAGATGACTTTATTTTTTTCATCACAATTTTTGGGCACGTCGGCACCAGTGTTTTATGAATTGAGGTACCACTTCTTCTGAAAGCTATTTTATTAACTACTGATCAAAATTTAATTTTTTTTTAACTTTTTTTTTGTATCACTGTCTTCAAAACAGTAAGAGTAGTTCGTGTAACTGATTAAAATAAACAGTATTATTTGATATCTACATCAACAATTTAGGTTAATTCATGTTTTTGAAATTTCATGACTTTAACTTCATGCTTTTGTAAATTTGACTAAAAAAGTCCATATATTTGTAATTTTTCCTATTCTAATCATTATTTGTCCTTCTCTTTCAATATCAATTTATTTTATTTTACTTTTTAAATAAATTATCCTTAACTGATCAGGTTATCAAATCGGATATCCGTTGGGTTATTAGATCGGATTATGGAATTTACGCATATGTGAAAGTACTCATGTACTAAAAACTTAAAGTGACAAATAAATGTAGTTTTTGAATCTGATCAAATTATCATCATTAGATGACTCCATTTTTGTAACACCAATTTTGTGAACGTAGCACCACTTTTGTGAATAGAGGTACTATTATTGTGAATGCCATTTTGACAAGAACGGTTAAAAATTTAGTTTTTTTTTTTCATCACCGGTTGTTAAAATAATTAGAGTAGTTTGGGCACTTGAATACAATAAAAAGTGTTTTTTGAAATCCACTTCAATATTTTTTGACAATTGTGTTTTTTGGATTTTCATGACTTTGACTTCTTGCATTTGTAAATTCGACTCCAAAAGTCCATGTATTTGTAATTTTATCTATCCTAATAATTATTTTCCTTAATGTTTTGATATTAATTTAACTTTTTATTTTTTAAATAAAAAAACTTTCCTTAGCCGATAAGGTTATCTAATCGGTTGTCCGTTTGGTTTCTGGATCAGATTACGGAATAACGTTATGCATATATGAAAGTACTCATGTACTAGTAATCTCTCAATGACAAGTAATCTAATTTGAAAATCTGATCAAATTATTATTATCAGATGACTCTAGTTTTTCTTCACTATTTTTGTGTACATAGGACCACTTTTGTAAATAGAGGTACCACATTTTGTGAAGACTATTTTGTTAACTGCTGATCAAAATTTAGTATTTTTTTTTTATTACTGGTTGGCAAAATTGTAAGATTTGGTTGGGTACTTGAATAAAATAAACAATATTTCTTCAAATCCACATAAGCATTTTAGGACAATTCAATTGTTTGAAATTTCATGACATTCTCTTCATGTATTTGTAAATTAGACTCCAAAAGTCCATGTATTTGAAATTTAACCTATTTGAATAATTATTTTCCCTTCCCCTTTGATATTAATTAATTTTATTTTATTTTTAAATAAAATATATATCCTTAGCCGATTAGGTTATCAAATCAAATATCCATTGGTCTATTAGAAGGGATCAAGGAATGACCTTATGCATATATAATAGTACGCATTTACTACTAATCATTCAATAACAAGTAAATCCAATACGAGAATCTAATCAAATTATCATCATCAGATGACTTTATTTTTTTTATCACAATTTTTGGGCACGTCGGCACCAGTGTTTTATGAATTGAGGTACCACTTCTTGCGAAAACTATTTTATTAACTACTGATCAAAATTTAGTTTTTTTAAAATATTTTTTTGTATCAATGTCGTCAAAACAGTAAGAGTAGTTCGTGTAATTAAATAAAATAAACAGTATTATTTGATATCTACATCACCAATTTAGGTTAATTCATGTTTTTGAAATTTCATGACTTTGACTTCATGCTTTTGTAAATTTGACTCAAAAAGTCCATATATTTGTAATTTTCCCAATTCTAATCATTATTTGCCCTTCTCTTTTGATATCAATTTATTTTATTTTACTTTTTAATTAAATTATCCTTAACTGATCAGGTTATCAAATCGGATATCCATTGGGTTATTAGATCGGATTATGGAATTTACGCATATGTGAAAGTACTCATGTACTAAAAATCTTACCGTGACAAATAAATGCAGTTTTTGAATCTTATCAAATTATCATCATTAGATGACTCCATTTTTGTAACACCAATTTTGTGAACGTAGCACCACTTTTGTGAATAGAGGTACTATTTTTGTGAATGCTATTTTGACAAGAACGGTTAAAAATTTAGTTTTTTTTTTTTCATCACCGGTTGTTAAAATAATTAGAGTAGTTTGGGCACTTCAATAGAATAAAAAGTGTTTTTTGAAATCCACATCAATATTTTTGGACAATTATGTTTTTTGGAATTTCACAGCTTTGACTTCATGCATTTGTAAATTAGACTCCAAATGTCCATGTATTTGTAATTTTATCTATCCTAAAAATTATTTTCCCTGATCTTTTGATATTAATTTAATTTATTTTTTTTAAATAAAAAAAAAAATTCCTTTGCCGATCAAGTTATCAAATCGGACGTCCGTTTGTGTACATAGGCACCACTTTTGTATGTAGAGGTACCACCTTTTGTGAGTACTATTGTGTTAACTGCTGATCAAAATTTAGTATATTTTTTTTTTATTACTGGTTGGCAAAATTGTAAGATTTGGTTGGGTACTTGAATAAAATAAACAATATTTCTTCAAATCCTCATAAGCATTTTAGGACAATTTAATTTTTTGAAATTTCATGACATTCTCTTCATGTATTTGTAAATTTGACTCCAAAAGTCCATGTATTTGTAATTTAATCTATTTGAATAATTATTTTTCCTTCCCCTTTGATATTAATTTATTTTATTTTATTTTTTTAAAAAAATATATATCCTTAACGGATTAGGTTATCAAGTCAAATATCCATTGGTTTATTAGACGGGATCAAAGAATTACCTTATGCATATATAATAGTACGCATTTACTACTAATCATTCAACGACAAGTAAATCTAATACGAGAATCTAATCAAATTATCATCGTCAGATGACTTTATTTTTTTCATCACAATTTTTGGGCACGTCAGCAGCAGTGTTTTATGAATTGAGGTACCACTTCTTCTGAAAGCTATTTTATTAACTACTGATCAAAATTTAATTTTTTTTTTAACTTTTTTTTTGTATCACTGTCGTCAAAACAGTAAGAGTAGTTCGTGTAACTGATTAAAATAAACAGTATTATTTGATATATACATCAACAATTTAGGTTAATTCATGTTTTTGAAATTTCATTACTTTAACTTCATGCTTTTGTAAATTTGACTCAAAAAGTCCATATATTTGTAATTTTTCCTAT
This sequence comes from Cornus controversa, assembly GCA_026545225.1. Lineage (NCBI taxonomy): Eukaryota > Viridiplantae > Streptophyta > Magnoliopsida > Cornales > Cornaceae > Cornus > Cornus controversa. The sequence goes on from CM048852.1 coordinate 63,098,061, forward strand.
TCTAATCATTATTTGTCCTTCGCTTTTGATATCAATTTATTTTATTTTACTTTTTAAATAAATTATCCTTAACTGATCAGGTTATCAAATCGGATATCCGTTGGGTTATTAGATCGGATTATGGAATTTACGCATACGTGAAAGTACTCATGTTCTAAATACTTACAGTGACAAATAAATGCAGTTTTTGAATCTGATCAAATTATCATCATTAGATGACTCCATTTTTGTAACACCAATTTTGTGAACGTAGCACCACTTTTGTGAATAGAGGTACTATTTTTGGGAATTCCATTTTGACAAGAACGGTTAAAAATTTAGTTTTTTTTTTTCATCATCAGTTGTTAAAATAATTAGAGTAGTTTGGGCACTTGAATACAATAAAAAGTGTTTTTTGAAATCCACTTCAATATTTTTTGACAATTATGTTTTTTGGAATTTCATGACTTTGACTTCTTGCATTTGTAAATTCGACTCCAAAAGTCCATGTATTTGTAATTTTCTATATCCTAAACATTATTTGCCCTAATCTTTTGATATTAATATAATTTTTTATTTTTTAAATAAAAAAAACTATCCTTAGCCGATCAGGTTATCTAATCAGTTGTCCGTTTGGTTTTTGGATCAGATTACGGAATAACGTTTTGCATATATGAAAGTACTCATGTACTAGTAATCTCTCAATGACAAGTAATCTAATTTGAAAATCTGATCAAATTATTATCATCGGATGACTCTAGTTTTTATTCACTATTTTTGTGTACGTAGGCACCACTTTTGTAAATAGTGGTACCACCTTTTGTGAAGACTATTTTGTTAACTGCTGATTGGCAAAATTATAAGATTTGGTTCAGAGCTTGAATAAAATAAACAATATTTCTTCAAATCCACATAAGCATTTTAGGATAATTCTAGTTTTTGAAATTTCATGACATTCCCTTCATGTATTTGTAAATTAGACTCCAAAAGTCCTTGTATATGAAATTTAATCTATTTGAATAATTATTTTTCCTTCCCCCTTGATATTAATTTATTTTATTTTATTTTAAAAAAATATATATATCCTTGGCCAATTAGGTTATCAAATCAAATATCCATTGGTTTATTAGAAGGGATCAAGGAATGACCTTATGCATATATAATAGTACGTATTTACTACTAATCATTCTACAACAAGTAAATCCAATACGAGAATCTAATCAAATTATCATCATCAGATGACTTTATTTTTTTCATCACAATTTTTGGGCACGTCGGCACCAGTGTTTTATGAATTGAGGTTCACTTCTTGTGAAAACTATTTTATTAATTACTGATCAAAATTTTGTTTTTTTAAAATTTTTTTTTGTATCACTGTCGTCAAAATAGTAAGAGTAGTTCGTGTAACTGAATAAAATAAACAGTATTATTTGATATCTACATCACCAATTTAGGTTCATTCATGTTTTTGAAATTTCATGACTTTGACTTCAAGCTTTTGTAAATTTGACTCAAAAAGTCCATATATTTGTAATTTTCCCAATTCTAATAATTATTTGCCCTTCTCTTTTGATATCAATTTATTTTATTTTACTTTTTAAATAAATTATCCTTAGCTCATCAGGTTATCAAATCGGATATTATCAGATCGAATTATGAAATTTACGCATATATGAAAGTACTCATGTACTAAAAATTTTACAGTCACAAATAAATGCAGTTTTTGAATCGGATCAAATTATCATCATTAGATGACTCCATTTTTGTAACACCAATTTTGTGAACGTAGCACCACTTTTGTCAATAGAGGTACTATTTTTGTGAATGCTATTTTGACAAGAACGGTTAAAAATTTAGTTTTTATTTCTTCATCACCGGTTGTTAAAATAATTAGAGTAGTTTGGGCACTTGAATACAATAAAAAGTGTTTTTTGAAATCCACTTCAATATTTTTGGACAATTATGTTTTTTGGAATTTCATGACTTTGACTTCATGCATTTGTAAATTTGACTCCAAAAGTCCATGTATTTGTAATTTTATCGATCCTAATAATTATTTGCCCTAATCTTTTGATATTAATTTAATTTTTTTAATTTTTAAATAGAAAAAACTATCTTTAGCCGATCAGGTTATCAAATCGGATATCTGTTTGGTTTTTGGATCAGATTACAGAATAACGTTATGCATATATGAAAGTACTCATGTACTAGTAATCTCTCAATGACAAGTAATGTAATGTGAAAATCTGATCAAATTACTATCATCAGATGACTCTAGTTTTTCTTCACTATTTTTGTGTACGTAGGCACCACTTTTGTAAATAGAGGTACCACCTTTTGTGAAGACTATTTTGTTAACTGCTGATCAAAATTTAGTATTTTTTTTTATTACTGGTTGTCAAAATTGTAAGATTTGGTTGGGTACGTGAATAAAATAAACAATATTTCTTTAAATCCACATAGGCATTTTAGGACAATTCAATTTTTTGAAATTTCATGACATTCTCTTCATGTATTTGTAAATTAGACTCCACTAGTCCATGTATTTGATATTTAATCTATTTGAATAATTATTTTTCCTTCCCCTTTGATATTAATTAATTTTATTTTATTTTTAAAAAAAATATATATCCTTGGCCGAATAGGTTATCAAATGAAATATCCATTGGTTTATTAGAAGGGATCATGGAATGACCTTATGTATATATAATAGTACGCATTTACTACTAATCATTCAACGACAAGTAAATCCAATATGAGAATGTAATCAAATTATCATCATCAGATGACTTTATTTTTTCATCACAATTTTTCGGCACGTCGGCACCAGTGTTTTATGAATTAAGGCACCACTTCTTGTGAAAACTATTTTATTAACTACTGATCAAAATTTAATTTTTTTTAACTTTTTTTTTGTATCACTGTCGTCAAAACAGTAAGAGTAGTTCGTGTAATTGATTAAAATAAACAGTGCCACATAGAGTATTTGAGATTTTTTTTGAAAATGATGATTTATGAATGTAAAAACATAGTTTATTATAAATTATATATTCGTTAAACAAATGATTGTTTATGCTACATATTTGACAATTAATTGTAGAGTTGTGGTAATAAATTATTATTTGTGTTACATAGATCATAATTCATAATAAATTATTATTTATGCATAGTTTATTATTAATTTCATAGTTTTTAAATAAATTATTATTTATGCAACATAGTTTATTATTAATTTCAAAGTTTGTTAAATAAATTTTTATTTATGCTACATAGTTTATTATGAATTTCAAAGTTTGTTAAATAAATTATTATTTATGCTACATCGTTTATTAGTAATTAGATATTTGTTGAAAAAATTATTATTTTTGCTAAATTGTTTATTATTAATTACATTGTTTTGTTAAATAAATTATTATTTATGCTACACAATTTATTATTAAATATATATTTGTCAAAAGTTTTGTTAATTATTTTTGTAAGTTTATTGTATCTGGTATAATTAAATAATGTAATAGATACTTATTCATGAATGTATATCATAATATCACTAAATTTTTAAAAAAATGTTTGTTAAATAGATGATAATTTATGTCGCATAGTTTAATATTTATTTCATAGTTTATTAAATAAATTATTATTTAAGTTACATAGTTTTTAATTCATAAAAAATTATTATTTACGCTACGTAGTATGTTAAATAAATTATAAATTTTTTTCAATAAATAGTTATTTATGCTTCCTAGTTTATTATTATTTTCTTAATTTGCTAAATAAATTACTATTTTTGTAACATAGTTTTTTGTTAATTACATTTTTTGTTAAATAAATTAATTTTTATGCTACATAGTTTATTATGAATTATATTTTTGTTAAATAAATTACAATTTATGATACATACTATATGTTTATTAAAAGTTACATTAATCATTATTGTAAGTTTATTTTATACTGTATAATTAAATAATGTAAAAGATACTTTTTCTGGAATTTATATCAAATTATCTATCAATGTACAAAAGTTTATTTACTACAAAGTTTGTTAAAAAAAAATATAATATATGCCACATAGAGTATTTGAGATTTTTTTTGAAAATGATTATTTATGAATGTAAAAACATAGTTTATTGTAAATTATATATTCGTTAAACAAATGATTGTTTATGCTACATATTTGACAATTAATTGTAGAGTTGGGATAATAAATTATTATTTGTGTCACATAGATCATAATTCATAATAAATTATTATTTATGCTACATAGTTTATTATTAATTTCATAGTTTTTAAATAAATTATTATTTATGCAACATAGTTTATTATTAATTTCAAAGTTTGTTAAATAAATTATTTTTTATGCTACATAGTTTATTATTAAATTCAAAGTTTGTTAAATAAATTATTATTTATGCTACATTGTTTATTAGTAATTAGATATTTGTTGAAAAAATTATTATTATTAAATATATATTTGTCAGATAAATTAACATTTATACTACATAGTTTATTATCAATAATATTTTTGTTAAATAAATTAGTATTTATGGTACATACTTTATTCGAAGTATGTTAAATAAATTATAATTTTTTTCAATAAATAGTTATTTATGCTTCCTAGTTTATTATTAGTTTCTTAATTTGCTAAATAAATTACTATTTCTGTAACATAGTTTTTTATTAATTACATTTTTTGTTAGATAAATTAATTTTTATGCTACATAGTTTATCATCAATTATATTTAATTAACAATAAATTACAATTTATGATACATACTATATGTTTTTTCAAAATTTACATTAATAATTATTGTTAGTTTTTTTTATATTGTATAATTTAATAATGTAAAAGAAACTTATTCATGAATTTATATCAAATTGTCTATCAAGGTAAAAAAATATATTAGTTACAAAGTTTGTTAAAAAAAATTTTATATATGCTATATAGAATATTTGGAATTTGTTTAGTAAATGATTATTTATGAATGTAAAAACATAGTTTGTTATGAATTATATATTCGTTAAACAAATGATTATTTATGCTACATATTTGAAAATTAATTTCAGAGTTGGGATAATAGATTATTATTTGTGTTACATTGGTTATAATTCATAATAAATTATTATTTATGTTACATAGGTTGTTATTAATTTCATATTTTGTTAAATATATTATTATTTATGCAACATAGTTCATTATTAATTTCATAGTTTGTTAGATAAACTATAATTTATGCTACATAGTTTATTAGTAATTAGATATTTATTAATAAAATTATTATATATGTTACATAGAGTATTTGCAATTTGTTTAGTAAATGATTATTTAAGAATGTAAAAACCTAGGTTATTATAAATTATATATTCGTTAAACAAATGATTATTTATGTTACATATTTGAAAATTAATTGTAGAATTGGGATAATAAATTATTATTTGGGTTACATAGGTTATAATTTATAATAAATTATTATTTATGTTACATAGTTTGTTATTAATTTCATATTTTGTTAAATATATTATTATTTATGCTAGATAGTTCATTATTAATTTCATAGTTTGTTAAATAAATTATAATTTATGTTAAATAGTTTATTAGTAATTAGATATTTATTAAAAAAAAATTTATATATATACTACATAGAGTATTTGAAATTTGTTTAATAAATGATAATTTATGATTGTAAAAACATAACTAATTATAAATTATATATTCATTAAATAAATGATTATTTATGTTATATATTAGAAAATTAATTACAGAGTTTAATTATAAATTATTATTTGTGTTACATAGGTCCTAATTCATAATAAATTATTATTTATGCTACATAGTTTATTATTAATTTCATAGTTTGTTAAATAAATTATTATTTATGCAACATAGGTCATTTTTAATTTCATGGTTTGTTAAATAAATTATTATTTACGCTACATATTTTAATATTAATTACATAGTGTTTTAAATAAATTATTATTTGTACTTCACATTTTATTATTAATTATAATTTGTCAAATAAATTAATATTTATACAACATAGCTTATTATCAATTATATTTTTGTCACATAAATTACTATTTATGGTACATAATCTATTTTTATTAAAATTTTCATTATTTATCAATTTAAAAAATGTTTTTTTAATAAATGATTATTTATGCCCCATAGTTGAATATTTTCTACATAGTTTATTAAATAAATTATTATTTATGTTACATAGTTTACAATTCATAATAAATTATTATTTAGACTACATTGTAAGTTGAATAAATTATAATTTTTTTTTGATAAATAGTTATTTATGCTACCTAGTTTATAATTAGTTCCATAATTTATTAAATAAATTACTATTTAGGCAACATAGTTTTTTATAAATTACATTGTCTGATAAATAAATTATTATATAAGCTACATAGTTTATAATTGATTATATTTTTCTTAAATAAATTACTATTTATGATATATACTATATGTTTTTTAAAATTAGCATTAATCATTATAGTAAGTTTATTTTATATTGTATAATTAAATAATGTGAAAGCTACTTATTCATGAATTTATATCAAATTATCTATCCATTTAAAAAAATATACTAGTTACAAGTTTCTTAAAAAAATAATTATATATGCTACATAGAGTATTTGGAATTTGTTTAGTAAATTGTTATTTATGAATGTAAAAACATAATTTCTTATGAATTATAAACTATGTAACTCAAATACTAATTTATTAAAAAAACTATGTAATTAACAAGAAACTATGTAGCATAAATAATAAATTATTATCAAATATCAACTACGTATCATAAATAATAATTTGCTTAAGAAACAATGTATTTAATAATGATATATGTTGCATAAATAATAATTTATATAACAAACATATAACTAATAATATATACTATGTAAGATAAATATTAATTTATTTATAAAAACCATGTAACAAGTAATAAACTATTGTCCATGAATAATAATTTATTTAACAAATATCTAGTAAACTATCTAACAAGAATAATATTTTTTTTAACAAATATTTTATTAATAATGACTATATAGCATAAATTATAATTTATTCAACAAATATCTAAATAAAAATAAATTATGTAGCATAGTTAATAATTTACTCAACTAACACCTAATTAATAATAAATTATGTAGCACAAATAATAATTTATTTAACTCGAAATCAACTATGTAAAATAAGAAACAATTTACTTAACTAACTATGCAACAAATAAGGAATTATGTACCATAAATAATAATTTATTTAACAAAATATATAATTAAAATTAAACTATGTGCATAGATAATAATTTATTATCCATTATAAACTCTATAACATAAATAATAATTTAGTAAACAAACTATTTAATGAACATGTAAATATGTAGCCTAAATAATAAATTTATCATTAAATATCAACCATGTATCATAAATAATAATTTACTTAAGGACAATGTATTTAATAATGAAATATGTTGAATAAATAATAATTTATATAACAAATATATAATTAATAAAAAACTATGTAATTTGTAATAAACCGTTGTGCATGAAGAATAATTTATTTAACAAATATCAAGTAAAATACGCATCATAAATAATAATTTATTTAAAAAATATTTTATTAATAATTACTATATCTCATAAATAACAATTTACTCAACAAATATTTAACTAATAATAAATTATAAGGCATAATTAATAATTTATTTACAAACACCTTATTAATAATAAAATATGCAACATAAATAATAATTTATATAATTAAGAATGTATCTAATAATGAATTATGTAGCATAAATAAAAATTTCTTCAACAAATATCTAATTAATATTGAACTATGTAGCATGAATAATAATTTATTTTAAAAAGCAATTGAACTAATAATAAAATATGTAGAATGAATAATAATTTATTCAACAAATATCTAAGAAACTAGGTATTAAAACAATAATTTATTTAATTAATAAACAATTTAATTCAAAACAAACTATGTGGCATAAGAAACAATTTAATTAACTAACTATAAAACAAATAATGAATTATGTAACATAAATAATAATTTATTTAACAAACTATATAATTATTAAAAAAGTATGTGTATAAATAATAATTTATTATGAATTATAAACTATGTAACTCAAATAAAAATTTATTAAACAAACTATGTAATTAACAAGAAACTATGTAGCATAAATAATAAATTATTATCAAATATCAACTACGTATCATAAATAATAATTTGCTTAAGAAACAATGTATTTAATAATGATATATGTTGCATAAATAATAATTTATATAACAAACATATAACTAATAATATATACTATGTAAGATAAATATTAATTTATTTATAAAAACCATGTAACAAGTAATAAACTATTGTCCATGAATAATAATTTATTTAACAAATATCTAGTAAACTATCTAACAAGAATAATAATTTTTTTAACAAATATTTTATTAATAATGACTATATAGCATAAATTACAATTTATTCAACAAATATCTAAATAAAAATAAATTATGTAGCTTAGTTAATAATTTACTCAACTAACACCTAATTAATAATAAATTATGCAGCACAAATAATTTAACTCGAAATCAACTATGTAAAATAAGAAACAATTTACTTAACTAACTATGCAACAAATAAGGAATTATGTAACAAAAATAATAATTTATTTAACAAACTATATAATTATTAACAAAGTATGTGTATAAATAATAATTTATTTTGAATTATAAACTATGTAACTCAAATAAAAATTTATTAAACAAACTATGTAATTAACAAGAAACTATGTAGCATAAATAATAAATTATAATCAAATATCAACTACGTATCATAGATAATAATTTGCTTAAGAAACAATGTATTTAATAATGATATATGTTGCATAAATAATAATTTATATAACAAACATATAACTAATAATATGTACTATGTAAGATAAATATTAATTTATTTAACAAACCATGTAAGAAGTAATAAACTATTGTCCATGAATAATAATTTATTTAACAAATATCTAGTAAACTATCTAACAAGAATAATAATTTTTTTAACAAATATTTTATTAATAATGACTATATAGCATAAATTATAATTTATTCAACAAATATCTAAATAAAAATAAATTATGTAGCATAGTTAATAATTTACCCAATTAACACCTAATTAATAATAAATTATGTAGC